>CM052538.1:130642823-130697665 GCA_028533065.1 Trachops cirrhosus
GGTCTGCCGGTCGCCACCCCCTGGCTGGGGCCCACCAGCCACCGCTGCTTATGCGCCCAGGGTCTACCTGCTGCGGACTTGCATGCCGCCCCGGGTGCTCAGCTCTCCGCTCTGCGTCCCTCACCCAGCCCGACTTCGCCCCTCCTACTGGTCTGGATGAAAGTGTCTATTTTCAAATCCTTGGTTGTGTGACTTCCATACACTTCAATTTTCTGTCAGTTCTGGTTGTTATCTTGTTTCTATATCGTTGTTGTCCCTATCTTGGTTGTGCGAGGAGACACAGTGCGTCCACCTATGCCTCCATCTTGGCTGGAAGTCCAGAAAGCAAATTTTTTATATAGTGATATCAAAAGATTGACAAGGTCATCATGTGTGTGTACGAGTACACACAGACACATTTAAAAGCTTGTCTGGGTTGATACAGGAGAAACTGCCAGCATGGCCTCTGGGGGGAGGAACTGGGGAGTGGCAGCAGAGAGGGGAGAGGAGCATTTTTAATGTTTACCCTTTGTTATCTTTTGAATTTGAACCACTGGGGTATTACTTATTTTTTAAAATAAATTTAAATTTAAGGTGAAGTGTAAAAAACATAATATGAGTGTAATGGTTTTGTCTTAAAGGTATTGGTATTCATAAATTCCCCAGAGTTTGTTCTTTGCAATTACTTAAACTGGTAATAAAAAACTTTATATGTCAATTTTAAAATGTGTGAGGTGTGTATTATTTTTTTAGAAAAGTTTTAGTGGGTGCGTGAACAAAAGGGTTTGAACAACACTGTTCTAGTTTACTCTTTGAACGTACTGCATTGGAGTCACCTGTGATCATGTTAAAGATGTAAATTACTGTGTGTCAGCAGGAATGATAATGTGCGTGATAACAGCTGACATTTATTTAGCTCTGTGCCTCAGAGCAAGTGAAAGTAACAGGTTTATTTCTACCCAGCGTGCCAATTCTGTTTGTCTTTCCCGAGGGCATGGCAAAGCTCCCTTCCTTGTGGCTTGCTGCCTGGTTTTCAGTGCCTAGAACTGGAGCATGAGGTTACAAAGGACACAGCCAATTCCCTCAGTAGGAGCCTGCTCAGGCACTTGCTTCCCTCCCTTCCTTCCCCTGTGCAGGTGGGTGGAGTCAGCCTGTATTGACAGGGTCTTTAGAGAAGACACTGGGCTTCCATACTCTCCGCTTCAACCCTTCACACCCTCTTTGCCCTCCTCACTCAAACCCAGATCAGCTGTGGGGAGCGTCAGGGAGAGTGTCAGAAAGTCCATGTCTCTGCCAGGAACAAAGAGATTCTGTCCTGCTGGGCTGTACCTGGAAAACCAACCGGCTTCTGTGTCTGGGGCCTGAGCTGATCTTCCAGGACAGTGAGACTGGTTCTGTGTCAGCAAGACGGAGTATGGCTTCTGTCTTACTTTATTTCTTAATTTTATTAAGGGTCAGAAATAAGTCTTTTACTGCAGAGTTCAAAGTCATTTTAAAAAATAGATATTAATGGTTACAACCTTGGAAAGTTGGATAGGATATAGGTAAAAAGACAGAAGGGAATACAGCAAAATACTAGCAGTGATGTTGCTTAGAGTAGTGGATTTTCCTTTGTTTCTTAAATTATGATTTCTAAATAGAAGCATGCTTATATTGCTTTACATTTAGAAGTCTTTTCTAAATTAATTGTCCTTTCTGAGAGAGAAAATACTGGGCCTTCATAAATGGTACAGATGGATGCTCTGCCACTTATGCTAAAGAGGGTATTTCCATATCTCACTGATAGTAACCCCAGTAAGGAATGCTGTGTTTTACATCTGCCAAGCTCTATGGAAATGAACTAAATGCCATATATGGCTTAAATAATTAAATTATCTTTATTATAGTGCTATGAGATAAATAATTATTCATATTTTGCTAGAGAGGACACTGAAACTGAGAAAAGTTATATAGTTTTCCTATACTTTATATAGCTAGTAACGAAGAAGCCAATATTTGAATTGGTAGTTTGCTCCAGAATCACTGTTTTGTACCATTAAACTTATAGACAGGTCAGCTCACACTTGCTCACACCATGCTATGTTCTTTCACAGTGAATATAGGGACATTTCTAAGAATTAAAATGGGGATTCACTTTGATTTCTAAGAATTAGAATTCATTTCTAAGAATTAAAATGGAGATTTTGCAAATAAATGGAAAGAAAGAAATATTGAATATATAGCAATGATAAATGAATAAAATCTTAGTGTGTTCTTATGGAATTGTGCACAGAGGAATTATTTCACATAATAGGCACTCAACCATAATTTTATTTGAAATGCATACATTTATTTATTTATTTTTGAAGTGCATACATTTATTTAAGTGATGTTACATAAGCACCTTCTACTTGCCAGGCTATGTTCTAGGCATTTGAAATACATCAGTGAATCAAGACAGAAAAAACTCCTGCTCTACAGGAGCTTGCCTTATAGGGGGGTGCGGGGAAGGGTGGTAGTGCTAAACACAGGTGATAGAGAAATATAAGGTCTGTCCGGGAAAAGTCCAGTCATTGTTAATATAACAAGAATGGTTTGCAGGACATTGATGTAACCTGGCAGCCAAGGAGAGTGGACTGGAATACGCATGCGTGAACAATGATGACTTCACTGTAGTAGTCAGCGGGGGTTGTACATGCCATTGAGTGAGCATGCGTACTGTGTGGCTGTCACATTGAAAATGACTGAGCCAGTAGAGCAATGAATCTGCATCAAATTTTGTATTAAGCTTGAACATTCTTCCACATGGAAACTATTTGGATGATTCAGAAGGCTTTCAGGGATGATGCCATGAGTGCAGCACAAATGAAAGTGTGGCACAAACTCTTCAAAGATGATTGAGAATCTGTTGAAAATGATCCACACTCTGGAAGGCCTGCAATAAACAGAACACCTAAGAATGTTGAACGTGTCTGGACTGCAGTCAACAAATATCAGTGACTGACATCGTGAGAACTGGAAGCTGATCTGGGAATTCCAAAAGCAACTGTGTCAGAGATTTTGACATGGGATCTTGGCTTCAAACGTGTTGTGGCAAAATCCGTTCCAGGGCTTCTGCTACCAGAGCAGAAGGGACATCATGTTGCTGTTGGGAGAACTGTGTGAGGTCCCCAGGTGCCTACTTTGAAGGGGACTGAGGCATCATTGTCCTGTGTACAATGTTTTTTATATCTTCAATAAATATTCCTTTTTCATAGTACATGATGGATATTTTCTGGATAGACTTTCATATAGTAAATGAATTGTATGATGTCTTTATTAGATGGTGACAAATGCTGTGGAAAAGAAAACCCAGGTGAGAGGTATTGGGATTGTGGTGGAAGGGTTGGTTGCAGTTTTAAATAGGGTGGTTAGGGTAGGACTCATTGTGAATATGACATTTGAGCAAAGAATAAGAAAAGAGAAAGAGATAAGAAAATGCAGGGAAAGGGAGCAGCCAGTGTAAAGCCTCTAAGTACAGAGTGTGTGTGCTGTGGTCTGTGTTAACTGGACCAGCTAAGCAATTAGCCAGAAGAGAAGGTTCCAGAATTAATGCAGACCCAAAGTTCTTAACTTGGAGTCTGAGGACCTCTATGGGGTCCAAAAATAGAACTTAGGGGTCAAAAATAGAATAGAGGTCCCAATTTTGATGGGAAAAATGATCATTTTTAATAATAATATGTAAGTTATATCTAACTGAAATTTAATGCTTGTTTCCATTAGAATGAAGGCCACAAACTTCAATAACTTAATAAAATCTATGACCTTGTCAGAAGTCACAGACATTGTATGTCATAGTTGTTACAGATAGTGGTAATGTTCATCACCACATCCCATCAAAGTTACGTTAGTAATTAGATCTGCCACTAGATCTTGTTATTTAAGGTATTAATAAAGGACTATATTTTACTATATCACATAAAAACTGTTTTGACAACCGAGTTGGTTTCCTTTATAATCTATTGTATTTTACCTTGTAGATTTAAAAATACTCTTTTGAGAAGGGGTCCATAGATATTGCCACCTGCTAACTGGGTCCATGGCACAAAAAGATGAAGGAATCCTTGATGGGCAGCATTGTAGGCCAATATAGGGGATTGTTTAATGTTGGCCTTTGTACTGAGAGTGAAATGGGGAGCTGTTAAGAGAATTTTGAGCAGAGGCATGGCATGTTTGTTCTTGTGTTTGAAAAAGCTCACCCTGGCTGCTGTGTTTGGCTAGAGTTTGGGGGTGAGATGGGGGTGGGAGGGTGTGGAAGCAGGAGGACCCAGGGTCACAGTTGTTAGGACATTGTTATGGTGTCCAGGAAGAGATTGAACTTGCTCAAGAGATGGTGGCTTGGACTGTGGTTGCAATAATGGTGAAAGTAAAAAGTGATCAGGTTCTGGATTTGTTTGGAGGTAGAACCATTGGGATTTCCTGATAGATTGGACATGAGAGATGATGTTGGGATTTTTGACTTCAGTGATGGAAGGGTGGAATTGCCGTATACTGGAGGAGAAGAAGAATGGGGTTGAAGCATATGTGTTGGACAATGATCAGGCATTGTTTCTGATCTGTGACTCTTGAGGTGTGGATTTCACTTGCACGAGGAAGTGTTAGCAGGCATTTGGATATAGATGAGTGTGAAGTTGGGGAAGAGGGCTTCTGAACCCTGTGTATACACTGGGGAGTCCTTTGCACATGTAAAAGTTGGTTTTTAAACCTCTGAGTCTGGATGAAATACTGAGTATAGATGGAGAAGAGGATCCAGGACTAACCACTGGGAACTCCAAGTGGAAGAGATTGAGGTGAAGAGCAGAAAGCAGCAAAGTAAACCAAGAAAGAGCATCTAGTAAGGTAGCAGGAAAACCAAGAAGTTGTGGAGTCTTGGATTCTGCATGAAAACCAAAAAGGTGTATCAGGGAGGGAGGGAGGGACTGTGTCAAATGCTAGAGAAGGTAAAGTAAGGACTGAGAATTAACCATTGGATTTAGAAGCAGGGAGCATATTGGTGGATACTAGTGCAGGGGATTGGGGCAAAAGGCTAATTTGGAGTGACTTTAAGAGAGAACGACAATTGGAGATCGTATATGGACAACTTGTTTGAGAAGTTTTATTGCAAAGGAACAAAACTGGGGTAGTAGCTGGTGGGGCAAGTGGATCAAAGGAAAGGTTCATTTTGCTGTAATTAAGATGGGAAAAGTAATATTATGCCAGAGACAAGGTTCTGGTAGAAATGGGCAATTTGATGTAGGAAGAGGGAAGACTTCTTGGAGTGATCTCTATAAGAATGTGAGTAGCATGGAGGGGTTGACTTTGGAGCATGGAAAGTCATCTCTAGGAATACTGTAGATTCAAGGGCAGAGAATGGGGGTATCAGTGCTGGAAGGTGGGAGGATGTGGAAGTTCTTCAGTTTTGTCAGTGAAATAGGAAGCAAAAATATCAGATGAGAGTGAAGATGAAACAATAATAATGGTAATGACAGCTGAAAATATATATTATATTTTATTTATTTTTATTCTCACCTGAGGATATTTTTTATTGCTTTTGGAGAGAGAGGAAAGGAGGGAGAGAAACAATTATGCAAGAGAGAAATATCAACTGGCTGCCTCCCATATGCGTCCCAAATAGGGATCGAACCCACAAACTTGGCATATGTCCTGATCAGGAATTGCACCGGCAACCCTGCAGTTACAGGATGACTGAGCCCCACTGGCCAGGGCTGAAAATATATAGTATGTACCTATGTGCCAGGCACTGCTCTAAGCAATGTACAAATATTACTTCTCATCTTCACAACAAGCTTGTTAGGTAAAAATCATCATTATCACCATTTATAGATGAGGAAACAGACACAGGAGGTGACATAACCCAACTCAGTTCCCACTCTGTATAAGTGGCAGAGCTAGGATTCGAACCAGGCCTCCTGGGTCCAGAGTCTGTGCTCTCAATCATGATGATACCTATTCCCAAATGGACCTTCTAAAAGGTAGTACCAATTTTTCTTTCTTAACCAATGATCCTCTGTCCTACAAAATGGAATACTCTAGTGTCTGCCTCTGAGGGTTAGAGAAAATGAAGTAAAATAAATGCTTAGCACAATGCTTGGTTCTTAGAAGATAGCCAGTAAATGTTAATACTAACAATAGTTCTAATGGCAGTAATTTTTTATTGTTAATGATGATGTTAACACTCCATGATTCTACTCACTGCTTTTTAGACAACACTGAACTTCTTGATTTAAAAATGTTTTCCAAATAGAGGGACAAAATGGTATCTTTTGTGCTTTGTAAATATTTCTTTAATCACCAGCAGGATTAAACATTTGTTCCTATGTCTATAGGACATGGAAATAGTGACACCGACTTTGTTTTTCTGTGATATCTGTTACCACAGTAACTAAGGCAGTGAGCTGTAAAAGGGAATGTGTGATTTTCATGAGCCTGGCCCCAGTTTACAGGTTATAAGAGCCAAAGGGATTGGAGCAGCCTGAGGCTATATAATCTGACAGCTGGTTGCATCTGGTGCTCATTCAGCTGTGAATTCGGCTCCAGGAGTAGCCTTAGTGAAGTGAAACACGTGATGACAACTGGAAGAAGAGGAGGAGTAAATATAGCTAAAGATGAATGAATACAGTAATGGCCACGTGGAAAAAACCTGTGGAGGTTTGGGGATGTGTTGGTGCCATGAGCAGTGAATTTCAGGAAACCACTAATTGGGGCAGATCCTCTAGAAGGGCTGGGGCCTGAGTCAGATCTGCTCTGTGGAACACCAGTCTTCTCTGAGCAAGGCCATGTCCTCAGGCTGCGTGAGCAGCAGATCCTCCACAATGCTGGTTTCTTCCCACAGTGAATGTGGAAAGCTTGGGTTAGTGTATCATGATGGTTTTTTGTCCTCCTCACTGAATATACATTGAGCTGCGATAGTATGGTGTAGACATAAGGGTTTCTGGGTTCTAATCCGGTCTCTATTCCTTATTACCTGTGTGAACATGGGCAAGTACTTAACTTCACTGTGGCTTGTTTTCTTAGCTCTAATATAGGGGTGGTAATAACAATACTTCTCACATAAAATTTTTATGAGCATAAATGAGTTAATAATTTATTTTATCTAGTGTACAATGCACATTTTTCACATTTGAAATTATGGTGCGTTTTACAACTGATGACATTTTACAACTATAATTGGCAGAATTTTTTTCTTATATAAATAAAGAATATACATATAAATACTGATGCATCTTAGAAATCAAGGTATTGTGTAATTGAGGAAATATGTTATTAATAAAGTATTAAACATGATTTGGTAATAAAAAAATGCTTTATAAGTGTTAGTCATCATTGGTTTTATAATCACAACCAGATTCTAAAGGCCCCACTAAACCCAAAAAGATAGATTTATTGCAAACATCTTATCCTTATACTGTGAGTGTTCTTTAAAGCAAAATAAAAATCCCAATAAGAAGTGAGTACACATATCCATAAAGAGTCATATGACTGTTGGTCCTTTGGGGCTTTAGGGAGTATTATGTGACTTGCAAGGTTACCTTTTCTTATGGCACTTACCATTGACATCCCAGGTCCAGGTCCCACCCTCTGCTTTCCTCTATGACCACGTGGACAACCTATTTCAAATCCTGGTCTCTTCTCCTTTCCAGTAGTAGTCTTTTCTATTGCAGTCACCTAATACCCTGTGTCTACATCCTAGACCTTGTATTTACTCAAGAGAGCTTTAATTCTGAAATGATAAATTGTAACATTGAGTTTCTGTCCACTACTTTCCATCTTTTTCCCTGAGCGCTCCAAAACCACAGATCCCTTTTCTTCCTCAGGGGCTTGACTCCAGACAACTTTCTCCATGTCTGTCAACTACTTCCTGTCTTCACTTCCTTCTTATGACAGTGAGATTCTGTGATACATCTATTCCTTCAGAAACATTATTGATCGTGTTCTTCATTTCTTTACCCCCTCTCCACCTGTAGCAGCCATCTGACAAAACCCCAGCCTTGGAGCTATCCAAGCCTTTGCCTCCTATCCGGTCTCCAGCTGGAGAAGCTACAGGAGAATATGACACAACTGTCCAGGATCTGCCACTGTGACTTGTGGTCTCTAATTCCAAATGGGCCCTGCACACTGCCCACGCACCCTGATATGTGTTCCTAGACTGTACGATTCGGTTCAGAGCAGCTGCTTTTTGAGCTAATGTTCTACTGCCTTAGAACTTCTGGTTCTTTTCTGCTCCCTTTACTCTGAACATTTGACCTTATTTAAAAGCCATAAAAAGGCTTCAAAGTGTGGTGGGAAACGTGTTAGGAGTAGTCAGGAAATGTGCACTGTGCTGAACAGTCAGGTGATTCTTTTTGTCCTCTTGTAGTCATAAAATGTGCTCTCCCTTGGGTATTTACTATCTGAGGTTCTCCGTGCTTTAAAGCAGTTAAGTCATTTTATTTGAGTATTAGTTTCTCTCTGTGTTCTTTGAGGGAGGGGCACTGGCCTAAGTGACATCTAAGAGTCTATCTTTAAGATTTTGTGACTTTATGATTTAAGTATGTTTTTTTCAAACTAGTTTAATTTTCAGATAGAAACTAGTTCTGATAATGTTACTCTTTAGGTAAAACAGGAACTTTCTCATTTATCATAGAAAACATGTAAGACATGTTTCCTTTTGATATGACAAATTTATACTTTTTAATTTTATTTTTAAGCTAATGAAAATGACTTCTTATCATTTGGCCAATCATTTTGTCAATAGGAAGAAGGAGAAACGTAAGAGTGTCTTGTTTATGGAATAGAATTGATCAAGCTTTGCTGGGAGCCTCTGACTGGGGGTTCTGGGGAAGAAGGATGTATTTCCTGACCGGGTTCCACTCTGAAGAGTGGGTTGGGTGTGTCCGCCAGTAGCGCCTGGAGCTTTGCTGCCAGACCAAACTGAATGTGCCTATGAAGTAAGCCGATATGCTGCCCTGGCCAGGTGGCTCGGTTGGTCGGAACGTCATCCTGTTGTACATGAAAAGGCTGCAGGTTAGATCTCTGCTCAGAGCACATATCTAGGTTTTGGGTTTGACCCCTGGTCAGGGAGCACTTGGAAGACAACCAATCGATGTTTCTCACTCTCTCTCTGTCAGGTCAACAAACACGTCTCTGGTGAGGATTAAAAAAAGAGAGAAAGAATGAGCTGATACCCTTTACAGGCTGCCCAGGTTGACCATTTCTAAAATGATAATCTGGCAGGTGATGTTGGGGTTTGCTGGTAAAATGGGATTGCCCCAAAGATCTTGCCACTTTTTTTCCATCTGCAGTCCCTTCTGTATATTTGCAACATTTGAACATTATTTCCGATTCTGAGATTTCAGAAGAACTGCAGTGGGGCAAGGAAGAACCCACGTCCTATGTGTAAACGCTTGGCTCAATGCAAAGTTAGCCTGGGTGGCCTCAGCAGCTTGGGCAGAGCAGGTCTTGGAGTTAACAAACTCAGGAGCATGTTTTCCACAATTTAGATAAATGCATCACTTTCTAGCCTTGCCAGCCATCACTGTTTGGGGATAACACTGATGTTTGGCTGCATGTCAGAATCACCTGGACAGCTGTTAAAAATCCCAGTGTCTGGTGTACATCTCATACCCATAAAATCTGTCTCTGGGCTGGGGTCCATGCATAGTTTTTAAGCCTCCCCAGGTGATTCTAATGTGTCGCCAGTGTTGAGACACACTGAATAAACCTTTATAGGGGAGGATTAAATTGGTTGGCTGATGGAGAAGTATTGGCTTTCCCAAGTCAGCTGGTTGTATGTCTAAGTTTATCTTTACTGATTTTGACTGTAGTAACACAGTAGCAAGACCAGAGGTGGTCAGCTGCACATGACCGATTTTCCAGAAGTGTTTTTACAACCTTTGAGTAGCATTTGTATTTTGTGTGTGAATCAGTGTACACTTCTCTTCATATGCTCTTGTCAATGGCATTCCTACCTCTGTGCCGGACGGAGAGTGGGAGATGTGTACATTTGCTTGTGTGTTGTTTCAGTTTCATTTGGTGTCTTACTGTTCTCTCTGTTCACTTTGAAAACTGGATAATTGACTTCCTCATAACTTTCTCTGAGAAATTATCTGAAAAAAATCAAGTTACATGGGTGAAAAAAGCTAACGCTCTTGTGATAAAACTAAAACAACATGCAGGGGATTTTAAAGAAGACATGTTAAATTGAAATGTCTAGAAGCAGTGCTTCTGGCTAAGAGATTTTGGATTGACTGATTCTACCTGTGTGCACGCAGTCTTCAATTTCTATGAATTCTTGGCCCACTGTATACAGTTCCCACTGAGAGTGCTTAGAAATCTTAAAGTAGGGTTGCCAGATAAAATACAAGATGTCCAGTTCAATGTAAACTTCTGATAAACAATGGATAATTACTTAATATAAGTATATTCCAAATACCGTATGAGGCATACTTATACTAAAACATTATCTGTTGTTTATCTGAAGTTAACATCTAACTGAGCTCCCTATAGTTTTATTTTCTAAATCTGACAACCCTGTGGAGGCTGGACTGGAAGGTCAGAGAAGTGTCCATTTTTTCTGAGTTGGGTCTCCTCCATGTGACCTTACCTCTCACCATGTTCCTACAGAGAAGCTACCGAGGTTTTCATCTCCACCTCTCACTTTGCTGTTTTTTCTACATGTCTAACAGGTTTTTTATCATCTTTGGTATTAGGATCCAGAGATCGCATACATGAAAATAGACACACATGTACACAGATGTGCACACACACACACAATCAATTCTTAAGTTCTGAATGGTATGAACAATGTGAATTAAGACCTTACATTTACGCAGCTTTCCATTCCAAACTCTCACTTTGTTGTTTTCTTGTATGTCGAATCATTTTTAAGAAAAGACTTGCAAATAGCCACAAAAGTCAGTTCTTAAACTCTGCATGGTAGAAGTATTGCAAGTTAAGATCTCGTACTTAATAGGCACAAAGCCCAGTGGCAGGTGCAACATGTTTTATTTTGGAGTACTTTTCCACCTTGTGGAAGACACCAGTGTCCTGCCTCCCTCAGAAACCTGGGCAGGTAGCTTGGCCTCCTGGGTGCTGGTCTGGCCTGGTTTACTAGAAAATTCCACTGTCATTCAAGTTAAAGTTGGCTGGCTTTCACCTGCCTCTCTAGAGACTGACCTTCACCTCCCTCTCCTGAAGTTCATTCTCTTGTCCTTAAATAAAGGGCTCTGTCAGTGATTGAGCCAAGGTACAATCTAAAGAGCAGGAAACTTCTCCCAACGTTTTCAGTCCAGTCAGCTAATGCTTATATGGGCTACATGAAGAATGGGGGTTTTTATTGCTATTTTGTATAATCATTCTGTTCGAGGTAGACAATTTGACTATAGAGCTAAACCTAGTCTTATGTATAAGGAAGTCTGTATATGAAGTGTTGAATACATCATTATTGTTTATAGAAGAAAATCAATCCTGAATAATTTCAAACTCATAGAAAAATAACAAAGTGAATATATACTTGTATATCAACCATCTATATTTAAACATTTTGCCATATTTTCTTCAGACTTTTAAAGCCAGTGGTGAAGTCTCCCCTTTTTAATCCCCTGTAATCCGATTTCTCTGTGTGTCTCCCCAGGGTTTGTGTGGAGTCTACCACCCTGCAGAACATGGGGAGGTGCCATTCGCAGTAGACCTGTGTGTCCCTAGACAATGGGTGTGTGTTTCCTAGACCCTGTACAAATGGACAGTCGTATCATCCTAAATGATACCAATTTTGTTTCTTCCTTTCCAGCTTTTACATCTCACTTCTTTCCTTATCGCATTGTCCCAGATTTCTAGTATAATGTAGGAAAATAGGAGTGATGGTGGGCATTCTTCATCTTTCTTCCTGAGGTTTCACTGTTATATTTGAAGTTTGCTGAAAATTTTTGGTAGAGAACTCTGGATCTCATGCTCTTCTATCTAAATTAGCTAAGAGTTGTTTTTCTTTTTAAAATCAAGAATGAGTGTTGAGGTTTATCAAGATATTTTTCTTTTATCATTTTGTATCATTTTGAGATACAGTGGTTTTCTTCTTTTAGTATATAATATGATAGATATCACCAATAAGATTTCCAGATGATACATAATTCTTGCATTCTTAGAATAAACCCTGCATAGATGCATGGTTTGTTTGTTTTCAAAAATTGCTGAATTAGATTTGCTAATTTTAGTTTTTTCTCTTGTTTTCAATCTCTCCTTTTATTATTTTTTAATTGCATTACAGAAAGAGAATATCATCTGTATGCTAATATTAGTTCAAAAATTTTGAGGAATTTTCCCTGTATGAATAATAGTAATAATCTTCTTCTTCCTCTTCTTCTTTTTTCTTATTTGCAAATACATGTGCCTGAAAATGATGCAGGTTGTCAGTTAGTTGGGTTCTGGGCTATACATAATCAAGATTGTTTGTGTTATTCACTGTTTTCATTTACTTCATCTATCAATTTCTAACAGAGTGGTATTATTTATCTCTTATTTTACTTGCTAATTTTGTTATTATATTTTTGTCAGTTTTGCTTTATATGCTTTCAGGCTAAGATATGAGTTACATTTCAGTTCATGATTATATCCACTAGCTAAGTTAAGAAACAAAATGTCAGAAATGCATTTGAAGTTTCCTGTGTGCCGTCTACCTTCATCTTAGGTGAACTTATTTATTAATCCCATGTACTTCTTAAAACTTAGGTGTAAAAGTCCCCAAACAATATATAATATGGTTATGTGTTTTAAATGGCATCCTCCTGTGTATATCTTTCAGCAACTTTTTCTTTCAAAGTTACTTGTTAGATTACCTGTGTTGGTAGGTATAGCTCTAGTTCATTCATTTTAATGCATGCATAGTACGGCTTTGAGTGAATATGTCACTCAGTATTTGCTTATCTGTCTTGCTGTTGATGGACATATAAGTTTATCCCTACTTTTTATGATTCAGAACAATGCTTCCACAAGTGTTCTTTTAAACCTTTGTGTTCCTTTGTAAATAAATGCCGCACTAAGGGTAAACTTTAGAGTAGAATTTCTGGTTTTACTTACGTGCACCTTTAAACTCAATGCATATCGTCAAAGTGATCTTTAAAGCGATTGTAACAATCAGCACTCCCATGAACACTGTGTGAATGGAATTCTCAATCTACTCTTTCTCACCAGCAGATAGTATTAGCAGGCTTTTTAATATTTGCAAATCTGATAGCTGTGGAATGGTATTCCACTGTAGTTTGAATTTGCATTATTCTGAGGGCCAGTGAGGTTGCACATCTTTTTATATATTAGCCATTTATAATTTATCTTCCATGAATCTACTGTCCTTTTACTCATTATTTTATTGGTTGCTTTTAAAAATTTCTTCCTAGTACTTCTTTGTTCAAGATGCTAATCTTTTGTTGGTCATATGATTGCAAATGTCTTCTCCATGTATGTGGTTTAGCATTTCCTGTTGCATCTTTTAACATGCAGAATTTTGGCAATTTTAATGTAGTTGGGTTTAACAACTGTTCTTCATGTTTAAAAATATTTTACGTAAACAACAATAAAATATTAAAATATTTTACTTAATAAATCTAATGTTCTTCCAAGGTTTTTTTTTTTTCTGTTATGCTTTTTATAGATAGATGTTTAATCCACTGGAATTGACTCTTGTGTATGGTTTGTAGTATGAATACCTATCTTAAATCTAGATTTTAAAAAATAGTCTATTTTCTCCCCACAAACTTCAGTGCAACCTTAGGCCACACATTCAGTTTCCACATGTGCATGGCTCTTCTTACAGACTTTGGTTTTTCTATTCCATTTCATGGTCTACTTTGTTATCCCCATGCCAGTGCCAGTTTCTTAATTATGATTATTTTGTACTCCTTTCTCCTTCCCTGCTGCATTGCAATTATTATTCATGATTTTCTTTTATTCACAGTTCCTTTCCTTGATTGTACTACAGTTTATTCAGCTCCAGAGATTTTCATTTCAATGACTGTATTTTACATTTCTAATATTTCTGAATTCACCCACTATTGTTCTGTTTTGCTTTCACAGTGTGCTGTTCTTGTTATTGTTAGTATTACAGGTTGTTATTCTATCTTTGTAATGATTCTAAAAATTACTAAGATATTTCAGTTTAATATTTAAAATTTGTTTTTTGTGATGTCATGTTTCATTTGTTTTTGTTGTCTGTCTTGGCATCTTGTTTTCTTCATAAGCAGATTTGGATTGGAGGCTCGTGGTATGTAGGATGCTTTTAAAAAATAAGTCTTCTCTTCTTTGTACTTGTCTGTTGTGCAGGAGTCTCACATGGTCCCTGCAAGACCCATAGATCAGAAGTGGATTTACAACGTTGTTTTGGGTTCTTAGTCTGAGGTGGTGAGAAGGATGTCACAGATCAGGTCATGGGGTCAGGGATGGACAGGGTTCGGAGTCCCTGTCTATGTCCTCTTGTTTAAGCCCACAGGTAGCAGTTGACAGCAACTTCTAGCTTCCCTTTACCATCTGGGAACCCCACCTTGGTCCCTTTCCCTAAGCAGCCCTGTGTGGAAACCAGCCTAGCCCCGGTTTCCTGCCCCAGGGGAGCCCTTCCAGCCCCTGTTACTCTGCTGTAACCTAACTCCAGGCAGTGCTGCCTGCCTCTGCAACTGGGGCACAGCAGCAGGTCCAGAGCCTCAGTGCCAAAGCACCACTTGGCCGCTTTGTTCCATTTCTGCTTCTCTAGGATATCATTCTATTTTGGTACTCGCCTATGACTTTAAACTTTCTTGCTTTATATTTTAGGCTTCATTGGTATGCAGAGTTAGGAGAGAACTAAAAAATGTGAACCTATAACAACTGGAAGTCTATCGGGTCACTTTTAACTTTGGAAGTTTAGCTTGTAAATATATCTTAGTTGTTCTAATTCTCCTCATCTAGCTACCACATCCATACTGGTCCATCCTTCACATCAAATAAAAGTGTTCATTTCATAGCTTTGGTGTACCTAGGTCTCTCCCCACCGGCCAGCTCCTTCAGGTGTTACTGTGCCACTGGGGAGCAAGTTTTAGGTTTAAATACGAAGTATTGTGTCTGCCACCTAGTGGCACACATTGGGGAGACTAGATTCTTTTCTGACGTGTGCCTCTGTAGGTTTTTCTTGGCCTTAAAAAAGTTTTTTCGTTTGTTTTACATTTAAAATATTTTTTTCAGTTACAGTTTTTATTCAATACTATTTTGTATTAGTTTAAAGTGTAGTGGTTAGACAATCATGTCCTTTACTATATACATAAATCTACATATATAGAAAAAGGAATATAAGTTTTAGGGAGCTTGTGTTCCCAGAGTCCTAGACTCCTTAGCATCTCTATTTTAACAGAACAGAATATAAATGTAAAAGAAGAAGCAAAGTGCAAAGACGGCTAAAAGCAAAGCGTTGGCAGCTAGAAGCTGATCGAATCACTGTTTTCTCTGTGGTAAGCTGTCCATCAAATGGTGCCTGGCCCTGAATGCTTACCTGGGGAATCCAGGTAAAAGTCAAAGAGACATAGCCACGAACATACTGCCCTTTGTATATATTTTACATCATCACCCTAGGACATAGACTCAGTAACTGTTCTGAGATCTTTTTTTTTTTTCAGTATTGAATGATATAAATATGTTACTTTTACCCTGATTCATATATCCTCTTCCCCTGATCGCTGCTTTTTTCTGTATTGAAGACTCCATTCCAGTTATTTTAAGCCTCCAAAATGGTATGATCTTCCAAAGTAAACTTGGCTAGAAATTTAGCATATGTATTCATCAGTTATTGCTGCAATAATGCTGTGTAGCAAACTGTGCTAAAATACAGTAGCTTTCAGTAACAAGCATTTATGCATAGGTGTAAAGGTCAACTGTGCTTCAGCTGAGCTGGGCTGGGTTCTTTCAAGCTGTGCATGCACTGGGGTTGGCTGCGACTGTGACTGGGGTTTAGGGCAGGTGTCACTTTCTGGGACTCAGGCTGAGTAAGTAGTGGTGAACTAGGGTATATTCTTCTTTTGTGAAACAGCAGGAGTGCAGGAGGCAAGCCAAACTGCACGCAAGCAGATCCAAATCCCCACCTGACATCATGTCCGCTCCACTAGCATAGCAAAAATTCTACACCCCTAACATGTGCCAATAGATATTCATTGAACAGTCTTTCACGCCTACATATAAAATAATCAAATAAAATCAAATAATAGTCTTTTAAGAAAACAGAGGCTGGATGTATTTATATCGAAGTGTAAGTGCTAAAAGCTCCTAAGACATTTCAGAGATGTGCTCCCTGAGAAACCTCTCAAGGCTGGAAGTGTGTGTTGCTCATTTTCTCACGCCGAGCTCTAGTCCCGTGCCTGGCTTACAGGGACACGAAACACGAGCGGAGGTGCTGCCAAGTGCAGTGACACACGGGTGGGCTTGGAGAGCTGGGATGGCCTCCCATCTTTTAATAGCAGCAGTTTTCTATTTCTGCCTGAGAACATCCTAAATGTTCTTGCATGAGGAGAGAGATTAAAAGGTATCATTTCTAAATTCATGTGATTTCTCCCAGCTATGGTCAAATCTTCTATTTTTCTGTATGGAAACTAGTCGTCTCCTTTCTGTATGTACCTAAAACAACATAATAGGTAGGTCCATTGATATTCATGTAATTTCTGCCTGGCCTGATCCTTCTTGAAAAGGCAGGATGGCCCCTCTACCCAAAATTTGTCAGATGCCAAGATCGACGTGCACAGACAATGCGCGTGCACATGCGTACAAAAAGTTTTTTACTGACATAATGAGACTTCTAGGGAGTGCAGGGCAGGAAGGTACCTTGAGAGAGGAAGGGTAGGAGACTGGGTTGGGGTTTTCTGGTGTCTAGTGGGCTGGCTTAAGGATTCCCACTTGTGGGTAGTGGTTGCGAGGTTAGAATTTCCTGCCAGCATCAGAGGCTTTTTAATCAGATTGCCCGCCCAGATGTGGGGCACTGGAGGAGAGGGAGAGGTGAGGCTTGATAGCTGTCAACAGTGAAACAGCAAAAAATGGAGTTACACTTCTTATCATACTTTTCCCACCCTGTGTGTCACCGTTGAAGGCCCACTGATAAAAGGTATCGTATTGACCTTACAGGTGATGGCCCTTGTGGTGGCTGATGAGTTTGATTACACCCAACATTTTTCTCTTGACTTCACTGACTTTGAACCTTCCTCGAGTACTTCTGACAAGTACCGCATAGCACAGTTACTGTGGACTGCACTGTTCATAGGCATCTGATGAGGAAACAAACCTACAGGACTTTCTGTGCCTAAGACCAGGCCGCAGACTTTTCTTTCGTAAGCTTATTAAATGAGATCTCAAATTTGATTTTATTCTTCAATATTGAAGCAGTTTGCTTGTGACTTGGACTGTATGACCAGCACCATTTTCGCTAGTGGCAGAGAGGACTGGAGAAAGTTTTTGCATTTGTTCATAGACAACTGTGTTTGTGTGCTCATCTGTCAGCAATCAGTATGTCTCCCCGAATGCCACCTTTATGTACCAGCTCTGATTTGGGGCATGTAGTTATACTTACTTCCACTGGTTTTTAATTTATTCTTTAAATGAATTAACTTTTTTTTTATGTTTGTTTATATAAAATTAGCCTTAAAGCTTGTGTCATAATCACTTGGAGGGCTTGTTAAAATGCCCTCCGAGTTTGTTACTCAGCCTGGGGTCAGTATGTCTGAGGAACTAGCATTTCCTAGTTCCTCAGCCTGGGGAATTAGCATTTCCCAGGCCTGACAACTAGCATTTCTAAGATGTTCCAGGTGAGGTTGCTAGCCTAGGGCCTAAACTCTGATCAGCACTATTCTATAACAGTAACAGTCATGAAATGATGGATTTTATGTGCTAGCTTGATTTTTTTTCTAGTGAACATTACAATAAATTTTCATGTGTTAAAATAAAGTCCAGCTGTCTGTTACCAAAATATATATGACCTCACTGCTGTGTGTGCAGAAGCTTTGGGAATGCTGAGTATTCTCCAAATACAATTCGGAGTAAGGACCCTTTCCCTTTAAGACTGAAGGTATGTGCTGGAACATGTAAGAATGTAATAACTGTAATGACTGTAACAATATAATAACTGTCCCACAATGCCCAACTCCCTCCACCCCCAAATCTCTAGTCAAACATGGCAGCCAGAGTGAACTTTTCAAACACAAGAACAAACATGTCATGCCTCTGCTCAAGATTCTCTGACAGCTCCTCATTTCACTCTCAGTAAAAGGCCAACGTCAAACAATTTATGGCAGTGGGTACAGCCAATGAGAAGCACAGATGGTGCAGATGAGCGCTGTGGTTCTCATTCATTTGGGAAGCCAGAAATTTTCTAATTTTCCTACAGTGTGCATAGTCCAGTGTTGCCAGAGTTATATGTGCATGTAGTGGGTAAGGGTTTGTATTTATGTGGAAGAGTTTAAATGAAAACCAAATCTAACCATCCACTGGTGACTACGGGCCTGAAAATCCCCACAGAGAAGATAGAAGAATTATAATCTCAGAATTGATGGGATCGGCCATTACAACTCACACTGTTTATGTTGATGCCAGGTTTATTAAACCTTCTTGTGTTTAAAAATATTCCATGTCTCCTTTAAAGAGTTATAGAAAAGATTTACCAAGTTTACAAGTGATTCTAGTAACTAGACAAAGCCAGCAACCTTTAAATCCCTAGGGATTTTGATTTTGGGTTACACGTAATGCTTACCCAACCACATGAACAACAGTAGCCAACAAACAAACTAAGCAAACGGACTCTGCATAGTCAAAAGCCCAGGTTCTTGGAACTTGAATGACATCCTTGGCACTTATTAGCATGTGGTTTGGGGAAAGTGGTTCAACCTGTGCATCTCAGTTTTTTCATCTGTAAAATGGGCCTTGAAATGATGGGATCTACTTTGTGAGTGCAATGTGAGGATGGCCCAAGTTAATCTGTGTGGAGTATTTAGGACAGTTCCTAAGAAATAGCCCTCATTGATACTTACACCTGTGTGTAGTTTAGAGAAACTCGTCAGTCAGTGAGAACTGCAGCAGTGGTTACTACATGCTCCCATGTTACTGAATTGGAAGGCAAAGTTGTACTTGGCAGAAAGGCTGTTTCATTGTGAAATGATCAAAAAGGAAGGTTTGTGCAGCAGAAGTGGTTGGTCCCTTCTAATTAAACTAAGTACTTGACCAGAAGGAACTTTATTTTTATGACGAGAAGTTCTTATGTATTTTCCCCCAAAATGTTGAATCCTGCTAGTCAGAATCCTTTTTCCTTTTCTGTCCTTAATATATTGTATTATTTTCCTAAAAGACATTCTTCATGCTTCTTTTTTGTGGGCTAGATTATTTGAATTCATGCGTTAATTCCATTGGGGGCTAATGTGGCTTCAAAGAGGTCTGCCCTTTTCAAGCCCCAACATTCAAAATCTTGATTCCTCCTTTTCACACATTTGTAGAGTCCCAGAGCTACTGAATACCACTGTCAAGTTCTCTTTTGACCAAACAAAAACATGTACAAAAATAAATTCAAGGTGGATAAAAGACTTAAATATAAGTTGTGACACCATAAAAGTTTTAGAGGAGAGCATCGGCAGGAAAATCTCAGACATTCCACACAACAACATCTTCACTGATATGTCCCTTACAGCAAGGGACATAAAGAAAAGAATAAACAAGTGGGACCTCATCAAGTTAAAAGGCTTCTGCATGGCTAAAGAAAACAGCATTAAAATTAAAAGAGAACCAACTGTATGGGAAAACATATTTGCCAATGATACCTCGGACAAGGGTTTGATCTCCAAAATATATAAAGAACCTACACGACTGCACACCAGGAAGACAAACAATCCAATTAAAATATGGGCAAAGAATAGTAGGGGAAATGTAGAAGCTAAAGAACTTATGACACATGAACTAAAGGGGGGAATGTGGGTGGGAGAGGGTGTGCAGGGTGGAGAGGAATGAAGGGGGAGTAATGGGACAACGGTAATAGCATAATCAATAAACTATATTAAAAAAATGGGCAAAAGACTTGAACAAACATCCTTAGTTTTGAATTGAGACCTCTTTCACAATCCTCACCCCCAAGAGACAGGGAAGATTTGCCTTGGTCTACCCCAAGGCATTTGCAACCCCCCAAAAATGTGGGGGAGGAGACGGCCACTAGAAGACACATTTGGAAACCGCCAACCCAATTTTGACTTATTTTGTAACCTTTATATTCTTCCAGCATTTTCTCGTGAACCCTCAAAGTGAGTGTTCCTCAAGTGAGGGCATTAACTTCCTGCTTCTATGTGCTACCCAGGCGTTCTGTTTCGCCATCCTCGTTAGGAATGGGGTTGTGTTTTCTCACCAGCTGTCACACTGGGACTGCTGGTAAAACTATTTGTTTAAGGAGGAGATGAATCAATATTTCCTGGGTGTTAGAGTTGCAGTGATCTCCTTTGTCACTCCGTCAATTAGTCATAACTGTATCTGTCACACCCTTACAGGTACAATTTACACAAAGTGAATCATTTCAAAATTTATTCTGTGTAATTTCTATTTAGAGTGTAGGTGTTATTCCCAAAGGACATCAGTTTTGCAAAAAGGTTGGTTTAGCTAATCCTTTGTCTACTTCGTAGAGGCTGAGAGTTGATTAAGGTTTAGCTATTGATCTAGGACTCAGTATTTGTAGGACCCACATTTGCTTAATTGTCATATTTTATTAATCTAGAGACTCTGTTATACCTATATAATATTCTTTATTTGATATATGGCAAAAGCAATATAACCAGAGCGATCTTTTTCCTTACGTTGCAGTATTAGATATACATAAAGAAAGTGGCATAAAACACAGAAGATAAAGAATAACTTTTCATTGAACACCTATGTGATGCTGCCCTGCTCAGTCATAACCCAACTCAATTTCTCTTCTCCTGGGTACCAGTGTTCTTGACTTTTGTTAACATTATTTGCTTTTCTTTTATAGTTTTTTTTTCATTTATGTGTACCTAGGATTAGGATGGTTCAATAGGGAGTATTAGTGTTTTCCACTTCATTAGAAAATGCCAAACATTTTCTGTAGTGATTATACCAACTTGCACTCCTAACACTCGTGTATGAGTTTCCATCGCTGCACATCTTCACCAACACTCGGTTTTGCTGGACTTTAAGTATTTCTAATTGCTAACAAGAATGAGCACCTTTTAATTTATTTGCCTGTTATTTGTATGTCCTTGTTTTAGAGCACTTATTGACACTTTTGCCTATTTTTTATTTCCTATAATTTTGTAGGAATTCTTAATATACATACATAGTGGGTGTTTGATTATTAGTTTCAAGTATATTCTCCCACTCTGTAGGTTGTCTTTCCTTTCTCTTTATAATGTATTTTTATGAAAAGAAATTCTTAATTTTAATATAGTGAAATTTAATCAGTTTTTATATATAATGCAGTTTGAAACATTAGTTCTTTCCTACCCTGAAGTTTAAAAAAATTATGCTATATTATCTTATAAAACATGTTTTTTTTATAATTTAGCTCTTAAATCAACTTAGAACAGATTATTATATGGTATAGAGCTAGAGTTCAGATTTATTTTTATCTACTTTTTCCGATCTGTCATTATTGAAAACACTGTTCTTACTATAAACAAATGTCTCCCATGCTACTTCTGCCATATATCAAGTGACCATAGATTCAGGTATGTTTCTGGGCTCTCTAGTCTTTTAGTCTGTTTGTCACCCTTGTGTCAGTACCACACCACTCTAATTATGTGTGATAAAAATGTTATTTGGTGGTCTTAACTTTTATTTATTTTTTCAAGAATTTCTTGGCTCATTGTTTTTCTCTACCTCTGTGCTTTGAGATATATTGAGATTGAGATTAATTTCAAACCAAACAAAAACTCTTGGAAATGTTGAATGGGATTGCCTTGAATCTATAGGTCAATTTCAGAAAATTAACATCTTTAGAGTATTGACTCTTACCAAAACATGGCTTGCTCACTATCTGTCTATATTTTTCTTTGTAATATATTCCAATATAACATTTCTGGCTTCTCATGAGGTCTTACATACTTTTGTTAAGGTTTTTTCTAAGTACTTTATACAGTTAGGAATACTGTAAACATTATCTTAAATTTTCTTTTTTATACCCTTCCTGATATCGAGATTTTTGCATACTAATTTTATATTAAGCAACCCTACTAAACTCACGTATTAATTATAATATTTTATCTGGAAAATTGTGGATTTTTCTAAATATACAATCATAGGGAATAATAGCTTTGTTTTCCCTTTATTGTGTGTGTGTGTGATACTTGCACAAACCTGTTTCTTTCCTTTTGTTCTCGTCTGACATTTGCTGATACTCTTAGGAAAATGATGAATGTAAGTGGTAGGAACACATATTCTTATGTTATGCTGAATCTCCCAGGGAAAACATTTCAAAGTATAATGTTTGATGCAGGTTTTTAAAAATTTATATACTATAGACTTTTTTTTCTTTTTGGTGTCCAGTTCTATAATTTTTAACCCATATATAGATTCATGTGACCATGAGCACAATCAGGATAGAAAAATGGTCACATCACCCTGAAGGTCCCTGTTTGTGCCGATGCTTTGTAGTCAAACCTTCCTCATCTCTAACCTCCAGCTACTACTTCTCTGATCTGTTCTTCATCTCTATGGGTTTTCTGTCTTTTCCAGAATGTCATATAAGTTGAATTAAATAATAGTTAGCCTTCTGGGACTGACTTCCTTCACTCTGTATAATGCCTTTGAGATTCATTCATTTCTTATTATCGCTGAGTTGTATTCCATTCTATGGCTATACCACAGTTTATTTATACATTTAATCATTGAATTATATATACTTTTTCTAGCTCTGTAACTTACTGAGCTTTGCGTCAGTTCCTTCATCTTTAATGAGGAAAATCTACGTACACCATAGTATCACTGCAGGGATGAAATGAATTCATATATGTGAAGTGTTTAGATAAAACTTGGTGCATAGTAAGTGCTCAATAAATACAGCCCATTATTATCATCCCCAGTACTAGTAAGGATTCTGAGGTAGAAAAGAACTTGACAAATTCAAGGAATAGTAAGAAAGCCAGTGTGCCTGGAGTGTGATGAGCAAGGGGAAGACAGGTGTGAAGGAGCCGGGTCACGAAGGGTCTCATGGGCTGCGTTAGGGAGTTTTGATTTCACTCTAAGTGCAGCAGAAAGCCAGAGAAGGGTCATGGCCTGGTTCATGCCTTCCGCAGATCTCTCAGACTGGTGTCATGAGAATGTGTTTTGGTGGTGGGAGGGTGAAAGCAGGTGACCTTTTCAGCTCCAAGGAAAAGGTGGTGGTGGCTTGGACCATCGTGGTGGCTGTGAAATGGGGAGAAGTGGTTTGACTCAGGATATGGTTTGGAGGTAGAAACCTCAGAAATTGCTAATGGATTCATAGTTCAGTGGACCACATTCCCCGTGAGAGCAGTAGTATGATGACTAGTTGTAGTTATCAACAGCGCCCCAGTCACGGCTTTACCAGAGATTTCCCTTGTCCACTTTTGAATTGAAACCTAGCCTTTCATGACTGAGTTCTGAAATTCACTTGAAGAAATAGCCTGTCTTTTCATACATTTTAAAATGACATCCAGCTGACATTTTTCTTATTCATACTCACAACCTAAACACATTTGTAAAAAGCTGGCTTATCCCACAGAAACGTTTTCTCACAGCATTTTGCTTTGTGCGTCTCTGCAGCCTGTGTAGTTCTGTGACCCCACATCCTTAGCCGCATTGCTGGAAATGAAGTTGTCATAGCTGCTTCATGCTCAGCCAGGGAGTGGTCGTGTCAGCAGTTGGCCGGAGTTCCTGTGTACACTTGGGACTTATTGTTGGAATAAACATTATTAGACTAAGACTAAATTGGGCCAGAAATTTATTTTTGTCCTCCTTTCAACTTCAGCTCACACCACATTCTCTCACCCAAATGACAAATGGTCTTGACTTTCTGAAGTGATCTAAAGATTAAAATCAGCCCTGGTGCTTGCTTAGCCTTGCATTCAAATGGAGATTTATTTGGGGGTGGGGAGAATTAAAAATAAAATTCTCTGATTTCATAAAGAAAGTTTTCTTTTATTTCTTATGTATCTGTTCTTAATACATCTGTGTTTGTTTTCTGTGGGGCCTTAACTTCCAACTCCTCCTTGAAGCGCAGCCCTGACCCCGTCTTTATCTGGAACATTCATCATGCTTTTTTTTTTAACCCTGTCCTATGTACCTAATTTGAGGCTTATTATGATTCAAAATTTGCTAAATGGAAAGAGATTTCCCTTCTATGCTGGGCCACTTGTCCTATCTTGTCTCAGTATCAGCATCTCTTGTCAAGTCCATGTCAAATTGTGGCGTTTATTTACTCAGCTTACTTGAATAGGCACCTCTGGAATCTTGAAGATGCCCACCCTGAATTTTGTCTATAATTTTGTGCTTCTTTGTAATTGGCTTCTTTTGTGATCTTACAGAATACCAAGCTGCTATTTTACACTTGAAGAGAGAACACAAAGAAGAAATTGAAAACCTACAGGTACATCTCTTTGATTCTGTTGAACTGGTTGTGTGGGACTGATTCTTGGTTTACTCATGTGCCGAAGTAAATATTTCCCTTCCACAGGCATATTTGCCTAGACAGCACCTGCCAGTGAGCACCAAGTCCACCCTGGGGAGGAGAGCCTTGGACTCTGTTTTTAACAGAATTCAGTTTCTATTTTTAAAAAATACCACAAATGCATTAGAATTGGCAAATGATCTGATCTGGAAAAATGATGGTTTTATTCGTGAAGCAGGAAAGATGATAGAGTACTTAGACTTTTGCTGTTTATCAGAAGTATTTAAATCTATGCTCAGTGTAAAATTATTTGGTTTGGCTTACTTCCATTCATGGGTTTGTATTTGTCTGTCAGCGCATGCTGCAATAAGATGCCATGCAGGTTAAGGCACTTAAGGAAGTGACCCTAGGAGGAGGAAGAGTGGTGTGGAGCCATCTGTTCCGTATCCTCAGGGAGTGCCTGGAAATTGCTGACTTGGTCCCCTTTGGTGAAGCCCAGAGAGCCTGAGGCATCATTTCCTTTATCCCATCATCTACTTGTCGACCCCTTATTTCTGCCTGAAACAGGAAGTTTCAGAGTCTTAATTCCAAATAAGAAAATAGTGAATCAGTCACTGATTCTCATTTATTGATAGCTGGCATGACCCCATCTCTCAGGAGAGGTATAAATTAAAAATAAAACTTGGTGCTTAGTTTTAACTGATTACTTGCTAATTTAATAAAATAGTGGATCAAATATTTGTCTTTTGAATAAGTGATAATGAACTTTTAAAACAACTGGGACCACATGTTTAGATTATACATGAAGCTACTGCAAATAGAAAAAGATCATTAAGTAAGTCATATGGTGTATGAATTCAAGCCACCCCCATCCGGCAGGGGTTAAGTGGGGACTGAGTCTGTTTCACAAAGAAACAAAAAAGTGGAAAAGTACCTCTGTCTCCTGGGGAAAAAGAGAGGTGGAGGCCCTTCTCTCCTTTGTTGCAGAATGCTCTACAGAGACCTCTCTTTCTTCATCTGTGTTCTGCTGTGCAAAAGATCCTCAGCTGTCTCAGAGGAACTGAACCGGGGATTAATTTAAGAAACAGATTGCTAACGAGGTTAGGTACAGAGCGTACAGAGCAATTCTGTGAGCAGAAATTTTATGTAACAGCTTTGTTTGAAAGAGTTAACACTAGCTTTTCCAAAGCTGTAGATCAGCCCTGTTGAGGATTTTGAGCACTCAATAATATTCATAGTAACTGAAGGTACTTAACAACTTTTAAGTTCTTACTTTGTGCTGGGTATTGTTTTAGACAACTACATACATCATTTTGTGTCATCTCATAAAAGTCCTATGATCTTCCACCCCAAACCTAGGAAACTGTAGTTTGAGACAGATAGAAAGGTTGGAGAAGGGAAAGAGAATAGTAGATGGAAAGGAAAAAAGTATATTGGGATCATGATCTCTACTTAAAATAAAATCAGACCAAGGTATGAGTGACAATAGTAAAGGTTAAAAATGGTTCTAATTATATCTTTAGTGTTCTTTAAATTCTGAAAGAATTATCTGTTCTTCAAATGCTCTTTTCAGTAAAATATAAAAAATACTTTTGCCCAGTATTTGTGATTAATACCTAATTGCTGAAATCAATTGCCACGGCACTCCTGCCATCAGGGCCGGGCAGGGTACCAATCTATACACAATCTATACACACTTAGCTGTAGTTCAGAACTATGTCAGCAGCCACAGGCGGCCCTCAGTAGGAAACCGGCAACTCATTCTAGAGGGTTTTCTGGCAATGGTGGGCTTATTTTCCTGTGTGACTTCAACCTATAGGGGTGGAGTGGCTGGTCTCCACTTAAACGGGTACACTTGTTCTCTAGTTTGCCACTGTCCCCACTCTGGGCCATTTCACCTGCCTGGCTCCTTTATGCTTTAAATTAACCCCTATTCTCTCGAAGGTCTAGAAAAGAAAGTAACTAGATTGGCAGCAGTACCCACCAGTCAGAACAGCAGCTGCCCATAAAACAGACTTTAACCTAGCCTGGCTGTGTTGGGGGCACTCACTGAATATCATCTTTATCTGCTTCACTTTACAAAGTAACGAAGTTGCAGCTATTGCCAGGGGACCAGTGGAAGATGATGAATGGGGAGACTACTGTTTCAGTGTTCGTTTCTTTGTATGTAATTTCCGTTGGCAGCCTTCGACTGCCTCTTAGATTTTCTTTCTCCACTTACAGGTCGTGGACAAGTCAGATGTGTTTCAGGGCTTCTTCAACATGCCTTTCTAGAATTAGAAAGATTGCATGATTAAAGCATACAGGAAAAGTGATTAATTCTGTCACCACATACGAGAATTGATATGCATCACATGTAGCTTTTTTGGAATGTTTTCATAGAGTTTAAAATGTGACATGATTCAATAAACAGAGAGCCTAAATTCAGAGAACCTTAAGTGTTCAGTTCCCTGACCTGCAAACGGGATCCTTACCACCTGAAATAACTTGGTTGGAGGTTGATGTTTTTAGCCCAGAGTCCCCAGGCTTGTGAGTGGGGGAGTCTGGAGTGTTGAATGCCATGCTGGCCATTTGTGGAGTGCTGTCCCCTAGAAAGGGCACGGGGCTTGGTCTCAGGACCAGGTTCTTCAGATGTGCAGGAACTTATGTACAGATTCCCCTTTATAGTTCAAAACCAAAGATTTATCGATGACTTGACTCAATTTCCATGTTTGCATACCTTCTACACAAAGTCAAAGCACTTGGCTGAGTTTTCTATTTGAATCTCCAGTAGGAGCGTGGTGGCAGGTCAAACACTGTCTGTGGCTTCCCTATTTCATGTCATTTATAGTATAACCAGGGAAAGATTCTTTAGTTTTGTCCAAGGGTGCCTTTTATTTAGCAAACTATGTCTTGAGGGTTTATGTTCACTTCATGATACTTAGTATCATCTTGTCCATTTTTCACTTTTACATAATTCTATGTTACTGACTTTATTTTTGAAAAGTTAATGCCTTACTTACCTTTACAGGTTTTCACTTATTTGAGAAATTTTTGCCTGTGGTAGGCATTACTGTGAATTCATGACCACCGGGTAGAAACATAGTTCAGACTTGCCCTTCTACAGCCTGCAATGAAACCAATTCTCCCACAGTGCAAACAGTTGGTTCTGTGAACTTGCTTAGGAGCAAGATTTTAACGTTACCATCACAGCTGTTGTGCATGATGGGTGACTGTAAAGCTATCTTCTGCCTTATTGTAGTCAGAGAATCGGATGTGATATTATTTTAAGCACGATGAGAATGTGAAAGACCTCGGGTTTTTGAGTCAGGACGCAGTTCAGCTCCTTGTACTGTGACATTAAGAAGTGAATCAGCTTCTCCGACTTAGCTCTCTCAGTTCAACATCTGTGCAACAGTACTCGTGCTGCTGCTGCTCCCTCCCTTAGGGTTGGTGGGTGCAGTGTACGCGCAGTGGTGCTAGTTACGTAGCACATGGCTCCGTAGTGTTCTTTCTCATTCCTTTTTCTCTGCACCAATCTCCTTGTGATTAAACCACTTGGATTTAGAGTGATCCTCAGGCTCTTTTAGTTGAGGACTTCCTTGAGACACTTGATTTATTCTTTTAGGGTGATTTTCCCATGATCTTGCACTGTTCTTCTGCTTCTGTGGTCTCCATCAGAAGAGTCTAAACCAGGTTTCCCGAGGCTCATTCCCCTGAACAGTGAGCCTCTGAAATCCTTCTTGACAAAAAGGCTTCATGGTAAAGAAGTTTGAGAAATATCTGGTTCCCCTGTTAGGGCTTTACCATATACAGAGAAGAACTACAAGAGAGAAAACTATATAATTTGCTTCTCACATTAATTTTTCCCCAGGGTAACTCATTTTTTGAAATATTGCTTTATGTTGACCTGTATAATCTTACCATCTCAATGTACATTCTACTACCTGAGTTTAAATTAAATTCTTGATTGGTGTCCACCGAGGTCTTGCTTACTAATCTGCTGACGTAGGCATCCTGCCGGGAGCATGGATGTTTGTCCCTACAGCTTTTAAAGTACCTGCCAAAGTGCTTGGCAAATAGATGATGCAAAAATATATAGGCCATTATATAACAACCTATGATTGAAAAATAATAGTACCTAACTTTTAATCCAATCCATACTGTGTGCCAACCTATTCCAGTCATTTAGCATTAGTATTTTTTCTTTTTGCTTAAACAAGAAATATCTATTTTTCATAATTTTGGATTGAAGGTTGGACTTCTGAGGTCAGGGTGCCTGCAGGGTCAAGTTCTTGGTGAGAGCCTTCTGGGTTGGCAGAAGCTGTATCCTTACATGGTAGGGAGAATCAGATGAGAGAAGAAGGAAGAGAGAAGGAGAAGGGAGAGGGAAGAAGAAGAAAGGAAGGAAGGAGTCAGAGAGGGAGAAGAGGGGAGAGAGAGAGAGAGTGTGTAGAAATGTAGAAATATAAGCAAAGTAGTATATTCATCTCCATTTTAAAGATGATAAAACATGAGGCTCTCAGAGATCAAGTTGACTTGTCAGAAGTCAAGACTTACCTAGACTGGTAAGGGGAGAACCTGAATTTGAACCCACCTGGATCTGTCTGACTTTGAAGCCTATCTTCCTTCCAATAATCAATGTAGTATTAATGAAAAGAACATTAGATTTAGAGTTAGAAGTTGTGAATTCTTAGGTCTTAGGTTTGGTGTGATAGATGAACTTCAAGCAGTGCTTTTGGGCTTAGTTTCCTAATTTCTCTCTTATTTTTATTATTGTTTATGCTGTTACAGTTGTCCCAATTATTCCCCTTTTGCCCCCACTCCATCCTGCCCATCCCCCACCTCTTCAGTCAACCCCTACATCATTGTCCATGGGTCCTCCATATATGTTCTTTAACTAATCTCTTCACCCCCTTTCAAACAGCCCCCACTCCCTCCTCCCCTCTCATAGCTGTCAGTCTGTTCCATGATTCTATGCCTCTGGTTCCACTTTGCTCATTAGTTTATCTTGTTCATTAGATTCTCCTTATAAGTGAGATCATATGGTATTTGTCTTTCACTGCCTGGCTTATTTCACTTAACGTAACAGTCTCCAGTTCCATCCATGCTGTTGCAAAAGGTAGGAATGCCTTCTGTTTTCCTGCTGTGTAGTATTCCATTGTATAAATATACTACAGTTTTTTACTCAACTCATCTCCTGATGGGCACTTAGGCTGTTTCCAACTCTTGGCTATTATAAATAGCACTGCTATGAACACAGGGCCACATAGGTTCTTTTGAATTGCTGTTTCAGGATTCCTAGAGAATATAATTCCAGCAGTGGAATTGCTGCGTCAAAAGGTAGTTCCGCTTTTCATTTTTTTGAGGAAATTCCATACTGTTTTCCACAGTGGCTGCAACAGTCTACACTAGGGATCCCTTTTCTCCTCATCCTCACCAGCACTTGTTGTTTGTTGATTTATTAATGATGGCCATTTTGGCAGGTATGAGGTGATATCTCATTGTGGTTTTAATTTGCATCTCTCTGATGGCTAGTGATGCTGAACATTTTTTCATATATCTGTGGGCCATCTGTATGTCCTCCTTGGAGAGGTGTCTATTCTGGTCCTTTGCCCATTTTTTAATTGGGTTGTTTGTCTTCCTGGTGTTGAGCTGAATGAGTTCTTGGAGATTAACCCCTTGTCCTGTGTATCATTGGCAAATATGTTCTCCCATACAGTAGGTTCCCTTTTCACTTGATGATGGTTTCTTTAGCCATGCAGAAGCTTTTTTGTTTGATGTGGTCCCATTTGTTTATTTTTCCTTTATTCCCCTTGCCCTAGGAGATATATTGGCAAAAATATTGCTATGTGAGATACCTGAAATTTTACTGCCTATATTTTCTGCTAGGACTTTTTTATGGTATCACAACTTATGTTTAAGTCTTTTCTCCATTTTGAGTTTGTTCTGGTATATGGTGTGAGTTGGTGGTCTAGTTTCATTTTTTTTGCATGTAATAGTCCAGTTCTCTCAACACCATTTATTGAAGAGACTATCTTTGCTCCTTTGTATGCTTGCAGTCTCCTAATTTCTAAAATGAGGGTCAGGCCACATAATCTCTACTAGCACCTTTGAATTTTATGACTGGCCCCAGCATCCAAAAAAATTCTATTATCTACCACATTATTATACTTTCAGCTTTAGGGTTGTTTAACTAAATCTCTAAGTCCCTGTTATTTACACACCCTATACTTTTTCTTATAGTATCTTCTAGAGGCTCTTCTTTCTAACCAGGGTTTTTTGTTTTTTCCCCTCATTTCTGCTCACAGTTCTGTGGAACAGTGTGTTCTGGTTTTCAGTAATAGTGTGAAGGGAGCACTCTAGCCTCCCAGTACCTTTCCCGATGCCTGACTCAATGAAGGGTACAGTTTTAGGAAGGTAAATAGAACATCGATAGGAGGCCCAGTTCTTCTTTATGACAGGAGGGAAGCTTGAGCATAGGATGGGTAGGACTTATTTGGCTCTCTGCTTCCTCAGTTTTGAAAGTTGGGGAAAAATAAACTGCATACCCCTCGTCTGGCTTTTGAGCAGTTTGGGATATTTTAAGACTATTGTTTTTGACCCGTACTTTAAGTTTGGAAGTAGGTGCCATGGAAATGACAGATTGTTTTTATCTGTTTTTAACTAATGTTCTTTGGGTTGTGGGATTGAAGACAAAGAACCAGCCAACACTGACATCTCCTTTAGAGGAAGCTTTTTCCTTCTGCCCCATTCATCACATGCGTAGCGCTGCACTGAGGGAGAGTTTGCTGAGTGATGGCCTCTGGCAGGCCCCTGCTTGTTGTGCAATGCGGTCCTATTTCTAACATTGCCACTCCCTCTGTGAGATGATCCAGTGAGGGATGACAGACTGGAAATTAATTAACCTTACCTTGTTGTCCCCAAGAGAAGCAGATGCTATGTTGGCCTCCATTAGGAGAAACATAGGTGTCCTTACTTTCTATCTCCAGCCCACTCCACTGGCCCACTCCTAACAGTTACACGTGGCTATTGTTGAAACAAAACTGAGTACAAACTACACTTGAGCTGATACAGCTCAATTTAAAGACACATAAATCCTGAGCCTTTCCATTTGTTATGTTCTTTGTTATCAACACAATACATTTAAATCTGTTAATTCCTGGAGATTACTGTGAGAGAGAGGGAGTACTTTGTAGACCAATAAACAAAACTTTCACAAAGATGAAATATGATTTCATTAAACCCTTGTGGTATTCCCCTAAGTTCTGATTTTAGTATTATTCATTGCTGAGATGCCAAAAAGAAGAAAAAAATTTAAATGTTGAGAAATGTTTTAATTCATTGTTTCATTGTGGATTTATAGTGCAACATTATGAGTTTAGTAGAATTGCTGGTTTACTGGTGTTGAGATGCCTTTTAGGCCACTGTCTACCAAGAAGCCAGCAGATATATTTGGAGTTGAATGTTGATGAAAAACACAAAGCAATTAATTCCCCAGCTGACTTAGCAGCCCCAGAGCCCTTTGTCTCAGCCTGCAGGGTGCTGTCTTGCTCCACGTAATTCAGGTATCTTGTCATGCTGTGCTTGCTAACAGAAGGAAGCTGGTTGCAGAACAAAGACTATGTGCATCACTCATTTATATCTTGGAAGCCGGTGCATGTTTTGTGCACCCTCCTCATGTGCCATCAGCTCCATCATGTCTACTGAGTCTGAAACTCAAAACATGAGTCTCTTGTGTGAGCCAAGATAGTTTCTCTTTTTTCTGTAGTTTTTGACTTTAGATGATAGGCTAATATTAGAACAGGTGAGTTTTTGAATGGTTTCCTTTGCTTTCTTGACTTTTCATAAGATAGGAGGAAGTGAAGTATGTTAGAGCCTGTGGGGAGTGCTTCCTTCTCTCCAGACTTGTTCTGCCTCCTTCAAGAATTCTTTGAGTTTTGTGTAATCCTGTACCTCTGAGTAAATAATAGATCCTTCAGTTGTAAAGTGAGATCGCAGGACTAGGTGGTCTAAGTTTCCTTTCAATCTGAAGTTCTGTTACTTCTGGCCTGGGCAGAGTGGTTCCATGTGTTTGGCTCAACTCAGTCCAAAAGACTTTGAGGTCCCCTTGTCCACATTACCTGCAGCAGTGCTAGCTAGGTAACTAGCTAAAATAGAATGAATGATTGCTGAATGTTCTGAGTGGATATTGTTAGAAAGAAACTCCTCCGTGATTCACAGTATTTTGGTAAAAGGATATTTTTGAGAGTCTTAGGAGAGTCACAGAGTTAAATTTGTGATGCCATCAAACACAACCCCAGAAAGTTTGTTAGATCAGCACAGTGTCATTTTAAAAGCCATCTTTGATTAATGTTAAATTAGCATGTATGTATGTTGTAACTTGCCACATATCCCCACATTTCCTGTTGTCTTAGATTCAGGCCCCTTCACTTGTTTATGCGGAGTGCCTGGCCCCTCAGACACCTGGGTGGGCGACTCCGGTGTGGAGCATGGGAAGGTTGAGTCAGAATGTCCTTTCCCACGTTTTCCCTGGTATCATGCATACCAGGCAAAAGTCTCTTGAGCTTTTGGACTTTTGTGGACTTTTGCCTTTTTTTCCTTTCCTGTTTACCTTTTTTTCTACTCTCCTCCCTTAAAAGGGCTGCTGATGGGGTAGGGAGACCTGCACTGCAGGATGGGTGAGTGGAAAAAAAGCTTTTAGTGCAAAACATTGGGTATGGTCTGTGTTATGGAGTGTTTTTAGGAAGGGATAGGAAGAACATTTTTGATTTTTAAGGTTTAAATGCTGAGTGCCCTTTGTGATCTGACTTAATTGCAAGTGGTTGTAAACATAGTTATACAGTGAGCAGGAAGGACAAGCGCTGCCAGGCACAGTTGCTGGGCTCTTCAGAGACATAATTTCTAATCAGTTGAGACCCAGAGAAGGGCAGCATGATCCTGAGCTTTCATAGCTGGTTAACGTGTGACTTTACTCACCAGGTCTGTCTGGTTTTTAAATCTGCTCCATTTCCACTGTCACCTTTCAACTGACTTTGTTCACTTTCTTCAGTACATTCATTTTCTAACTTTTCATTTACCCTCTGCCCCTTATCCCGTGGCAAAGACCTCTGCATCCCCAGTTCTTATCCTGTGTTAGCTTCTTAAGTGATGAAAACAATGGGGATATTCAGGTGGTGTTGGGAAAAAGAAAAATAGGAACAGCATCCTCTTCTATCACTGGTTTCAGAAATGACAAGCTCTTCCTCCCTTCTCCCTACCTAAAGGAGCAGGGAGAAGATTGCTGTCTTCAACTTCATTTCTTAGAACTGGTCCTGAGCCCAGTCTGAGGAAGAGTCTCTAGTATTTGTCACTGTAATTTCAATATTTGTCTATATTCATCTTAGAGATTTAAAACCTGAGTCTCAGAGAAATAAATTTCTGAGACCATAAAGTAAGTAAGAAAACACTGGGACAAAACTTCTATGCATCTTGCCAGCTCCTTACTTCATTGACTTCTTCAATTTAAGCATGGAGGTTCCTCAGCTGTTCTTAAATTTTATTTTCCCCAACAGAGCTCCTGGCATTGCTGATTCCTTAAGCACATGGGGTGATGTGGTTATTCCCCATGCTATCCCCTATTTGTAGGACATGTCCATGGGTGATAAACAGCACCTTCTGCTCCATCTAATAAGTCCGATCTCATATGGGCTTTGGAATCCATAGTGTGAATTTATTGTGTCCTGTGTGTGTGCACAGGTATGCATGTGTATGCTTTGACCATTTCACTGCGACTAATTCTAGCTTGCTCTGTGTCCTAAAGGAGGAATAACAATAATAATAGCCGGTATTTATTGCTCACTTACTATGTGCTAATCTTTATATACGAGGACTAAATGAGTTATTACACCAATCCTATCAGGCAGCACTCTTAACTTCTATACTGAACTGCCTCCGGAAGTTCTCATATACGAAGGTCCTTGCCTAGAGAGTATTCATGGCATGACCCTGTTTTGGGACTGACCCTTGTTTTTGATCCATCCCTGGGTAGAATATCAGTCCTTAAAAGTAATGACTTTAGGAGAAGAATATTTTGCACAATGAACCTACACATTGAAGCCAACTAACCATTCATTGAAAGAAATGCAGCATCACTCTAGGCAGGTCGGGTGAGTAGAACCACAGGTGGGAAGTCTTCCTTGAGTTTGAATTCTGTCTCCACTACCCACTGGATGTGTGGTCTTGAACAAATTATTTAAATCTTTCGGAGCTTCAGTTTCTCATCTGAAGAGTGATCATGATAATATCACAACTTGCTTGGCAGGATGCTGATCGCGAGTGTTGTGGCAGTGGAGTGTGGGACTGGAGGTGCAGTGACAGGTGGCAGATGACCGATAAGTGGAACCACTGTGTTTGTTTGGAGAGCAGCAGGTTTAGTTTACTTTAAGCCAGTGGCTGTTGAGTACTTTATGGTGGTAAAGTTCTTCCAACAGAAACCATGCACCTATATAAAAGAAAAACATTCTGTGCTTAATATTATACTTAATGTTTCAAAGAGCATTGTTTTTAATGTTTTTGTTATAAAATGTGGTGTTCTCCTTTCCATTACTGCCTGCTAATGGAAATATTATTGCTGCATGATTTTATAAAGGAAACATCCAAACATGTAAAAACACCCCAGAAGTTATAGCACAGATTTCGGAGCCCCAAGTAAGGTGTTGCTTCAAAATTGTTTTGCTATGAAGATTAACTTACTAAAGTATAATTTTATATCCTTAATCTGCTCTTTATTGTTCATCTTTTATGCAATCAAATGTGAACTGAGCATCTGTCAAATATAAGAGATATGCTAGGGAATGAAACATTGTTGAACAATGATGATAACAATATCAGCTAACACGCACTGCCTATCACTACATGCCAGACACTGCACTTGCACACGCCCTGCATTCTGGACTTAGAGGGTTTGTCATTTAGTTAGGGAAATAGAATAAAGGCTCAATAACAACTGACACTAAGGCAGCTTAAACTAGGTTTTTAATAGTAGCTAATATTAGACCATATGCTAATGACTATTAGCATCTAGAAATTACCTACTTTTCATGTATTTTGCAAATTCCAGATCTTACCCCTCAACTACGATTTGCATGTGTCAGGTGTTGTGATTGCCATAATGAGTGGCACTTTCTTTTACTGTGTTTGGAAGCTGCTATACGTGTCTCTGGAATGCAGTTGTGCTTATTTTGTTTGATACTCTGTATGGTATGACACTTATCTGTTACAAATATATAGGACATACATAATTTAAAGTATTGATTGTGATAGGTATATTGCATGTGTACGTGGGTTTGTGTGATAGGTAACCTGGGTATTTTATAATTATCTTAGAAGCCATTCCCCAATCTCACCACTGGAGGTCAGCTTGACCCTTTTTCTCTTAATAAAACTCCAAGTAGATTTTCTTTTGATGGTTGAAACAGCATTCCAGTTTCACGTCTTTGCCTTAAACATGTGAAAAATAAAACTTCTCTTACCTCATTTTGCAGACAGGCATTCATAGATATGGTTATATAAATCTGTACTTATAGGCATAATGCTTAATGTACTTTCAGAAGCAATACATGATGTATTTATGGATATATACACATACTTTATGACAAAAGGGAAGAGCCATCTAAAAACAATGCTTTATGAAATTGGTCATTTGTATTTTATCAAAGAATGAAATCATCAAACAGAAACTAGAGGTCTGTGTCATGCAGTGATTCACTGTATGTTAAGTGCTGGGTGATAGGCACTGTACCAGATGCCGGAGGGAACAGAGCAAACATGGTCCTTTCTTCCTGGAGTTTGTAGTCCAGTTAGAGAGCCAGATATTGACAAATAATCATTCACTAAGTATAATTAGATGAGTGCCGTGGAGAAATGTGTAGTATGAGATGCTGTGATAGGGTGCAGTTTAGATGGAAGGTAGAAAGCGACATCTAAGCTGAGATCTGAGAGGTGAACAGGAGCTTGTCTGGTCTGAGGACTGAGAGAGGCTCGTGTGCCTGGAGCACAGTAAGTGACAAACAGGAGGAAGGTTGGGCATGAAGCTCTGGAGTGGTATATTTCAAACTTGGTAAACTACATCCCAGAATTAAAAAATGCATTTTATATTGAAATCCAGATTACGTGCGTGTGTCTGTGTATGAAAAATAATAATTTTATTAAATAGAATTTATTTTCTGTGATTTCCTCCGATACGTGCAACTCTTTAAAAAAGGCTGTGAAAAAGCACAAGTTGATTTGCTAGTGTACGAATGGCTCATGGCTGCAGTTTGCAAAAAAAAAAAAAAACGAAGTGGAGGAGGGTAAGGGGCTGCATTTTGGAAGGGTGTGTTGGTCTTTTTAAGGTTTCCCAATTTTATTCTCAGAACAATGAGAGTCTACTGACTAATTCTGAACAGAGGGCTGTGTGACATGAACAGATTTGCATTTTCAAAAGACACCCCCACCCTACAACCCATATCTGTTGCAAATACATAGATGTAATAACATAATTTAAAATATTAATTGAGACAACAGATGAATGCTTTTCTCAAATTTTTGTGGAGTTTATAACTTGAACCATATAAAATTGCTGATATTTGACCTATTTTAAACTCATACAAGAGCAATTTCATGTGGCTTAATCTTATATAGTCACTCCTAAAGGCAGGGAGGTGCATGTGTGCTGGAATGGTATTTCTCCAGATGGACCGCTCTCTGAACCGTTGCCTGGGTCTGCAGGCATGGCTCGAGAGACCGCAGCTGAAAACACCCGACGCATTGCCCGTGGGATAGTGACGCTGGCGTATTTAATGGGAACTCTTTTCAAATTAGAACTGTTGAGACTTCTCATTACTCTTGTGCCCCATGCCATTCACAAAATAACCTTGGTGAACAATTCTCTAGTCTTCAGGTCATCTATGAAAACTGAAATTGCTAAAAATTAATTATCCAACTTAAATTAGTATATCCTGGTCTAGAAAACAGACAAAATATATCATTGATCTCTCTGAGCCCAAACTGCTGGTTTACTCCATAAAAAATAAATATCTGTGATTCACTACTGATCAATTTGGTCTCTGTAACTTATATAGATCTTTGGAAAATGATTTGCATTTTTGTTCCCTCATAGACCTTTAATAGTAAAACTTTCACTTCTAGAATTAGGAGTGATAGGACTATTGTACTGTACAGATACATACCCAAGAAAATGATTAGAAGATTAGGAAAGGAAGTTAGTTAAATACCAAAGTTACATTTATTTCATGTGTTTTTGTTAAACAAATGTCTCATTGAGTATTAGCTTTACTTCTCTCACAGATACTAGTTCTTTTTTTAGGTGAATTAAATTTGAAAACTAAGATATTATTAAACAACCTGGAGGTTGTTTTTATTATTTAAAGTTTCTTTCCAATTAGTCCTGCTAGAAATTTATGAGTGTTACCTCTGACCTTATTTTTTGTACTTCAGACTTAGAGTTCCCAATCACATGATTTTCTAACCCTCTTATGCAGTGAATCCATAATTATTTTTGTGCATAAAAGGGTGTTTCTTTTTGATATTTTACTTTCAGCACATAAAGTAACATTGATTCTAATGTTGATGACTATAATAGAGTATCGTTATTTTTGTGTGAAATTCCTACATTGTAGAGTAGTTGCTCCATCTTGAAGCTTGATTTCCAAAAACAAATGGAAACGCCTTTCCTTTTTGCTATAAAACAATGGTGGACGGGCCCAAGAGTGAGGAGGGGAGAAAACAAGATTGCATTACAAATCTGGCACATCAGCCACACTAGTAAAATCAAGTCCAATGTTGTTTTATGACTCGGAATTTATGTGAGTGCCCAGGATCAAAGGGCTCGAATCCCACTGGACTACAAGGTCCATAGTTCATGGCAAAAACTCATCAAAAAGAACATTTTAGTCGTTTAAGCTTTTCATTTTAATCAGCCACAGCAATAAAAGAGCCTTTAGGTGTCCAAAAACATTTTGCAAGATCAAGAGGTGGTTCTCTCGCTTGTAGAAGTGGCTTTCTTATTGGATCCATATAATGCCTGTGGCCTCAGAGTGTCAAAGGGCCGCTGCCTCCACATTGTTTGCCCTTGTGGGATGGTTTCTTTCGGTTCTTCTGACTGTGTGTTATGTGACAATAAATTATGGTGTCTGACGGAAGGACCGTAAAATTTTCACACAATCTATCAAGCTCTTTCAGCCATTTAAAGTTGGGTCTCTGACAGCGAGCCAGTACTTTGTAATGTTGAGACAGAAACAGAGTCTACCGCCAGCCTCTTGAGAGAGCTCTGCGTATGAGAAAGAAACGCCAGGCTCCACCGTCAGCCCCAGTCTTGAGTCACTGCCCTGACACTTCGTATGACTGTGGCTTTGACAATGTAAAATGGGGGCCTACCTTCACCACAGCGCTGTGCAGATTACATAGAGTGACATCGTGAAGCCACTGTCCAACGATAAGAACAGATATGCACTAGGCATTGATTAGGCATGAAACCAGCCTGGGCCGGTCCTGCACTGTCAACAGGAGACCTGAGTAGGTAAAGGGGAGAGCTGACCCCACAGGAACACATTGCTGAGAAAATGTTCTTGTGAATGTGGAGGAGGGTGAGAACGGGGACCCTGGAGGCTGAGTTAGCTCTGGGGGAGGAGGGGTGCATTTCTTTTGATAAGAAGAAAAAATGTTTAGATGAGTACCTTTGTCTATAGACTCATTTTGTTGAATTTATTGGGGTGGCATTGGTTAATAAAATTATGTAGGTTGTCTATAGACTATTGACACCTTTATTTCTTTGCCTCATTTTTAACTTCGGCCCCCACTGAACAGAAAAAGAAATTCAGATAGCTAATGTTTTTCCACCAGAGCTCTCTGATATCATCCCCTACTGCCTCTTCTACACGGTTTCATGTCCCTTGTTCTCTTCTTGGCAGGTGCCTTCTGTTATTTCCTATGATAAGTTCAGACATTTTTACTTTAAAAGCCCTTAGCTTGACCACATAGCTTCTTAGAGCTTCCATCTCTCTCTCTCTCTCTCTCTCTCTCTCTCTCTCTCTCTCTCTCACTGGTAAAGTTCTCAAACATTAGTTACATACAAGTAGATTATTTTCACACCACTTGCTCTCTGTTACCACTACACTGAGGCAGCTGAGACCACAGATGCAGTAATTATCAAGTGCTGTCGGTCCCGTCAGTCTTCACTGATCCTAGTGTGTCAGTGTTACAATCTCCCCTCAGCATCTGAGACACTTGAATTCTCTTGTGTTTCCTCCTGAGCGTCTCCATCTTCTTTGCTGTCCCTCAGTTCTGACTCTGCAGCACCCCCAAATGTGGCCCTCCAAAAGGTGGCCTTTAGTTCCCTGACTTTCCATACATTTGTCTCTTAGAGATTTCATTTATTGCTGCGTAAAGGCTTTTCTGACCTAATTATTTGGATTCGAATTTTCCTGAGTTCCAGCTCCAGGGAAGTTCTAGTTTTTGCTGGAAAACCTACACTGGGAAAAGAAATATTTTCAGTATCACAAATTTAAAATTTCCAAAGCCAGAGTATCAAAAATTCTTATAATTCCCAGGGTTGAAAGGACTTGACTGCTTGTCTCCTATCTTTCCCTGTACCCAATATAAACACAATACAAAGAGGTTTTTTTCTTAGCTGTCTCACATATGCTTTCCTCCTAAAAGTGAAAGTCCAGGCCAAAAATCTCAGATGCATCTTTGGCAACTCCTGGACCCTTACCTTCTGCCTCCAGTTGATTGCTAATTACGCTAATTTTAGCCGCATGGTCCCGTGTATATACACTTGCCCCTTGGCACCCTGCTGCTTTTATGCTAATGTAAGCCTTTATTATAGCTTCCCTGTATTCAAGCCATGTTAAAATTGCTTAGAGATTGTTGCTCCTCTCCCTTAAACACCTTTGGTGGCTCACTATTGCTTACCAAGTAAGTTCGAAGTCTTTAGCATGGTACTTAGGACCTTCTAAAATCCCATTCGAATGTATAACTTTAGTTTTCCACTGTTTGCCTATGCTTTTCCATCACTCTGCCTCTTTCTTCCACTTGGATTGCTCACAGTCTGCCATTCTACCTTTTTCCAATCCTCTATGGCCTGGCAAGGGCTCCTCATCATATGGGAAACCATCTCTGACTTCCCGGGCCCCCTCTTCTGAGACCTTTCGGTTCTTTATACCTGACTTAGGCCATTAGCAGACTCTTGTAACAGGAAAGCAGAGGTGTCACCCCTTCCTTCCACCCCCAGTGCCAAGCACAAGTGACACATAAATCTTCAATAAATAGCAAAGAGTTAAGTCTGCCACCACAGTAATGTGGGCATTAATGCATAACTCAGCCACTGGTTGGTTTCCCTTTTTCTTCCTCTGCAATGGAACCTGGGTTTAAACCAAAGTAATCTTATAGGCAGTATTCCTCAAATTCTAGGAGAACCCTACTAAGAAAACTATGTTCCTAGAATATTTTTAAAAGTGATTTTTTTAAAGTTTATATTTTTCTTCTGGGAGAAGAGTGTTTATTGTTTCTCATAGCCTTAGATGCACATTTATCACATGTTGCCTATTAGGCAGCTTATGGTGAGGGGCCATTTGTATTAGTCTAGGTTAAGGCAACATGGACTCATTTGAATTTGTAGTAATTTGTAAAACCTTTCATTCTATAGGTGGGGAATTGGAGGCTGAAAGAGCTGATTTAAGAATCGAGCTTAATGGTTCTCAAACTTTCCTTCCTCAGTGCCCCTGAGGGAAGCAACACGCTCCCAATAGGACAGGGGCCCCATAGTCGAGGAAGTTGACCACCCATTGAGATTCACCTCTGGTTGCTACACATTAGCAATAATAGTGCCCAAACATACGTAGGCAGCTGATAGAGGTGCCGTGACTGGAAGTCGGGTTTTGTCCCAAGCCAGTGTTTCATCCCTGAAGCTGTGTGGAGGTTGCTCTGCCCAAAATGTTGAAAGTGTTACTAGCAATTGAGTGATGGGCAGAAAAACTGTCATACAGCCTGTAATGGCGGGTAATACTCAGTATATGTTATCTGAGGTTTAAAATGACATGTTTAAAACTACAGTCTTCAGCCACACGAACAAAATTAAACATGGTTCTTTTAGGAATGTACAGATCGATTGGAGGAAAACAGGGCTACCTCTTCCAAATACTTAATTCATTTTCAACTTTGTTGCTTTTAAGGTCAGACGGTTGTATAATAGTTTTTTCTTCTTCTTTCCTCACTCTTTATCTCTGCAAGATTAAAAATTGCTTCCAGGGTTTATAAATAAGAGTTTGAGAGATTATGTTATGATTCTCAAACAAGACTTTCTAGATTTGTGAGAGACAGATCAGTGTCCAGACTGACTCTGTTCTGTCGTGACCTAGACTCCACCATTGGATTCCCACGGCATCACTCATTCTTGCTCATTAGCAAATTAATCACCTAATTATTTTTATGTGTGCGTATGTATATATATATGAGACACAGGGAGGCAGGCTACCAGCTGTCAGAAATACCCCCTGAAACAATTTTACATCCTCTCCCCAAACCTGCAACTAAGCACCACCCTTAACAAAGGACCTTTACTGAGACGTTATGAATGCTGCTATGGGATTTTGCATCACTCCCATCCCCCAAATCAACTTTAAAAGCAATCGTATTCAGAAACGGAAAGATAAATGCTTACTTCTCCACGAGTCCCAATGTTTAGGGCCAGACTGTTCAGTGTTTTCCTCACAGGTACATCATGTTTGGATTTAATTCTATACTTTTATTCTTACCTGTCTTATGTTGATATGAAAATCTGAAAACACATCAAAGAAAAATATAAAAGAGAAAGTGACTTGGAAGAAACTAGGCATTTGCTTTTATATTTGGCAACTACGGTTGAGATTGGGGTATGTTTAACAAAATAAATCTGGACCAAGAAAAATGATCTTCATGCCAATCTTTATAAAAATCAAAATTCCTTTCTTTCAGACACCTCAGCCATTCTAATGCGTTTCGTATGTGTATTAATACTGTATTCAAGGACATGCAGTCAGAACACATTCTGCTCTGTGCAGTGAGAGAAAGGTGATGGTCCAACACTGAGATTCCTAGTAATCTAAATATTTAAAGTGTAAGTAGTTTGTAATTATTTAGAATAGACGACTGGCATGGGTACTTGAGTCAGTTCATTTTTTCATGACGGGTGCATGGCGCAAAACTGGCACCTAGAAGCTCTCGAAGCTGATGGGCACAGTCCATGGGAAAGCAGCATGTTGATGATATGAAATGCTACAGCAGTTATATAGCAATATGGACGTTTTATAGCTGGCCCTGTATTTCATTAACCTGTATACTTAGTTAATGACTTTTGAATGCCTTCTGAAGGAATTATATATGAGTTTTCAGGTAATAGAGCCCCTGTCTTTTCACATTATTAATATGTGCAGCCATAACATTTAAAATGGAAATATTGCCAGGGAGAAAAAATTACAGCCATTTATAACCCTCAATCAAACTAAATTTGAAGTGACATTTAAACTTTGCATAGGATAGTTAAACATTTATTTTGAAAATATTTCATAAATTATATTTTATGTTTGATAAGTTGGGAAATAGGAGTACTGATTTACACTCATCTTTCAATTACTGGGAAAAAAACAAAAATGTAATTGTTATGATAATTATCTTTTGAAAAAGCAAAAATTATAGTGATGAATATCAATCAAAAGTAATACGCTAGTTTAACTGAAGGGGAGGGGGGAGTGCAGGAGGAAAACAAGAATGTGGTTTGTCTATATTCCAGGAGAAAAGAATTAAGTCGAAATGAGACCTGATCCTTTCCAAGTCATTCTGTGTGCATCATACTTGAGTGTAATTTCACATGGTCCTGATGTTCCAAGTATCATTAAACATCTAGTAATCAGAACAAATGTTCTGCCAAATTCCATTTATTTTCTTAACTGTTTAAGGCATCGAGCACCCCAGATTTATAAATATATAATTAAAATCCTGATTTAAAAAATAAACCTAGATGGGGGATTTACATTTTTCTTAATCTATGTTTACACAAAGAAGATATCTGTTTTTAAATATCACTTCAGATCTTTGTAGGCTCAAATAAATCAGTGTGATACTTTGCCAAAACTGTTTCTAAAAAAGATGGGTTTTGATGCCTTTTGGTCAGGAAGTTTTAGAATCCTCTTCATGCTCAAAAGGAAGATTATTCTGTTTCCCTCCGTGTTCAAGAATATGAGCTTAGGTGCTGTGGATGGACTTGATCACTTGCATGCTGTCAGACCATATACACCCTCAACTGCAGATATTCCAAATGAAGCAAGCAGAGCTCTAGAAACATCCGTGCCTCTTCTTAGATAGATGCATAACTGGAGATGTTTGATAAGCTTCGTTGCTTACATACAGAAACTCAAAAAAGAGCCTAGCCATTATGAAGAATAAACCTGTCACCCACATTATCACGGGTGCAGTTTGAAGGTTCTTTTTGTTGATCCAGGCATTTATATGACCCCTATTCTAATCATTTTGGTGTCTCTCCCAGCAAAGGAAGATTGGAAAATAACTCATAACACTTGGATGTACATGAAATAAAACATGTCTGTGGGTTCCTCAATTATTTCGAAATGGAAATATATTTGGAACTGTAAAACTCCTTGCCAATAAAAGATTATGACTGTCTTTGGTGTAGAATGTTTATTTTGACTAATTTGGGGTCAGTCCATTTGTCATCTCTTATTTGGGCCCAGTGTGTGTTATAAAGTAATCCAGTGTGGAGGTCTGCTGAGTGAACCAAACTTACAAGGTCTGAATGGAGGTGGACCTGGGTCTTTGGACTCATAGGTGCTGGAATGTCATGAGACTAGGAAAGAGCATGGTCTTCATCAGCTATGCACTTAGCACCTAGGACCTCACTGAGGGATAATAGAAGTAATCATACAGATCAGAGGGGTTTTAACCACACATGTAACAGGTTTTACATGTGCACTACTCTGAACTCCTTCCCCCTGTCCTTCCTTTTGCTAACTGAATGCAGTAGTCATAGGCCCAATCGCTTTAGTGACTTTCTAGATGTTGGCTAGGAACATTGCTATCTGAATGCCTGCTTCGTGTCAGGTACTACTCGTGGTTCTAGGAACGCATCAGGGTACAGAGGAGACAAAATGGTGAGTCCTCATAAGAGACACGTGTTGAGAAGATGGCAGGAAGGAGTGAAGGTCGCATGGTAGGCAGAATGATCACCAGAGCAGGAAGAGGACCAGAGTTTTGTACTGTCAGAGAAGGCGAGAGAGGCCATGTTCAAGTTCAGTTGCAGAGTCCCAAAGAAGAAAGAGAAAAAATACACCAAATTGGGTAACTCAGGGAGCCATTAGTGATTTTTGTGAGCATTTTCAGTATCATGGTGGTGATCTAAATCAGATTTTTGAGAAACTGCACAACGGGTATGATAAAGATGCAAAGATAGTGGCTAACCATTATGCTGTACAACTGAAACTGATACAAAATAATACTAAATGTAAACTGTAATTTTTAAAAAATGTTTTTAAATGTTAAAAGATGCAAAGACAGTAGGTAACTGAAAATCTTTTAGAGTAATGCCTGTAAGTGCGTAATGGGAGATTGTGTCTTGAGGTGGGTGGCAGACTTAGACAAGTATTCTGGTTTTTGTGAGCAGTGGGCAGATGTAAGAAAAAAAGGACTTGAGCACGTTTTAGGTAGGGGCAAAAAGGTGAGAGAGGTACCTGTTAATGACTAGGTACAAATTGCTTGAGAAGAATCTTGACATAAATGTCAATGTGTCTTGTTCATGAGAGATATCGTAGCTTTTGTTTTGTGATACAATGCTAGTTTGTTTTCATGTTCATTCTCAGGGTACACAGGTCCTACTTAATGCAGCATATTTAGAAGAAAGGTTAACTTTTATTTAAACCACATTGTCTTCACCCCTTTTTCTTAGGCCACCATCAAAAAATACATATAAACCTATACATAAGGGACATATGGATTATTAGTAGCTTCCAACTGATATTGCACTATAAACTACTTGCTGTTAGTTGTATCCAGTATTATATAAACTATGCAATGTTTTTCAGTCAGAGTTTTTCTTAATTTGTTCTGACTTTAATTTATTCTGAGTTTCTTTCATCTTTGTATGAAATATATATTAGGAAGCAAGACAGGTAATGGCATCCTCATTTTACAGAATGGAGAGAACTTGTAGCTTATAATACTGGTGAGATGATAGGCCCCCTGTGTTTTAGAGACCTGTAAGTATAGAAGGAAACTGTTTTAATTGCACCGTGGAACAGACTGTTCTTATAGGTGGTATGTCTAACTAAGACAAAAAATTACCAATCAATTGCAAATCCAAGGCACACTTTTAACAGAATAGTCTGATACTTAATTTGGAGGCTGACATAGGAAAACCACTAATAACTCTTCCAGTTGGTCTGGGACTAGAAGATGTTAGGTCTTTCTTTACAGAGCTGAAAATGAGGACCTTGTATTCTTGAAAGCACTTATTGATCAACTACTTTGAGAAAATCAGACTCATTATAAATAATGTGATAGGAAATAGACCATGAGAAAGAGGAAGAAATGAGACATCACAGTGTTAAGGGCAATATAACACCCTGCCTATACTATGAACTCTCAGTGGTCTCTCACTCGCTGGCCATGTTCTGACAGAGCTGCAGTGTTAGAATGGTGCCGAATGGGGCAGTGCCACCCCAGGTACTCACCACTAACCGCTTCCTGGCCCTGACCTACAGGGAGAAAGCTCTGGAAATTGGACCACAGAAGTGGAAGTACTATAGACTCGATGAGAAAGGTTCAACTTTTATCTTAGGGAGTTTGGACATTTGTGTCTCTTTAAGACATGGGTAATTCTTTACATAATCTTTTGGGACAAAAGATTAAATACCTTTTAAAATAATATTAAAACTAAGTGTTTGCAGAACTCCTGAACACCTCCATGGATCCCTAGAAACCTGGTTTGTAACCCTCCTAATCTTTTTCTGAGCTGTTTGTTTTGCAGATGAAGAAAATAACCAGAGATAAGAAGCAAATTCAAGGTCATACAGCAGTCTTATGCTGAACTAAATTGAGGCACTCTGACCATTGTTTAGTGTTTTTTCCATTACTGGACCCAGCCTATCCAATTATAGTAGAAAATATTTCTCCTTGGGCCTAATACTTAAAGGTTGAAGACTATGCTCAGTTTTGTGAGCCCTTTTCTGGCATTTCACCTTATGTCTTGTATAATGAGTGTGCCTTTTGGCTGGGGTGAGCAATTTTTGGACCCTAGCTTCCTCTAGAGGAGGCATCTTAGGCCAGAGCCCAGATATTAATAAAAAACACATAAACCCTTTTGTTTGTTTTCCCTGTCGATTACCCTATAATTTAAAACCCATTCAATGGCAGATTTATCAAGTGACTAATCCCTGGGAAGACTCAAAGTGGCAAAGAGAAGGTGGTTGTGGCCTAGGCACACATCATTGGTCATTTGTTCAAATATTAAGGTAGGAAGCCAAATATTCCTTGCTTACTCATGAGAATATATTCAGGGAGGTTAGTTATGAGTGTTTGGGCCTGGCGTGTCTCGTTACTGGATGAGGAAAGCAACACAGACAACCTGAGATGTCTTTGCCAGACAAATTGACCTGTATGGTCCTTGGTTTTCTTCTTGTCAATGACAAAGTTATGTTTTAATAATAATAATAATAATAATAATAATAATAATAATAATAATAAAAACCCACATAGGACAGCTGTCTTAAAAATTAGAAACCACTCACAGATCTTTTTTATTTTATTTTATTAATTTTTAATAGTTCCTTTTTAATTGTATTTTTACTATTACTGTTTATCCCCAATACCCTCTTCCATCTCCACCCACTCTCCCTACCCCCAACAATCACCATACTGTTGTTTGTGTCTGCGAGTTCTTTTCTTTTCTGCTTGATTCTCCCACCCCTTAAACCCGCCCTGTCCAGAGCTGTCAGCCTGCTCTCTCTCTGTGAGTCTGTCTCTATTTTGCATGTTACTTCTGTTCCTCCATTAGATTCCACACACAAATATCTCTTTTCAGCTAGAATATGAACTTTGCAAAGTATGATGGTTTCTTTTTTAAATTTGAATTAAATTTATCAGGGTAATATTGATTAATAATCTCATTTAAATTTCAGACGTACAACTTTATAGTATAACATCTGTTCATGCCATTGTACACTTACCACCCAAAGCCTAGTCTCCTTCCATTACCATGTATTTGACCCCCTTTACCCTCTCTGTCCTCTCCTCACCCCCTTCTTCTCTGGTAGTCACCATTCTGTTGTCTGTGTCTGTTGGTTTGGGTTTTCTTTGTTGTTGTTTGTATGTTTGTTGTATTTGTTCATTTGGGTTTTTTGTTTGTTTCATATTTCATATATGAGTGATGGTAGAGAGATCATAGTCCCATTTCACTGTGATATGATGAAGACTTCTTTACAGTCTATTGGGTTTTACAGCATCGCTATGAAGAGTAAGTCCATATGTAGGCAATTTATCACAATCAATCTCCTGAGCCTCTTCTTGCTACCAGAGTGCTATAAGATTGGTAGAGATATGGAAACTATTTTTCTAATCAGCAATCATAGAGTCTTATGTAGAAATTTCATTTTTACCTTTAATACCAGAAATAACTCAACAGGTGGTCCCTCCTTACTTACTCCCTTAAGACAGTGCTATTTAAGTGACCTAATACCATTTTAAATTTCTGATCCTTTTTTAATTAAAAAAAAGTTGGGAGTATGCAAAGCAAACATAATTGAGGGATCTGTTTTATAGTTTCTAAAGTGATACTATTGGGCAGATGGGCGTTGGCCTTAGTATGATGTACCTTCATAGAAATTCGTGAGGCAAGAAAGAAACATTAGTGATTGTTGTGATTACTTGAAGAGCCTCAGTTTATCAGTGTTAAGGACAAGGATTTACTACCTGTTGCTTCTAAATTCACATGTACTCTGGAATGGGTTGTATATACCTCATTGTACTACCTATAACTTCAGTAGTGATAATAATAATACAGCATAAATTCCAAGTCCTCTCTTTTAATAGAGAAAGAATTAGTACATTGGCTCAATGCCCAGAAATGTGCCGTCCTAGATTTGCTTATTAGGTTTAGAATTACTTTGTGGAAAAACGAAGTCTGAAAATCATTTCCATGGATATCTCCAGGTATACTCATTCTGTGACTTCTGTAGTATTTAGTGATACTAATAACTTAAAAATAAATTGTTACCAGAACCTCCCATGCATAACATTTTTTTTTAATTCCACAAAAACACTCTGGCTACAGTGATGTTTTGTTTTGTGTCCCAGGTAGGAACCTCAGTCCAGATTTCAAAGATTTCTTTGTTTGTTTTACCTCCCCACTACTTCCTTGAATGACTACCTGTAATTATATTTGTTTTTAAATTTATCTCTGAATACTTATAATAGCTATCATATTTCAGAAACAATTTACAACTGCATGTGTGCTGCATGCTGAACTACTGGTGTGTTTTAGAGCACCCCAATGAGTCTGCTTGGCCTTGTGTGTGCTTTTGCATTCAGAGCAGCAGTTGGGACTCTGGATGACACTGTGCGCGAGTCCTCATGATGCTTTCGTGAGCAGAGCTGTATTCTAGAAATTTTTGACAGAAAGCGATACGATGAAGTCTTGGATATTGAAATAACATTTTATAACTACAAGAAACCTTAGTGATTAAGTATTTTAAACCTCTTATTTTAGATATTAATAAAATGAGGATTACAGGAAGTGAAAAAATTGGCTAAGTACAAGCATCTACTGACTGGAATGACTGGGAGCAGAATCCAGACCCTCTGACCCTCAGTCAGTGCTGCCCTCCCACTTGCCTGGGAACCAAAAAGCCTTTCAATCTATTTACTCAGTGACTCCAGTCTTTTTCCAGAAGGATGGAGAGCAAATATTTTAAAGAAAACATCTTTAATTAAAAAGTGTCACTATTTTTGTGTTGGCATTCTGACTTCCTAAACAGTATTGAGTGGCAAGGATTAGTAATTACTGAGTCTGTGACAAAGTGAAAAGAGCACAAGACTAGGGTGAGAGATCTGAATTTGAGTCTAGCTCATTGGCAATCTACTTAAAACCTCCCTCATCTAGGAAACAGTTACGATACCAGCATTCTTACAGGTTATTGCCATAATTATATGCATTGCTATAATATGAATGCATTGTTAGGCATAGGTAGTATATCATGTTGTTAGTCAATAATTATGAATTATTACTTTAGCCACTATCAATTGATATCAATTCAAAATGGTAAAGTAGAAAGAGCATGGATTTTAATATCTGATCAGGATTCAAGTTTCTTTCTCATTGTACAAGTTATGGTCTTGCACAAGTTAACACTTCATCTAGAACATCTGCTTTTCAGAGTGGCAAGAATTAAATGCCCCGCACACTCACTGCACACCGGTTTCCTTTCTCTTGCTATCTTCACTGAGCATCAGCATAGCAGAAAATTACTGGAGATAACACCACTTTTGCACGTGTGTAATGTAACTTTGTACTCTGCAGCACTGCATGTATTGGGTTTTACTCCTGAGTCCATTCAAGTGCTATTTTATCTTTTAATTGCTCTTTACCCCTTCTTTTCCTGCTGTGTTTCTCTGTTTCTTTATCCCTCCTAGCAAGTTTCAATTACAGCAATGTATCAGATATACCTCATGTTTCCGAGTGTCCCTGAGATGGCCTCTTAGTTATATCACATTATGATTTATTTCTGATAAGAACAAAAAAGGTATTGATCATAGTTAATTAAAACCAGCTATTGTTAACTTGGGGGATTTTCATCAAACCTAATGTCATTCTTTTCATTAATAGAGACTTTGGTTTTTGCATTAAGAAGTGCCAGTTAAGTAGGGAGTCATTGCAGCCTGTACAACCTTTATAAACAGAACAGAAACGCCAGGATGCCCACATCCAAAACCATGGAGCCACCATCTTCTTGCGTTACCTACGAAGTAGGCAAGAACTGAATCCCTTCCCTTCATGGTGTTTGCTCACACTGGTTTTCTGAGGCGGTGAAGGTTCATTGTGCTCCTGTGCAGTTCCCGGGAGTTGTCTTGCTCTCTCTAACCTAAGAATGTGGAATTCGTAAGAGTACCTGGAAAAGACTGACTTACTCAAGTTGTTAGCAGATAACTTGAATGGCACCGGCCCAGTCAGCCCCCTTGGGAGGGAATGTTTGTAACAACAGAATGCTAATGGATGATTTTCCACAGTGCTTGGCACCACGTTGGTATCTTTCATCAGTGGGCACTTTTCTCCTTGACAGACATCTTTGTGGGACCAGACAAGTAAAAGTCTCCCTCTGTTGCTTGGGTTTCAGTGCATTGTGTTCCTTTGATGATATCTCTGAGCAGTGGTAATGTGGAGGATATTAAAAAATAATAAGGATTTGGTAGGGGAAGGGAGGACAGCCCCCACGGAGGCTGGGGAAATTACCTAGAGCCCAGTTCCTAATCAGATTAGAATCATAAATGTGGTTTAATTCTACTAAATCATTTATTATATTTATGGGAATGACCTTAAAGTTTACTGTAAAGAGAACACTTATCTACATGAAGTATTTTGAATTGTTAAAATTAAATATGATCAATATCAACTTTTAGAAATACCTGAACTTAAAAAAACCCTAGACGTTTTATCTGAACTTTCTAGGCAATAACAACTATGGAATCTCATGATTTATGTTGTGCATGGAGCTATCAGAGGGGAGGGGGACCAACAGATCAGTCTCTTTTACAAATTTTGCGGAGCTGCAAGTCTAGTGAGTAATACAAAGGCACAAGAAAGTCATAATATTGAAGGCTAAAAAATAATTCAATCCAGTAAGCATTTATGGATCACTAACTAGTCAAGCAGTGTGCAATGTTTTGGAAGTTCAAACACGAATAAGCCATGGTCCCCAACTGCCTGGAGCTTTTAGATTTGCAAGGAAGATAAACATAAATGACTCTAATGTAATGTGAACCTTGCAAGTTCTTTGGCAACAAAGTCAAAGGAAAACTTTTGTCAAGAAGAATTAAAAAAAAAAAAACAAAAAACGATTAAGCCAGAAGGTTCAGTTGAGCTTGACTGAATTGTCCTTCGGGGCTCTCACTGGGTGAAAATAGAGAGAAAGGTTGTTGTAAGTAGGGAAAAGAGCATGCACAAAAGCATAAAGATGGAGTTGATCATATGTTTGGATCTGTAATGGTGCAACATAGGGAATGTATAGAGAAGTATCTGAAAAAGTAAGCAGAGGGCAGGTTTTGAAGAGGCATGGAAACCATTTAGGCTTCTATGCAATGGAGAATGATTATTCTCAATATTGGTAATGGAGGAATACTCCCTGCACCATGCCCCACCCCAGTGAGGAACTATCAGAATTAGCAAGAGACTTTTTCAAATAACACATGTTACTTTGGAGATTCCGAAATGACCCAAGTAAAAGTCATTGCCAAAAATAATCTACCAATATTGTGGTGTTATTCCCTCTTGGCCATGTTTGGAGCAGAATAAAGATAAGAACAGTTACTGTTGGTGTCAACTCTGGCTGCCCCTTGGAATTTCTTAGGGAGCTCTACAAGTACTAGTAAAAGGGCACCTTCTCAGACCAGTGGAATGATGATATGTGGGGATGGTCCTTCCCATCAGTATTTTTTTTTTTTACAAAGCTGTCTTGGTGTTTCTAATAAGAGCCACTACATTAGACAGATAATAACAGTGCCAGTGAAGGAAAAGGATCATTGAAACAGAATGGTTTCATTGGAATTGCCCTCTAAACGATTATGAACCTGAATCTTGCCTAGGAGACGGTTATAGATTAACAGACTATTGTAGGTGGGAAAAGGATGTGATTAAAAAGGAAAGAAATAGAAGTAATCAAGTTAAGAGTAAAGGAATGTAGATAAAACCTGGATGGGTAAAAACTGGTGGGTAAAAACTTGGGAAAGACTGGAAAGACATAAAACCTCAGTACCCATCTCCTTTCAAATTATATATTGGGACAAATGCAGAAAAACAGATATTTAGCGGAGGGGGTCAGGGAGAGGGAAACCCACATGCTTTATATGTCCTAAAGAACATTTGTCTAAAAATGAATGGAAGGCTTGTAACTGTTTGTCTCCTGTGTACAAACACCATGTCTGATGTGAAAGTAAAGGACACTGAGAAGAGAGTCAGCAGGGTTTAAAAGCCTTGTGTTCCCTCGACCCAGCCTTAGCTGTAATTTTGGCTGTAAGAACCTGGACTTGGCATTTTATAAAGATTCCCAGGATCCCAGGCAAACATTATCCAGCAGTACATGCTCATCCAACAGAAAGTTCTATGCTGTGTGTTTAATTCACCAAATCATTAACAGTTCTTCCAGCTATGGCTCTAGACACAGGATGGGAAATGTCACATGGTTTCCATGTGCAATGTAGAAGTGGCCCTTAACAGGAAGTAGAGTGAAAAATGGGGTTACTTACAAACTAACTTTCCCAAATGCTCAATTCATAGTATGCGTGGACTCAAGATTCTTCATTTGTAACGGAGCCATGCACAATTGCAATAATTGATATGATATGGACAGATACAGAATGAATGAGGTGCTTATTACTTTAATCACTTTGAATTACTGTCATGCTGAGCTCTGAACACAACCAAGACAAAATCAGAATGATCAAAGGGATTTTGAAACAGGAAAGGGCAAAGGTAAGGTGTTTCTTTATGTGGGCCATTTAAATTTTAATGGTCAGAAGGGTTTCTAACTATAATCTCAGCTTATTGATAAGGAATTTATGGAGATTCAACATTGCCTTCTTATTTGGCAATTCTTCCTATCAGTGAATACAGTTTGTAAGGAAGCCATTCATGGGATCTGTGCTTGGTAATCTGCCCCCCACCTTGGGTGGTTGTGGCAGAGGGGTACTGAGAGAGGACACCACTTGCAAAGGCTCAGGTGCACGAAGGAGCATGGTCCTAGGAAAGGCAAGATGTTATGTGAGACTGGAGTTCAGGACATATCTGAGGAAGGGGCAGATGCCAAAAGTGGAGAAAGTTGGCAGAAAATGAATTGGAAGAGCTTTCAGTGTGTTCTTACTAAAAGGTTTTCAGTGTCAGTCTATAAGTAATGGCCAATTATTGAAAGGATTTTAAGGAATCAAGACCTTTAAAAAAATAAAGTCGTTCCAGAACTGATGTGCGCAAACTGGAATGGGAGAAATAAATTACATAGCTCTTGCCATTGTCCAGGTGAAGAGGACTCCATGAAAAGCTGAGGCAGTGGGGATGGAAGGAAAGGGATGAATCAGAGAAATTAATGTAACTCATTGATAAGTAATATGTTGGGAATGAGAGAGAAAGAGGGACTCAACATGGTGTCTAAGCTTCTGGGTGTGATGATTGGGAGGATAATGGTGCCATTAACTGCAATAAGGGATTTCAGGGGGACAACCTGGGGTTTGGCAAAGATGACTTTGTTTTCGGGTGTATTCAGTCTCAGATGGCCGGTTAAATATGCAGGTAGACCAGTCTAGAGGAGAGCTGACATCACAGTTTGAAGGTAACAATTTGGAAGTGCAAGTTTATAGTAAGTGTCATTTCATATAAGTACACAAGATGACCCAGAAGGATTGTGGTTTGAGAGGGATAAAATGGCCAGGAGGTTGCCTGGTGAACAGCATTTAAGGGATGAATGGAGAGGGAGAGGGAGAGGAGCCCACAGATTGACCAGAGAGAGCCCAGAAGTGGAAGGAAAATGGGGCTGGGTAGAGAGGGTATATCAGAAGTTTAGGGAATCAGAGAGAATTTCAAGGCATGGGCAATAGTCACCTTTACAAAACCACTGAAAAGTGCTGACTGAATGTAACACTCAAATCGTGTAGTTTCAGGAAGACAATGGGGGCAGAAGCCAACTGCAGGTGGTTGAAAGGAGGATGGCTACAAAACTAGATAAAACAGGAATTCTCTGCTTTTTTCCCCAAAAACGTCTACTATGATGAAAAAGAGGTAGGGTGAGCAAGAAAGGCTGACATCTTTGCAACAGCATGGATGGAGTTAGAAAGCATTATGCTAAGCGAAATAAGCCAGGCAATGAAAGACAAATACCATATGATCTCACCTTTAACAGGAACCTAAACAACAAAACAAAGAAACAAGTAAATTATAACAAAGGACACTGAAATGGAGGACGGGATGTCAGTGACCAGAGGGGAGAGGGGAGGGAATTTCAGG
>CM052538.1:130698165-130732159 GCA_028533065.1 Trachops cirrhosus
AGCTGATTTCTCAAAAGAGACCTTGCAGGCAAGAAGGGGCTGGAAAGAAGTATTCCAAGTCATGAAAGACAAGGACCTACATCCAAGATTGCTCTATCCAGCAAAGCTTTCATTTAGAATGGAAGGGCAGATCAAGTGCTTCCCAGATAAGGTCAAGTTCAAGGAGTTCATCATCACCAAGCCCTTATTTTATGAAATGTTAAAGAGACTTATCTAAGAAAAAGAAGATAAAAAAACATGTGTCATAAAATGACAGCAAACTCAGAATTATGAACAACCACACCTGAAACAAAACAAGAAGAAGCTAAGCAAACAAGTAGAACAGGAACAGAACTACAGAAATGGAGATCACATGGAGGGTTAGCAACAGGGGAGTGGGAGGATGAGAGAGAGAGGGGAAAGGTACGAAGAATAAGTAGCATAGATGGTAGGTAGAAAATAGGGGGAGGGCAAGAATAGTAGGGGAAATGTAGAAGCTAAAGAATTTATGACACATGGACTGAAGTAAAGGGGGGGAATGTGGGTGGGAGAGGGTGTTCAGGGTGGAGGGGAATGAAGGGGGGATAAAAGGACAAATGTAATAGCATAATCAATAGAATATATTTAAAAAAAGAAAATAGAAAATCTATGTCTTCTTTGCCTTTCTTGACTAGGCTGTTAAAAATATTTCTTTACCTTTTCAATGCAAAGTTGATCTACACTTGTATACATGTTGTTGTTCTAGATATCTGTGGGCTGAGATTATAGTAAAGAAAGCGTTGTTAGCCCTAAGGAAGGCTATTGGGACAGTGACTGAATATGTAACTACTGCAGTGGATGGTATCTATCCATCCATCTCTTCAGTACTGTGTGCCTGCTGTGCTGACTTCTGGGACACAGACATTAAGGCAGACCCTGCCCCTGTTTCATCTTGTGGAGTTTACAATCTGATGGGGTAGGCAGAAATTAAATAATTCACTGGGGATATTTAATTACTGTTAATTGGATTTTGGGAACTCTAATAAAATTGTACATTTGACTGCTTCCCAGTTAACTGCAATGGGCTGACTGAAAATAGACTGTAATGACTGGGAGCATGCCAGCTCTGCCAGTAAGTGTAAAACCATAGACTCAAGGCACTGAAATAACTGAAAATATAAGTATTAAAAAGACTGTCATAAAATAGAGTTTAAAGTGCTGGATATGTAGGAGAGAAAAATAGCACATCTTGATATTCTCATTTTGTATGCATTTATGTTGATTATTACTATATTATAAATGATTGTTAAAGACACAAATACCATGGGAATTTTGGTGTGGAAACTTTTTAAAACAATACATGTAGATCATAGCTTCTTGCACCTTTTGTTTCTGCTGTGTTAACTGGGAAACCCCATAAAGGAGACATTCTAAGGAAGTCTGTGAGAATAGCAGCTCCAAGCCAGAAGGATCTCCAAATCTAATTTTTTCTCAAAATATTTTGCTTTTCCAAACCAAATCCAAAAGTAATAAAAGATATATTCAAGCATATTCAAACATTTATTAAAAATTTTGTCTTGCATTTGATATTAAAGCCAGGTGAAAGTTCTTAGGTGACAGTTTTACTATAAGCCTTAATCCATGGTAATTATCCTCCATGAGTTCATATTCGATGAAATTCTGCCTCTAGTCCAACTGTTTAGTCCTTAGAAAATTCATAAAGTGAAGTTTACACTTTGTTGGTGTCTCAAAAGAACATCTCTGTATTTGCCTGCATTGGTGTGAGCTATACTCTGGTGGCACGGGGATGGTATTGAATTTTTATTCTATTTGTTTTGATAAACACTTTTCTTTCTTCCCCACTGATATCTCTACAGGCTCAGTTTGAACTTCAGGCCTTTCATATCCGGGGTGAGCATGCAGTGATAACAGCAAGACTAGAAGAAACCATTGACAATCTCAAGCATGAGCTAGAACACCGACGGCGGGGAGGAGGTGGAGAGATGAAAGATGTGTGCGTCTCCACCGATGATGACTGCCCTCCAAAGACTTACAGAAACGTGTGCATCCAGACAGACAGAGAGACTTTCCTCAAACCCTGCGAAGGTGAAGGCAAGACAACCAGAAGCAACCAAATAATACCCAAAAAGCTGAATATCTCTTCTTTAAGCCAACTTTCTCCCACAAATGACAACAAAGATATCCATGCACCACTTCAGTTTGTAGAAGGCATCTCATCAAGTCAGGAGAATGCATCCCCTCTCCCTCCAGCACCACCCCTACCAGCAGCCATCCCTCCCCCGCCTCCCCTCCCACCTGGACTGGGACCTTTGCCACCACCACCTCCACCACCTCCTCTGCCTCCAAGTGCTGGACCTCCCCCTCCACCTCCCCCACCACCACTTCCTAACTCATTTGCTCTGCCCAACAGTGGGGGGCCTCCTCCTGCTCCAACGCCCCCAGGACTTGTGCCCCCACCTCCTCCTGGCCTCTTCTTCGGAGTCGGCCCTTCTTCTAGCCAATGTCCTCGGAAGCCAGCCATTGAGCCCAGCTGTCCCATGAAACCTCTGTACTGGACTAGAATACAAATAAGTGATAAGAGGTAAGCTCGATGCCCCTGGCTCATTTTCAGCTTGTGAGTTCCTAGAATTTTGCACAGGTGATATTTTATTCTTACCAGTTTATTATCTATCTGTGTAGTATAGTGCTCATTGTCAAATGTGGTATAGTGAATGCCTTGGATAGACAAAGTTGGAGTGTTTTAAGTAGAAGGTCTCCCTCTGCCACATCTTGTCTGTATTTTCTGTGGATTGATGTTGGGAGAAATGACATGTTAGGTGCCAGACCACTCTCTAAGATAAATGGTCATTTTATAGACTAGAGAAGAGCCCAGGTCTAAGTTAAAGCCTTCTGAAACAGTTCTGCAATTAGCTAGTGATCATACAACCATTGAGCCTGAATTCTATATTGTAGGTTCTCTGAAGATTTTTAGAATATCCGTCTTGTCTTTAGATAGTATTATCAACCTTATCTGGTTTCTAACAGGTATGTGTAATTTTTCATTTTTTATTAAAAGAGCAAGACATTGCTGAGTCATTAACTCGTCATATCCAAGGGGTGTCTAAGAAAAGAAACTCTGCTTAAACTCTGGCTTCCCTAACTGCCCAGTGCCTTCACATCTTATACCCCATTGCCCATCACAGAGAGTGCTAGAGTGTGAACAGCTAAAAATCACCTTTTGTTTGTATAGCTTCTTAAGCTGGGTCTGTAAGGTAGGAATATATGGTTATTTGGAAACTTCAATCAAATAAATTTGGATAGGATTTCTTCCGCCTTATTTTGGAACCTGACAAAAGGATAAAGGGAGATGCTGTTGCTTCTTGACTACTCTCTAGGTTTGAAGTTCATTTCTTTGTGAAGAATAGAGGATACGGAACACATTTTTAGAGTTAAGTTTTTGAACTTATGCACAAATCCAAATACGGTGATGAGTTTTTCAGTTTATATAACATTTTACTTGGAGAAGTCAGGGTACTGAACAAGGTAACATGCAATATACAATTATAAAGTAACTGGAAATCAGTGTAGGAGGATTAAAACTAAGTATATTGTGAACTAACTTGATTATATACTTCATATTGGTCCCTCCCCCACCCCCATCTCACACACACACACACACACACACACACACACACACACACACACACAAAGGGAGGGGAGCTCAAGAGTTTATATATGAGGAAAATCCTGATAATTTTAAAAATATTGATGCTTTATAATTTTCCAAAGAATGGTTAGAAAAATATGAGAAGACCCTGAAATAGCTCCTACCATTAACTAAAACACTAGCATTCCCCTTTTCCCATTCAAGACTCAGATGACATTTCCCTCATTAGTGCCCTGAAATTAAGGCGCAGCCCCCCCAGGGTGAGGAATCCCACCTGTTCGGGCAGCACACGTTGCTGTCCATACCTGTCTCACTGACCTGCTTCCACCTGGTTCCCCACAAGGTTTTATGAGCAGCCAGTATCACAGACTATACCAAAGGTGTTACAGTGCCCCTGGGAGATAATGGGTCCTTTGCCCAATGTTCAAAGGGGGACAAAATCAAGCTGAAGTCTGTGTTTTTCCTTCCTCGTGTAGTTGGCTATTTTGAGAAAGAAAACAATTGAATGCTCAAGCTCTTATTAGTTTTACCATGAATTTAGGGCTTCAGTTTTGAGCATAATGAGAAGTAGATGAATGTATGAACTTTCCTGATCTGGGACATCAGGAGAGTCCTGCTTGGTGAACGTGTCATCCTCGAGCCTGACTTTGGGGGACCGGGAGGCCCCCACTGCAATGTGTGAAGACTGCAGTATGAGCCCTGCCTGCTGCACCTCACATCCCATCTCTACTGTGGGTCCTTCCTGATGTTTTTGTCCTGAGGGCATGACTACTTGTTTTAAGCTAAAATGGTCTGAAGATTCTGTGTAGTATGTATTTATGGACAAAAGTAAAGTTATTTGGGATGTGCTCTTTTAAAGTAGATGACATGTATTTTAATGTTTTGTACAGCCGGATGTGGTAAGCACTTTGTATATTGTACACATGAAAAATTTTGGTCTTGGTCTCCTGGGGAACTGGGAGTAAAATGTGATTTTTTTCCACTATATTCACACTGTGTCTTATCCACCTAAATTGTTTTTCACTACTAACATCAACTGATTTTTAACTTCTGTCATTTTGCTTCTTTTGGTCTGTTTTCTGGTTTCTAGAACAGGAAAGAGACATTTAGTTAAAGAAGGATAAATTGTCATCTCTCTACTTTTTCATCTTCCTAATAAATATCTATCTTCTTCATCTTCTTTTCCCACTTCCTTTCCTCCCCCTCCTCCACCTGCCCCTCCCCCACTGCTTTTCTCTTCTTCCTCCTGCCTTCTTCTTTTGAGCTAAAATAATATGTTCAGTGCTCAGAAAAGAGTTGACTGTGAGTGCAGATGGTCCGTTGTGAGTTCTTGTTACTGACCCACAAATTGCCAGGTACCCCCAACTCACTGAGAGGAGTATTTCAGTCCTTTATTTATTATTGGAAGTGTATTTTCCCATAGAAACAGTGTTGTAAATGGTGACAAAGTGCTCACCCTGACTGCCAGACCTAATTTGCCCTGGAATATGAGTTACAGCACAAGTCGTACTGACCTGAGCTCAGAGTTCTTGGAGCTGGGCCAAGCCATGCAGGTACAGGAGATGATGTGGATGAACCTGAACAGTCTGCCTTGTGCACCACATCACCTCCTTTTAAGCATCCTTTCCTCAGCTTCCCAGAACCTCATGAGGCTCAAACCGGTAGCACTTAAACAGCTGCTGCTCCAAAATTCCCTGGTTCTCTTCTCCCATCAAGATCCCCTTCCTGAGTGCAGGCGAGATAAGCACTTAACACTACTGGTGCTCGCGTGTCACAGTGAAGTTGAGTGGCAGAGGTGGATGGCTGTGGATGGACTTCACTGAAAAGGGTCTAGCCCATGGGTGATGATTTTACAGGTATTTATTATATCTGTGACATGTTATAACTCACATATTTCATATAAATATTCCTAAATGGCTCAAATATTATATTAGAAAAATGAGGATTTAACAAAAACTGGAGAGAAAGGAATGAGGCAGAACCACAATGGCATATTTCATGGAAGAGGCACACACATAGCAAATGTGAACACGCGCATCTGAAAAGCCAGTGTCCCAACTATTTCGAATATGAAAATCACCTTCTAGTGTCAAAAACTTTTGTGGACCACTTTTACAATACTAGAGCAAAAGTGTTCATTGACTGAGAAAATATGTATTGAAACAGTACATATTTTTCAGGTGCATATTTTCAGGTAAGAGCTTATAGATATTATGGATTATAACATATAATATGTTTGAAAAGCAATAAATGTATAGACAAGACATTATTCTTCTCTGTTTGCATTAAAAGTGTTTAAAAATTAGATTAGGAGCTAAGTTAAGAAAGTGGACATCTGGGAGGAAATGTGTCCTGACTGAAGGGAGTCTGAGTAACAACTCACCTAAATCGGCTCTCCGAGCCAGCTCCCCGGTACTGGATTTTCCATGCCTTCTTCCCTGTCTGTGTTTCAAAACTAGGGTGGCCCTGTTTTTTGAAGACAAAAGAAAACCATTTCCCCATGACTGCTTTAGTTGAAATCCCAGTGAGGGCTGGTGCAATAGAGTTTTTTGGTTTGTTTTTATTATTAATACTGTTGTTGGGGTATTATAAATCAAGTTTTTCTAAATGAGCACAACTCCCTCATATCTTATGGGTCCTGCACTGAGTTGACCAGTAAACTGTATTTAAAACCAGTGGAAGAAATCCAAAGGGAGGTAAACTTCATTTTCAGGCTATAGTGTCTAATGCCCCCTTTTTATTACAAACTCATTTATTACAAAATCATAATCATGTAATTCTGTAACATAATTTCACACTCAAGTACATCACATGACATTTAGGTGAAACATTCAAATTAAAACTATAAATTATTACACCCATATTATTACCCGACCAAACACATTCAAGCAGATGTTACTTCTGCCAGACCCTGTATTTAAGAATTAAATCCCATCATTGTCTCAAGATCGGTTATCCTTCAGCCTTTACGTAATGCCCATGTTTATCCATCATGGGAATGCCACAGACTGAGGGAGAAGCAGCTCACAGGGCTGCAACAGTCTGAGTCCCAGGATTTCTGCTCCCATAAAGGTAGTCTCTGTCTCTCTCTCTGATTTTATCTAATGTCCGTTCTGTTTTGGAAATGTGTATTTGCTTTAATGCTGCATATCATATTTTGACTTAAAAAATTGTGCACTACTAAAAGCTTTTCCAAACTGTACTAAGGATGTGTGTGTGCGTATGCACGTGTTTTTTTTTAAATTAAGTTTTTTATGAACGGGTGCTTTCAGTTGGTTGACTTTTTTTGAAAATATCAGGTTGTAAACTTTTATTATTCTTTAATGAGTTAAAAAATGAATAAAAAATTTTATTGTATTCTGTTCTCTTATGCTTTGGGTTGTTAAGTTTAACTTCTTATTTTCTCTTTTAAGCCAAAGCACTACACCAACCCTGTGGGATTCTTTAGAAGAACCTGATATTCGGGATACTAGTGAATTTGAGTATTTATTCTCCAAAGACACAACTCAGCAGAAGAAAAAACCTCTTTCAGAGACCTATGAGAAAAAAAACAAGGTCAAAAAGGTACTGAGTGATTATAGTAATCCTTGTAATAACATATATATACATACCCATATATGTATTTGTCACACATGGGAGTTCATTATGTGCTGCTAGTTTGCTTTCCCTGCTTTCAAAAAAATGTGTTGGAAAGCTCTGAGTCACATGTGACAAAAAGGCAATGGTTTGAGAATGCATGCTTGCTATTTTGTTCATAGCACCTGAAGTTTCAAACTATTTTTCCAATTTAGACATACTTTTTAGCCATTAATTCTATTGAAAAAATATGGCTATTTAAATTTAATTAATAAAATTGGATAAAGCAAACAAGTCAGCCTTTCAGTGGCACTAGCCACTTTTCAGTTTTGCTCTGTGACCAGTGGCTACCATATAGCACACGTATAAAATATTTCTGTCATTACACAAAGTTCTATTGGATAGCACAGTCTAAGCATCTGAGATATGTTGGTAAAAAAAAAAAAAACACCCTAAGATTCTTGTCCTCTGGAGCTTATATTAATAGTCAATGTTAGAAACAAAAATTAAATCAGGCAATCATGACTTAAGGAGGATGAACTTTGGTCCGGTGGCGATGGGGCTACAGTTTTAAATAGAGTGTTCGGGATAGTCCTCATTAAGCAAGGTGATTTCTGAGCAAGGATTTGAGGACTTGAAATCTGATGCTCCCAGTCATCCCATCAGAGAAAAAGTTTATTCTCAAGCAGTCAGATAACTGTGAAGTTGATTCACAACTGTGCCATGCACTGACTATGTGACCTAAGGCATATTTCTTCCACTCTGTGCCTCGGTTGCCTGACCATGATATGAGATGACGCCTGCTTATATCATTATTCTAATTATTTTAAAAGGATATATGTATATATCATATATATATATATCATGCTCAGCATTGTGCCTGGCACACCGCTGGCCCTCAGCAAGTGATGGCGGCTCTCGTTTGCTACTGTAGCTGCCGCCACTGGGATTTCTCTGCATAAGTGCTTTGATAATAGCCTAGATGGTGTGGAGGAAAAAGTAAAGTACTTGGTCCTGCTGTTGATTTGCCCTGTGAGCTTGGGTACGTTGTCTTCCTTCTTTAGATCATATTTCCCCTTTTCTATAAAAAGAGGATTAACAATATCTGAGTCCAGCTGACCCACCAGGATGTTGTGAAATTCAAATCTAAGAGGGTGTGGGGAACTTTTTTGAATAATGTGTAATATAGAATGATATTATCATCAACTCTTCATTCTTAGATTATATAGGTGGATTCATCCACTGGTTCATATCTCAGGGTAACACTGTCAGCTGTGCCTTACAGGGGAAAAATAGCAAAAGTCCGAATGCAGTTTTCTGTGAATGAAATCAGACTTTCTCACTGACTTGAATCATGAGTGAAAATCATAATGAAAGTTTTTCACCCCTTAAGTCCATTGGAATTGTGTTTTCATGAGAAAAATGTGACCCTAACAATGATTAAATTTCCCAACAAACCTTGTGAGAAGACATGCTGCATGTGACAATTTGAATTTTCCTACTAAAAAAATTAGTTCTACAGCATGGATGGACCTGGTGAACGTTACGCTAGGTGAATAAGCCAGTCAGAGAAAGACAAATACCATATGATTTCACTCTATGTGGAATCTAATGAGCAGACTGAGCTAACAACAAAATGGAGACAGACTCATAGATAGAGAGCAGGGCGACAGATAGTGCCGGGTGTGGGCGCGGGGGGGGCGGGGGGCGCGGTGCGAGGTTAGTGGGTGGAAGGATCGAACAAAAAGGAAAAAGGACTCATGGATGTGGACAACAGTGTGGGGATTGCGGGGGGGGGAGGGAAATATAAGGGGACTAAATGGTAATGGCAAAAAATTCAATAAAGATTAAATTTAAAAAACCAATTAGTTCCAGGCAAAAAGTCAACTGAAATGCTATAAAATGTATTCCCATGCAGTTAGATTGGTATGAGATGGAAATAAGTGTGCTTTAAAGACTGGCTGGCTTTTTAAATTCCATCTACAGAATCAGAAGACTTGTTTCTATACAAATCACAAAAGAAGAATCTCCATATCCCATGCACTCACCTCAGTTTCCCATTCCTAGAATCCTCCTCTTACTAACCAGGGACTCTGCTAAATGCATTCGTACTCATTACCATATTAAACTTAGTTTTGTTCTCTGCTTCTTCTCAGATTGCTATTACTTCTTTTGTTTCTCTCTTTGGATGCTTGGTAACATGTTGTTTACTCATAAAACTAATTACTTCTGTTTTGGTGAATGAGTATTTTTAAAACATCAAAGCATTTGGTTGTTTATTCTCATTTCTTATCTCATAATTGTTTGCCTATTCAACAAAGGATTTTCACAAAGGCGGTTAGTCCTTGATGTGTTTATTTTGCTTTCCTGTCTGAGGAGAAAAACTCCCTTCATTTGAACTCTTTAATCTTTCTGACCAGTGAGGTTGCTGTACCCCATCTAATCTGCACGTGTGTAGCCTCCACTTTTTTCTTTAAGTGGGGCCAAGAACGTCGGTCCACTGGGCTTGCTGGTCTCAAGGCTTCTTGGAGTTTTAGTGAGCTTTGTGGCCTACCTTAGGTCTGGGATTCTAAGTTTTAAAGAAAATAACAAGTTGAATCAATGCCAGAAAACCCTAAGCCTGCCTCCTATAAGCCTTCCTTCCATGCTTGTGGTCAGATTTCCAGCATCAAGTTAGATCCCTTGGTCTCTTCTGAGGGTCAAATGTTTGTTTTCTTTTCTCTTAAAATGAAAATGAAAGTGAACTGTAGAGGCTGTGAGCAGCTGAGGAGTTTTAGCATGGGAGGCCAACTTCATCAGCTGAAGCACAGAATGGTTCCCATACAAGGTGACCAGACAGACACTTGCCAAATAGGCCTTTCAAAATGACTGATGTGTAGTATATGTCGGATTAAAACAGCCAGCATTCTGAATCTCGGATGTAGGGGCTTAGCCACCACTGACACATATATGTGAACATCTCTTAAATGGATCTGGTCTTCATCTCTCTCGGCGTACCTCATTCCTGGTGCGGAAATAACTGTCAAGATTCTGCTGAACTCAGATACTAGTTTCTAGTTTCATCTTCTAGACTAGCATTTGAAGTTCCTACCACCGGCACCAGTTTAAAGGAAATAGGCACATATATTATTAAACTGGGCAGGCATCCTGTTCTGTAATAACATATAGTCTAAGAATTGGAAGGAACCTTCCAAATCACCTAATTCAGTACCTTAATCTGGCACATGAGACACTGAGCCCTAGAAAGATGAAGTGACTTCTAGGGTTTGCACACTTTTAACTGGGAAGACATTGGTGACGATGAAGACTTGAGAGGATGTACAAGAGTTTCAGCATGTTCCTCTCCCCTTTATTTAAGCCATAATTTGACACACTGATGATGTTAACAACAGTTATTGGGATGTTTGATTTGACATTTATGAATGAGAATAGCCATTATTAAAATCATCCAAAAATATAGCTACACTTGTGCAAATCCAAAATATATCCTTCATTGTAAAATTATCCAGTTTTGTTCAGGGTCTTCCAATGGGAAGCCAAATCTTTGAATAAAAAGAGGTTTTACATTTAACTCCAACATGAAATACGTGGGTTTGGACCTCTTTTCCTTTGGCTCTACTTATATTTTATATATTATCTATAAACAAATACTAACTGACAGATTTGCACTGGCTGCTCAGGCCTGTGCCAGTGTCCTTCATGACACCAGACCACTCTGCCATGACAAACGTAGCAATCACCGAATGGAGACGCAGGGTTCAAAACGTCTGCTCTTATTGGCGCCAATCCTGAGTACTGTCTCCTGTTTTTTGCTCTGTGATAACCTTCAGAGCAAGTCTTTATCTTTCCCACACTGGTTCCTTCTCTATAAAATGTGGAATAACAATTCTTTACAGGGTTGTTTTGACAGTAAAGTGAAATCGTGGTTATGAAAGTACTTTAAGTATTCTCTAGAACTATGTATTAATCTCCTAGTTTATGAACTAATATGGAAGCTTTGCAAAGGAATTTTTGAACGTCACTGATTCCCACAAGGTTGTTGGAGGTCTTAAGACATTAGTATGTCCATTCCTGGAAGTATTTGCAAAGGGTAATCTCTACACCATTCCTGTTTTTTTCAATATTTATAGAATTTCACAACTTTCTCTAACGACACAGGCAGACATCTAGTAGTTCATCTCATGTTGGCTTATGTCGTCTTCTTGCACTGTAAAACAAGGGTTTCCACTGCCAGTATGCCCATATTTGCACGGCCTCTCGGTTCCATTTGTTCCTGGGAAAGATAGGTCAGCATCTTGACCGAGAGCCAGAAATCTGCCCTCATTGTCTGAGATTCTTTCTGCCGGTGCCTGTCAAGGAAGTAGCTCCTCTGATAAACTTTCCAGTTGCTTTTTAAACTTGCCCAGCAACTTTCAGAAAGTCAGCATGACTTGCCAATATTTTCTCTTGAAATGGCACAATCTCACTTTGAATTATAAATAATCTCTGTTCTCATTCCCTCCTCTAAGATACATAAAATCATTCCTCTCCCTCTACCTTTTTGATAGATATTTCTCAAGAATAATGAAATAATGGCTCTTCCCTGAGCACTGGAGGCGGGGTGAGTCAGGTGGGGAGGGGTGGTGATGGTTCAGCAGACACCAGTCTGTTGAAACATCCTGGAGCCAAAAGCCATCAGTTGTAATTTGGTCCCTTTGGCGCGGATCATAGTTGTAATGCTCCAATCCCAGACTTGATGTCTCAGTTTAGTGGGGAGAGGAGAAGGGTGGAAGGAAAACGTTGTTTGGAAGCCTGAACATAAATTTATAGGGTTTCATAACCTGTTGCCTTCCAAGTTTATATAATTTCAGCTTTTGTGTACAAAGATAATTTCTCAGCTGACTTGGTAAGGTACAAGCATTATTTTTACCCCCAGGAATGAGGATGAGTTTGCAGTGCCCTTTATATTCCTCATGTATTTGAAAAGTGGTGGCAAAGGTAGGGGTTATCATCTATAGAAATGAGTGAAATCACTTGCCTGTGTGTTGATTGCACCAGTATATGACCTTGAGGTCATTAGTGCTGTGTCCAGATTCCTTGAGTGATAGCTGGAATGATCAGGGACTTCCTGTTCTTCAGCTTAAAGGCCCCTCACTGGCTAAATCTACTAAAAGCAAACGGGAGCTTTTAGTCCAGACAGGCACCAGTTTACAAAAATTCTGCCTTGTAAATTTTATTTGGAAATCAGATAGTCCAAAAAGTTAAGTTGTACTTTTACTTTATTTACTTATTGAAAAAAAGGAGGCAGTTAGAACTTGTCAAGTATGAATATCAATGATTCTTTCAGAATGTTGAATCTGCATATTATTCTTGGTTTTTAGCTATGTTTCTCTTGTTGGCTATTAAACGGTAACTTAATCTGGACTCGCACCTCAAGCCAGTTGCAGTGTCTTTGGGATGCTCATTACCTGCCCCAAACCACAAGAGGGCACCTTAGAATGCTGAGATACAATGCTAAATTAGCTTCTCCTCTCCCAGAGCACTGAGGAATGGAACCTACAAGAGAGTAACTGCTCCTCTGCACCCCCTTTAGTCTTGTTAAATCTCTTTATTGTGGACTATGAGGCCAAATTTCACAGCAAATTATCCACGCGAAGTGTTGTGAGCCAAGTGCATATTAGAAAGGCTTGTAGGTAATAGTAGAATAGAAATCATTGGTAGACATAGTTTCAGTGCTTAGAGTGAATGACTGTAGTGTAAAAATTTATGAAGTATTAGACTTAGCCCCTTTGGGACTAATTCTGGAATCACCTACACACACACACACACACACACACACATCTATACCCACAGAGTTTTTTAAGTCTTCCATATCGAACGGAATTGAAGATTTATTTCTATATGGATTTGGGGTTATCTAATAAAGAAAACAAAGATGGATAATTGGATATTACAAGATAGTCTGTGAGAGAACCATTATAAATATTTGTATTTTTTAAAAGTATTTATTCTTTCCTCCTAGTTGAGCAACAATTTGAAGTCTTTCCTGTATTTTCCTGGATCTCATTCATTGATGATTAATACAGGCCCTTTTCTAAGACTAAGACACAGGCTGGTGCTGGTCAGTGCCTTGAGGGTGAGTGCTGATGCTAGCACCCTGGTCATGGCAGTGACTCCTCTAGCCTCCTCCCCTGCTCTAAGCTTAGGAGTATGTGAGAAGATTAACAAGAATAGGCAAAGATCTTGCCCTGACCTGGTGGCTCAGTTGGTTGGAGCATCATCGTGTACACCAAAAATGGTGCAGGTTCAATCCCCGGTCAGGGCATGTATGGGAGACAACCAATTGAGTTTTCTCTCTCACATAAATGTTTCTCTCTCTCTCTCTCAAATCACTCTGTGTGTGTGTGTGTGTGTGTGTGTGTAAAATATTGAGATATATATACATACACACATATATATCCATCCTCAGGTGAGGATTAAAAAAATAATAAGAATAGGCAAAGATCTTACTTTGTGACTTACTGATATTTAAGTCACAAACCCAAGTCACATGGATGCTTTTCCAACTGAACTCATAAATGCTTTGTGAAGTATACACAGAGGTCAAAACAGCCCCTGCACATACACATGGTCTCACAGGTTCATGCTTAATATGGACAGTGAAGATTTCAGTGGTAATAATAATAATAATAGTTAATGCTAAGTAAGTGGTTTTTGGTTAAGTGCTTGGTATGTATTAACTTATTTAATCATTATAAGAACCCAGTAAGATGGCTACTGTTATTATCCCCATTTCGTAGGTAAGGGAACTGGAGCCAAGAGAGTTGTATAACCTGCCCAGCCTCACACAGCTAGCTCTTAAGTGGTAAGGAAATGAATCCAGCAGCAACTCCAGAGCTTGTGCTCTGAGTTACCCGACACATGGGATTTTGATCTGAATTTAACTATAAGTCCTGACTTTAAATTTACTTGGAGAAGTCTGAATTTCCTTCTCTGGTCATTGTTGAGTGACAGAAGCACACTGGCTTTGGTGTCAGGAGATCTGGTTTCTACTTCTGGCTCTGACCTTAACCAACTATTGAATCTTGAGCAAGTCCCTCAAATTTTCTGGGTCTCGGGTCTATCTGTCAAAAGACAAGAACTTTAATTAGATGAATCCCAACTATCTGGTCATTACTTCCACTTTGCAAATGGGGACACCTAAGACCCACCAACTTTTGTTTTACTTATTAGAGGGCAGATGGACAAGGGGTTCATGTGTGAACCAACATTGCAGCACACGGATCCAGGCACATTCTGGTACCACATTGTGTGGGTCTGAAGTACGTGGGAGCTCAGGGAGCAATTGTTAGGGTTTAGTAACCCCTCAGTCATGTCTTTAAGAGACATAAGTGTATTGGAGAACTACTTGAAAGCAAACCACGTTTCTTGTGTGCCGTGGTACTGCAGGACTGGAAACATGATGGGGAGAACTGCAGTGGAAAGGCACCAGAAAGTGTGTCTGGAAAGTAACTGGTAGTGAGCCGTTGTTGTGTGTCCAGTCATGTAACCTCTCTGGCCTTAGTTTTCCTAACTGTCATGGCATCTCAGATGGATGTTTTTAAAGATGCTTTCCAGATGCAACATACCAGATCACATCTGAATGTGGACACCTTCACACATACATTTTAAAACTGAGTGTATACAAATTGTGAATAGAATGAAACTGTGAGGTTGGGACCTTGCTTTGTTAGTGAACAGCATGTGATTTACTCCAAACCAGCCTCACAACCATAGTGTTTCTTCTTTCAAAGATGCAAAATTTCCCTTCTCATACTTGTCTCTACTTAACCAAAGATGCACTTAGTGGCAGCAGCCATTGGTTGAGCTGGCCAGCCCCCACTGGCTTGTGTGGCCCTTTACCATCTTCCCCTCCATTTCTCAATTTTCAGGGTCCAGAGGCCAAGCCAAGAAGAGTTCAGGTTACATTAGACAAAGCTATCCACGTGTTTCTTAGGACAGTCTGGCTTGACTGCAATAGTATGGCCACATTTTCAATTTTTGATAATATACCTTGTGGCCCAGAGCTTGATTTCATTCGGGCCTGACCTGATTTCTCTCCAGCTGAGGCTAATTTGCATGGCTGTAAACACGGGCTGTACAAAGCTCACCAACTGTGATAAAAGCAAAGGAAATCTGAGACCACTGGAAACTCAAAAATCTGCCTTCAGTATCTGAGCCTGACTCTGAGTCACGCCTCAGCCCAGGAGGCAGCCAGCATGCAGCAGCTAAAGAAATGTTATTCTGATTGATCTGATTAGGGCAGCAAGGTTAGCCACGGTCAATTTACAGAGACAGTATGAGAAGAAATCATGTGTGCAGCCATGTTCTGGGTCAGCGAGGCCCCTGCCAGAAGTTATGAAAAGCCACAGCTCTGCCAGGACCATTATCAGATCTCCTCAGTGGGGTACAAATGGGATTGGAGGGTTAGGGGCCCCTCCAGTGGAATGAATGACAAAAGGGATTGGGCTGGGAAGAGTTAGTGAGTGCTGTTTGCTTCCAGCTGGATTCCTGAGCTGCCAAGCCCCTTACACGTGAGTGGGAGAGTCCTGGAGTTAGTTCCCCAGTCCAGGGCGAGCATTGTCCTTAGCTCCTCATTGCAATGGAAAGGAGAGGTTGGAAAGGCTAGTTTGAAAAGGATGTCAGGCTCTAGATTGACCTACAGAAAGCAGCCAGATGGAACCTATTGGGCATTTTGATCCCTTCCTTCACCAGAAGAGTGGTTTAATTGGGATCTGGCTCCAGGCCCTGGTTACTAAATAACCCAAGTTTTAGTGTTTTCATTTTCATTAATTAACTTTTATGCTAGGTACCTTATTAGTCACATTAGGCATTTTGCATGTGCAAAATATCCTAGGAGGTGAGAAGGGGTCTTTAAAAATAGTATAGAGCTGCAAGTACCAGGGGGTTAATTCATGACCTAATTATCACATCACTTTTTACTCTCTTGTAGATTCTCTTGTACAACTTCCTTAGTTTACAACAAGCACAAAAACTTTTAAACTTTGTTTTCCAATGGTTATTGCATTCATATTGATGCTGAAGATTTTTGGATCCTCCACTCTGGGTGTGGTTCTCTTCTTCTGTGTCCAATTCAGGAACATAAATGTTACTTACAACACTGGGATAAGGTACATTAATTAACAAAGAAAGATTTATTTAAGACGAAGCCAACTGAAAGCCACATTGCTTAAGCTGGGGCTCATTATAAATAGTTCACTCTGTACTACAGTCATCTTACTAATGGAAAAAATGAGCCAGTGAGAGTGTTGATTAGAGAAGAATGTGATTCAGAATGTAGAATCAAAATGCCTAAAGCATATGATGTTTGGAATGATTTAGTAAGACATTGGAGAAACTGGGCCATGTGATGCTTTTGTTGTGTGTTACGTATAGGATGTGGGGATATCTGAACAATTCAGCCCTTTAGGACACAGCCATTCAGTTGCCACCGAAGAGAGCGATGAGCCCCCGAGGCTGAAGGTACAGGGAGAAGGAGATAGGACTCAGATTAGCAAAAGGGGTTCATTCCTATCAACTAAGATTGTGGTGTGATCCTCAGAGCCAAGAAGCCAGTGATGAGGCTGCAGTAGGAATCTGAGCTCCAGGTCTCTGGCTGACCAACTGCTTTGTCCAGTGTGCCTCATGCACTGAGAGCCACAGCTAGTCTAAGCAGGGAAGGTGGTAGTATTGTGGTTCAACAGCAATTTCAGGAAGCCAGGCAAGCCTTGTCTTTCTGAACCATCACTTCATCCATGGGGCAAGTCCCTTCATCTCTCTAAGACTCCTCTGTACAGTTCCATCGTCTACAAAGTGAGGATAATAACAGTACCCACTTCAAAGGGTGATTATGAGGAGTAAAATGATCTGTGTGAAGTGTTTAGCTTTGTGCCTGACACGGACATTTGCTGCTGCCACCATACTGTTCCCACCATCATCAGTACCATCAGCAGCAGGAAGAAATATGACTGAGAATCCTCATGTCACCTTTAAAGGAGACCAGAGATTGGGTTCCAACCAGAAGCCTCATTTCTCATTCAGCAATGGCTCCTGGGCCCCTGGAGAGCTGCCTGTGCTTTGTTTCACCCTGTCATTTCTTTGAGTGTGTCACTTGGACATGACTATGTAAGTGAAGCAAATGAATTTAATACTGATGCTCAAAGATACATGTCCTCAAGGTGTGCCAAGAGAAAACCATGCAAGAGAGCAGAAAGATAATACAATTTGTTTCCACTTTCTAGTACTTTTTAAATTTTGCTTCCATGATTACCTGTGTGGTACAATTTTAAGTGCACTGGCTCTTAGCAGGCAACCTACGTCAGGTGACCTCTGAGGTCCTGTTAGAACATAAGAGCCTGTAAATAAGTAAATACAGACATGTTTAGAGTAGATGATTTAGGTAATGATGAAACCCATTAGATTGGTTTCTATATTAACAACGAAATAGACCAAATTAACTATTATACTTTATTAGTTTTTGTCAACATAATATTACATGCAAATATATAATTTAAAAGTCAAGTAGTATTAAAACACTTAAGAAAAAGCAAAGGTTCTGCATATCTCAACAAATTTCAAGGAATTTTTTATACAGACCACATCCTCTGATCAAAATGAAATTAAGTTAGAAATCATAATAACAAAAATACAACATAAATATGTCCATAACAAAAACCTCTTTGCCTTTTAAAATTTATATTTATACCTGTAAGTAACTCATGAATCAAGAAAGAAATTATGATGGGATTCGGGAAACAGTTATAAATACTCAAAAAACACTGGTTATCAAGACTCATAGGATAGAGCTAAAATGTATGGTTATAAGTGATTATACTAGAAAAGCAAAAGGTCAATAATAAATTAAGCTTCCAAAATTAATAGCTAGAAAAAGAAAAACAAACTGAAGAAATTAAAAGGACCGAGTAGATTACACAACAAGAAAAGTCATTCCTGTAGGTTAAATGTGACCACTATTTATACTTCTGTATGGTTTGACCTAATACATTTTAAAAGATTAGAATTAAATTAAAAAAAAATACAGTAGAGAAGATTGACAAAGTCAAAAGTTTGTTCTTTGAAAACAGTAATTAAATTTACAAACTTGCAGTGAGACTGAGCAAAACAAACATAATGATATTAGGAAAATACAGATGAACATGACTGCCATGAACACCACGAGCAAACTTTTGCAAAGAAATGAAAATTGCATGAAATAACTTCCTAGAAAAAAATAAATTACCAAAACAGAGTCAGGAAGACACAGAATACCTGAGTGTCCCGTAAACATTAAGGAAATTGGATCAGTAATTTGAGATCTTTCCACAAAGTACCAGGCTTAGATGGTTTTGTTATACCAAACATTTCCTTTTCACACAAAGTACTTTACAGACTAGAGAATGATGTTACACTGAAAGCTGGTAAATAGTCTTGAAAATGCTATGAGACAAGGACAGGAAATAGAGATTACAGGCCACTTCTCCCATACAGAAGGGAAGATCCGAAACAGCATATTAGCAGACTGAATCCATAAATATATTTAAAAATATTGTATTGAAAGCATTAAAGTAGATCTAAATAAAAAGAGAGAGATATTGCCTAGTGAATAGGAAAATCAGTATTATAAATATGTCAATTAAACCCAAACTGATTTCTAGTTTTAAAATAATTCCAATCAAAATGTATATATGAGTATTTGGAATTTGACAAACTTATTTTAAAAATATGTATGGAACAGCAAGTTTCAAAAATAGCCTTACAAAAGCAACCATAAATATGTTTAGTAAAAAAAAAAAAAAATCAAGTCACAAAAGAATGATTCAATTGGTCTGAAGTTAAAAACATGAAAGCCAAAGAAGTTTATGGAATCTTACATTTGTAGCAAGACTGTTTTTCTAAAGCAAGGGAATAATAAACATAAAATCAGAAAAATTAAAAGCTCTGAAAAAGAAAAACCAGATAGGATACTTATTCTACCACATAGTAATAAAAATTAAGTAATGGATAGTAAGGTAGCTATAGTATGGTAATACCTGGAACAGAATAAAAGAAAACAAGTATCAGTGGAAGAAATTGAGGGTTCAGAAGCAGATCCATGCGCATATGAGGGCTGATATGTGACAAATGCACTATCTCAGATCAGTGGGTAAAACTGACTATTAAAAATCAATGTATGTGTGGCTAAAAGGAAAGAAAATAGATCCCTCCCTCATGTCATAAATAAAAATTAATTCCAGGTACATCAAGCACATGAATGACAAAGGAAAAAGTTAGTAGTTTTAAAAAAAGAATATAGGAGCATATCTTTCAACCTCACTTGGAAAAGACATAAAAAGCATAAGTAAAATAAGAAATATGTACATTAAAATAAAATTACATTAAAATTTTTTTAAATGCTTTTGCTCATCAAAAGATAACACAAAGAGTATGAAGAGATAAGCCACATGCTTGGAGAAGACATTTGTAACATAAATAACTGAAAAAGAAGTCCTATGCAAAAGGTGGGTAGCGTCCTTTCCAATTAATAAGAAGATGGTCACCTTCTAATAGAAAGATGGGCAAAATATATGAACAGACTTGTCATGGAATGAAAGGTCAATAAATGTGAAAATATAATAATCAGCAAGTAGGAGAAGTAGAGACGCCATTTGAGACCCACCAGTCTGGCAAAAATTAAAGAGTATAACTGAAATGTTGAGAGGGTGTCGAGCAGTAGGAACTCGCACTGCTGCTGATGGGAAGGTCAGTTATTCCATGTACTTGGAAAGCAGTTTAGCTCAACCTACCTCATGTGAACATGTGCACACTGTCTGTTCAAACTTTTGCACATTTGTACAAAAGACCCATATGAAAATGTTTGTGAAAAGCTTAGTTTATAATAGCAGAAATCCACCCATCATCATTTTGAGTAGATAAATGGACTGAGGTAAAGCCACATAATAAATAGAATACTATACAGCTTTGAAAAAGAATCGGCTATGGCCACAGGTATTCCCTCTGATGCTTCATAGACCTAATACTCAGTTTTAAAAAGTTAGAAAAGAATGAGACCATTGGTCAGAAGTTCCAAAACATGAAAAGCCAAATAAGTTTATGGAATCATGCATTTGTAACATAACTATTTTTTTTAAATGCAAGGGAATAGTAAACAAAAAATTCAGAAGAATGGTTCCTTTGGAGGAAAACTGTGGAAGAAGATAGCCTTCAAAGGCATTATTAGTTCTTACTTTCTTAAAGGTGTGTGTGAATACATGATTTATTTTTGATATCCTTTAAACTATGCATAGATGTACATATACTATTACTTTGATTTTCATAGCTCTTACAAGTAAAAAATAAAGGTCTGTGCTGCCCCCATCCTACTCCCACCTCGGCCCCCAGAGGCACCAGCTCTCAACCCTCTGAGCTGTCTCTGTTTTGTGTGTTCTACTATCTATTGCATCTACTATTTTAGACAGTTACTATGGAATTCCCATTTTGGTAGACAAGGATTTTTGTATTTCAAAATTATATTTTAATTTATAAAAGCTCACTTTACTTTTCTGAGTCTATAAATTATAGTTTCTTTACATTATCTTTTGCTTACTATTTTCTGTTTCTTTTTCCAAGTTCCTTTTTTAATTTTTGTTTTGGTTTTTACCTCTGTATTTTATGTTAGTGGGTTTCTTCAAATAGGTGGTGATCCTTGGCTGCTATTCTATGTATAAGATTGGGGTGTGATAAACTTGGATAGAAAGCCCAGTGTAAATGGACGGGGTTTGCCTAGTGTTGGATCTCATGGTGGGGCAGACCAGCCATTTCACTTACACCCCACCCCTGCCAATGATAGGGTCTGTTAGTCTTTGCTCTTAGACTGATCCGTTTTTCCAGATGGAATTTCTCCAGGCACCCGACTGGGGGATGGGGAGTGGGGTGTCATCCTGCCTGGGAGCATTCTGAGAGAGAAGCCTAGAAGGATGTGGAATTTTGATAATTACTTCATTTCAGCATAAGACCTCAAGCCCATCCACTGTATGCCTGATGTTTGTGAGTCCCAAGTTGGTTGATTTTCTCTAGAACCTATACTTCCTGATCACGATAGGTAGGATTATACATCTGACACGTAATTGTGCTGTATACTAACTTTTAAATAATCCCTGTATATTCATTCAGCTACCACATCACCCTCGCCTTCCCCAGCACTTGAGGCCTCTAATGTGTGCACGTCCAAGGTCCTGCCTTCCTCTGCAGATAATTAGGTTTGTCCTTTCATCGCTGCATGAAATTTACTACCCTTCCAACTACTCTGCCTTCACACTTTCTGTTTTGAAATTTAAGGAGTCTAGTAGTTCACTAAAAATAGATTGTGTGTTTCCGATCCTCAATTTGGGTTGATTTTATAGGAGAAAAGGGAATGAAAAAGCCTTTACTCTGCTAGCTTAAAACTCAAAGGCGTTTTGCTTTTCGCATCTTAGAGGCTATTTCCTTGTTGTAACATGATTGATAAGGTGTGTGCATCCTTACTGGGATGAGATATATTTCAAGGGAAAGGACATGGGACTAGTAGTCAGACACCTGGGTGACTCTGGGCAAATTACCTACAGTGTGTTTGTGGCACTCATACTACCAGAAGGTGACTCATCATTATGGGAGAGCCTCCGGGTATACCTACTCATTATTGCAGTCAGGATGGGTGAAGGGGCTTGCGCACTCTTCATGGGTGATGCTGAGTAAACATTTGGGACCACTGTTATTCCATTAACATGGATGACTTATGTATAAAATATAACATGTGCTGACTTTCCGTAATGGATGTGCTGTGAGAGTAAGGAGGATGATAAAGACTAATTATAGGGGAAATGTGCTGAGTTATGTACCGTAAGCCCTAACAGAATCTTGTAGCAATTTAAAAATGTGTATGTATAGTGCTCTTTCATCTTTCCTTTCTTCCCAACATTTCCTGGAATCGTTGTTTTATGTTTATGGAAGGAACTCAGTGAGTCTACCAGAGCAATGTGTTACTTATGTCAACTGTTGTTAGCCAGAAAGTTAACAGAGTAGAATGACTTAGGTTATAAATAGTGCACATTACAGCAATGGCTGCAAAGTAAGACTATGTGTGAGGATGTTCTAGGTGAAGTATGTCCGTAAAAGGAAACAGTAAAGCAGCCTCAGGTATCTTTAGAGAAGGGAGTGTTTCTCTATGAGTTTTGTCGCAGCCTTTGCCTCCAGTGGCCCGAAGCCTGAAGCTAGGAGAGCCCACTGTCAGGAGCTCTTCACCCTCTAAGCAGAAGTGGGAAAGAGCTAGGTAATTTGCATCATGATATGCTCTAAATCAAAGGCCATCCATCATTTCTGATATCTTGAATGCAATGATTATCATATCAAAGACATGCGATGACATTGAAGATAATAACTTTTCTGTTGTCCATTATCTCCAAACAGCTTGGGGTAATTATTAGCATGTGTTCTTTTCAAAAGCCTAACACTAAAGTTTGGAGAGAAAAGCCCTATTCGAGCCACCAAGAATATATACGAGACTGGGTTCAGTGTCTTAATAATACATGAGAAATTATATGAATAAGACAGGAAGTCCAAAGGTCTTATAAACTGTTATTTAGAATTCTTAGAAAGGCAAATGGTTGTCTGTGTACCTGGGATTAACCTTATATGACAAAGCCAACCTCCTCAACTGAGCATATAGCTTTAAGAGAGGACTCTGTGGAGACTGATAGAGAAAGGGAAACATTTTCAGCTAGTTGGCCAAAAAAGCTTTGGGAATCAGGGATTATATAAACATATGTACATATGTATCAATCACTGTGCTAAGTGCCAGTGATAGTAAACAAAATAATACATTTGTCAGTGGTCACCTGGCTACTCAAAGTATGGTCTACCAACCAGAAGCAAAAGTACCACCTGACAGCTTATTAGAAATATAAGAATCTCAGACCTTGTAGTAGTCTTCGAGGGCCATCTCAACAAACTGAGTAAATAAAAATAACAGAAGTGTCTTACCTCACAATTCTGTAGGCTGAAAGTCCGAAACCAAGCTATTGGAGGAAGCATGCCCCCTCTGAAGCCGGTAGGGGAATCCTTCTCTTCCTGTCTTCTCATGGTTTGCCGGCCATCTCTGGCATTCCTTGACATGCAGCCGAGTAACTCCAGTCTCTGCCTTCATCATCACTTGGCATGCTTCCTCCATGTCTCTGTCTTCACTTGGCCATCTTATTATAAGGACACCAGTCATATTGGATGAGGGGCCACCTGACTCCAGTATGCCCTTTTCATGACTAATTATATTTGCAATGATCGTATTCCCAAATAAAGTCACATTCTGAGGTGATGGAGGTGAGACCTTCAACATAGCTTTTTTGGGGGAAATACAATTCAATCCAAAACAGGTCCCAGACCATTCTCAGTGAACGAGAACCTGTATTTTTAATGATGTCACTTGTAATTCACGTGCACATGAAACTTCTAGAGGACATCCCACAAATTCTTGATTGTCTTGTACTATTATAGACAATGTTCTAGTGCCCCTACCAAACTTTTCTAAGGGCTTTGCCTATGACATGCAGATGTTTGTAGGATGAAGATGTTTCCTGTGCAACTTAGGGATGATTGAGAGAAAGCTTTCCCTTTCCTTCTCCATGCTAGGTCCAGGTGGGTGAGAAGGAAAGTGAAGGAACATTTGCTCTACCAGTCATTGGCAGCCATGCAGATGGGTTGTTGGGACAGGAGGAGTGGAAATGGAATTGTACTATAGAAATTTAAAACAAACAAACAAGCAAAAAAACAATAAAACGTGACTCAGAGGTCCTGTGGCGTCATGCCTATGCTATATCTTGAGTAGTGAACCTCTGGACTCTAATCCCTCTTGAAACAGAGAGTAAATAAATTGTGTACCCTGCTTTTAAAAGTTGAATTGCATATAGGGAATAAGCTCTGGCCTTAGAGTTGAACCATGATAGTTGGAGGCCACCCGAAGGTACAGAATTGAAGTTTTCTAGGTTATTCTGATGTTATTAACTTCTGTCCCACAGAGAGGTCCTAGCTCCTCTCGTTGTCTTAGTGTTCACACCTTCAGTTTGAAAAGCAGAGCCTTGGACAATTGAACCTGTGTTTTGTTTTGTTTTTATGTTTTACTATAAGTTGGATCTTTCATACATCTTCTGTTTCCCTTTTCATTTTTTTTCTACTAGGTAGCCCTCCATGCAGTTGCTTCTCACCAGGTTAGTTGTCAGTGGTTTAGCAATGTTTCCTGATTGTTACAGGCAAGCACTTTTTAAGGTCCCTTTTGCTCCAAGAAATAATACGATGACATTTTTCATCTGAACCTTTGTGTGCGGCAACTTTGGCCTTGTCTGAAGACAGGGTAATGGAGGCATCGGTCACATTCTCTCCTGGGCCTCTACTCAGTGAGAAAACACATGTGATTTTGTTCTGGAGTTTGTTTCATGCATAGCACAAAAACTGTAAAACCATCAGAATTATCTGCTGCCCACATTCCCACTCCCCTCCATCCCACAGGGCCCTCTACCCTGTGCCCAGCCACAGCCCTCACCTGCTATGGCCTTCTCTCCCATTTGCTTTCTGTACAGAATCCACAAGCCTGAAAACCAATAAAAGGGTTTTTGTGTCTCATCTGTAAGGGAACGGGATGCCAAATATGTTCTCAGACGCAGGACAGGGTGACAATTTGCCTTTTCACATTTCTTGGTGCAGAGCCTAAATCCTTAAAGTAAACTTCATATGAGCAATTTTATGTGTCCCCGAAAATAAGGCCATGGAAGGGATTCAGACTTAGCAGTTTGACAGAACAGTGAAGCTTAGTTTGCCTTGACACATTTAGTGGGACAGATAATCAGGCTGCGTGTGGAAAGCTTATTTTAATGGCATTATTCAGGCCGTCAACAGAGGCCACTACCCAGAAGCACACCCAGCCACGATGGCCATCAGCAGTGAGGACTTGTTTGTACCAAGTCAGGTGACATCTCATAATATGGTACTATGGAGTCAGCCAGCCAGCTTCTCTGGGTGTGGTGCCAAAGAGTGTCTGGGGGCAGAACACGGGAGAAGGGAACAAGGAAGCTGAGTCAGCATTGATTTTCCTGAGCATCTGCCAAGAGGCAATTGCATGTTTCCAAGGAGAGATAGCAAGGTGCCTGCCAACTCCAGTCCTGCCATCGCCTCCAGCTGGCCCTCGCTCCTCGGACTGGCTGGGAGCAGTCATCGCTTATCTCCAGTCACTGCTACACTAGAAATGTCAGGAAGGGCTCAGGAATAGTCCCAGCTCTGAAGTGGGATTGTGTCCATTGCTACCTCTCAGGTTTTATTTTTTATTTTTGTTTATAAGTCCTGCATCTAAGGGCTACCATGCCTCATGGCCTTGTATCATCTTGTGTCACTCCTTGGAATGTCCTTCCATTGGGGAATTCTCACTCTGTTTCCCAAATTAGACTTTTATTACTTATAAAATAAGAATTTACAATTTGGTGGTATATGACATTAAATAAGAGTAAAATTAAATCTATGTGCCCTCTTGATATACCATGTCTCATCCCCAGAAGATACTGCTGGCTCATCCAGCCAAAGTCAGATCCCATACTAATTTATATTTATGATTTGGAGGTATCCAGAGTAGATTATCATCTTGTTCATCAGAGCTGGTAGTCCTTAGGACAGGTGCATCACTGTCTACATCTCTAACAGGATTTTACCTGCCTTCCAGCCTAGTCCACAGAATGTCTTCAAGATAAATGCCACAGTCATCATGCAAGCACCTTGATCCATTTGCAAGCTGGTGACTTAGAAAAGCAAAGGATTACTGCTAATAAGACATGCAGGCTTGTCATCAGTAGTGCATGTGCTTTAATCCAGCCTCTTAAAGTCTGTAGTTTTACCAAGTAGTGACATTCAGTGAGTGTTGATATGAAGCATAAGCAAAAGATAGTGCCAGTCTGAAGGTATAAAAATAGAAGTAGTGTTTTTTAGAACTTTCCTTTGGAGGGTCAGATTGTTTACTTTCTGTATATTTTCCACTGTGGGGTACAATCTCCCTGAGAGAGGAAAACCATCTGCTCATTTGTTCTCTATGGTTGAAAATGCTCTACATTTGGATATTTGAGATATCTGCTCATGTGTGTGAACTCTTTATTTGTTTGCTTTTGGTGGGGGAGGGTGATTGGGACAGGAAAGGGAGCAGCGTGCCCTTCTTTGCCTGCAGTGCCCAGGAGAAGTTCATTGCTGATAATGAGTGTAGCTGTATTTAACTAGAACTGGTGCCTAGTCTCCAGGCTGTATGATAAAACCAACTTCCTTGGAGATGGAAACCCTATGACTGAAACTAAGAAAATTCACACGTGAGGACTAAGCCAAAGAACAGAATAGGTTCTAATGTATTTGGTGTCCGGTGAAGGTGTAGATATGGAAATCATCTTCACTTCCGGGTGGGGAAGGCTTGCTGGAAGAAGAAGGCTTCTATGATTATCTTAATTTTGTAGCTGTGTCTGACTCACTCAGCTGAGCACACTTCCAGCATTCATGGCGTATTCAGACCATTTATTTTTATTTTTCCTTCTGGCCATGTCTCCCAAGCCCAGGCAGAAAGCTGAACATATATATGGATTTTATGTAGATGTGAAAGTCCCACTGGACCTGTCGGGAATTATTCCTCAGTCTGACTGGCAAGACTTTTCTAGCTGAGTAGTCAGGTTGTGGTTTTTTCTAGTGTAGAAAATCTTTCTTCCCATTTCTGTCTTAATTCTTATTCAAAGAGGCAGGTTTTTTAAAACCCACACATGTAAGAAATAGTAATAATTTGGGTATACTGGCTCAGGTGCAGGTTCAGACAGTAGGGGGTGTGGGCCTGCCTTTCCCCCTCTGGAAGGCATTGGGAGAGCTCCTCGGGCGATGTAATAGTGCGCATGTGTGATGCCCTAATCCTAGCATGTGGTGGGGGTCTGGAAAGGCTTGGCCTTAAACTAGGCATGTCTAATAGGGTTTAATGCAACCTGTGAATTTGCCCCTGCACAAGGTCATCTTGTAGGTCAGTGGAATGCTGCACAAATTGCATTCTGCTCCAGACTGTAATTATACCTCGGAGAAGGCCATGTGCTGCCAAGTTCAGCTGACTCCAGATAGGACCAAGATAAACTGAGAGCTTACTAACATTTCTGAAAAACTAATTTTTAAGAATTTGATATAAAGCATCTCTTGTTTAAAAAAAAATGATGGTCTTGAGGTTCGTGAAGGAGCTTTGTGTCAGAGATGGTGAGACCAGCTATTGTCTGCCTTCCCTGGGAGCAGAAAAAGATTGAAATGCAAGCAGGAGGAATTTGAATCAGACAAAATAAAATGCTTTGGTGCCAAAAGTTAGTTAATACTAGAAACTGATTTTGAGGATTAAACAAAATCAAGTAATGGGCACATGAGGACAAAGAAGAATAAAAATGGGTGTTGGGAGTAGTTGTTGGATAGAAATAGCATGGTAAGTTTAGGTTATATTTACAATTAGCTGAGGTAGGATTCTGTTTTGTTTGTGTGCGTGTATGTGTGTGTGACAGAAAATGGCTATAAATATGTGTACCTTGTATGATATGTCACCATAGTAATTTTTAAATTTAAAAGCATGAACATTCTTCTCAAGTAAAATCCATCCTTAAATGTCTGGGCTTCTGGGCAATCCAGGGGCAGAAGGATAAATTAGGCAACATTTGCAGGTTTCTTCAATTCTAAGGGTTAAGTGGTACCAAAATCCACTGCAACCGGAGTATGCATCGGATAAGCACTTTTGCAAGTACTCATACTTTCCCATAGTGTTTTCTGAAGTATCTTCCTTGAATGGCCTGAAGTGGGGCCAAGAACCCACATGGAAGGAAGTCATGTTGGGAGCTTCAAGGAAAACTGTTAGTTTGAAATGCATATTATGAACCTGTGGAGCAGTAAAGTCAGGACTCCTATCCATATCCAGCAATCGAATGTGGTGGACTGGCCTCAAGGTCTTCCACAGTGGAAAAGCCCCTACTGCTGGCGGGGCTCTGTGCCTAGAAGAGCCTTTACCCTGGCGGCCATGCAGAATGGATAGAGCCCTTCATATGTGGAAGACCAGAATATGAGTTACACAGTTGTTTGGGGTTCATGATCTGCAGAGCTTATCTCTCAACCCTCCTTTATGCAGAGGTCTTCTGAAGGTGAGATCTGGACTTTTGTTTCAGGAAAAAGGCACTGAATGTAGCACTGTGGAGGATGCTTTCAGGTTATCAGGGGAAGATGGTGCCTGAAACAGCCATCTTAATCATAATTCCATCTTTGAATGAGTCCTGGAATTTTTAGGGGTCATGTACCTAAGAGTAATTAGAAAATTTTTGTGTTAACTGATCCCTATAAATAACTCCCTTGTATCAGACTTATTTATATGTTTCCCTTGAAACTAATCTTTGAGCTCCCATTGAATGAGGATGTACGCATATTCATATGTATTCATATATATATACACATACATATATATTACTGTTTTTAATCTTCGCATCCCTCACAGTAGACTAACATAGGAGTCTGCGTTGAGAGAATGCTGTTGAATTGGACTGACTCATTTCAGCGTTGACAGTGATGATGAGTCAGGGCAGGGCTAGAAGTCAGAGGCTGATCTCCTGACTTTTAATAACCAGTCACCAGACTATGATGCCAGTCACTTTCCAACGCTGGCCAAGGGGGCCTGGCAGCTCAGCACGCTAAAGCTAGGAGCCAGAGGGAAGGCCCATTCTTTTAGAGCTGTAGTTCTCAGTTGTATTTGTATTTCTTGTGAGATTGCTGGGAGCCTTTGACTAGGACCAGACAACTTCTAAAAATGGTTAAAACAGCACTGGAAATAACAACCAGAATGCTGAAAGAATGGGCCAATGCTGATTAATTAAATTTTTGAATTAATAAATAGTTTGATGTATCTTTTATATTTAAAATACTGTGGTTATTTTTTTAATGTATTAGTTACATTTCATTCTACGAAAAGGACAGACTGTTTTATATCAGACAATCTCAGGCAACTTAGGACTCTAAAAATTTTTCAGGTAGTCCTTATGATCACCAGTCCATAACTGTTCAGTAATGTGAATATAGAAGATACAGGCAACTGGGTTTGATTTTTTTCAAACCAAATTTTTCAAATCAAATTTTTTGTCATATGTTCTTTCTTTTCAGAGAGAAATTTTTGAAGTTCATTTTGTCTGTCTCAAAGTTGGCATATCAAGTATTCATACAATGCAATACAAAGAAAATTAGGGGATTTTCAGTTAACAGAAGATTCTATATAAATTGCATCTGGTTATTTGAAACTTTAACGTGATTCTAAAAAATTATTTTAAAAATGATGTGATCATTCTTGATTGAGAACTCATTGAACATCTTTTTAAAAGTGTTCCATCATGTTCTGAATCTGTTCTTTTTTCTTTTCCTTGTTCATTCTCTCTCAATTTTCTTCATTCTTGTTTTTTTTCCTCCCTTTTTAATGTTTTCTTCCTAACTACTCCATTGTGAAAGTAAATGTCTTAGATATAAGTATATATCTGGGTAACAAGTTGTGAGATTTGGGCACAGATATCAAAAAGGAGTATTGGGTTAGCAGAACAATTGCCCTTTTCTTTCTGTGCCCCTTGCTTCAAAGCCATAGGGGTGAGGTGACTGCACTCACTTTACAGGACTCTTGAGCATGAAGGATTGTTATCACTTCAGAAATCCACAGGGGGGACGAACACTAAGGGAATAGAAGTTCACAGTGCAGTGGTGCTCACTGGCCCCAATTCACAACCATCCATTTGGGTTAGTTCATGTACCAGGGAGCACAATACCTAGCACTTAGTAGGGGTATAGTACAGGGTAGTTCTCTTCCCTTTCCTTCCCTTAGAAAATGCCCCTTATCTACAACTGTCTCTGTATATATCTCTTCCTTCTTGCAATTCAGCTATGTTCTTCATCTTTAAAAAAATTTATTGGGATGACAATGGCTAATAAGATCACATAGGTTTCAGGTGTACATTTCTATGGTACATGATCTATATATTGCATTGTGTGCCCCACACCCAAAATTTGACCCCCTTTACTCGTTAGTACACCTTACTGCACTTCCCTATGGTAACTGCCATACTGTTGTCTGTGTCTATGAGTTTTTCTTTGTTTGCTTTTCTTGTTTACTCTTTTACTGTTTTCAGTTTTATATTCCACATATGAGTGAAGTCATATGAGCTGTGTTCTTATTTGAATTTCTTTGTACTATACCAGCTTAAGAGACCTAGTAATTGGAAAACAGCAAAAAGTATACAAGACAATTCACAAGAACATGTGACCAATAACCAAATATTTAACCTTACAATTAAGTGATTAAAATGCAGAATAGTGAAAAATTTTACCTGTCATGTTGGCCAAAAGTTTTAAAATTTATAACACCCACCATGGGTGAGAGAACAGGAAAAGAGTCACTCTCTCAAATTCTTGGTAGGAGCATAAATTGATACACCTATTAGAAAGAATTTGGCAATGTTTATTAAGATTTTAAATGGACACACTGTTTGAATATCTTCTGTAAATCTATTCTATCAAAATACGAGCTTGTGACTAAGGATGTATCTTTGTGGTTGGTCATTGCAGCTTTGTTAATAATTGACTAAATGTGGAAAATTTCTAAATGCCTATCAATTGAAAAGTATTTAAATTGTGTCATACTTAGAAGAGACTCTGTCTGTACTGACCATAGAAGATATCAGTAATGAATTTATGAGAGAAAAAAGATGCAGAATGGGGGGGAAAGCTGCAGAAAAAGTATATTGCTTGCCATTTTTATGAAGACAAAACCCTGCACACATGTGGGCGCACACACGTACTTAGGTGAATGCATGTGTATATATTCTACTCTTTGTTGTTAACCCCTGCTTTACTTCTAATTTGTTCTTGTAATTTGTTTGATATTGTCCTCTACTTTATAACTTTAAAACATATTACAAGCTACAATGTTCAAAGTAGCATGGTACTGGTATAAATACAGACTTACAGACCAGTGGAACAGAACAGAGCAGAACAGAGGGCCCAGATATAAATCCACACATATAGGGTCAAATGATTTTCAACGAAGGAGCCAAGACCTCAAAATGTCTCAGGAAAGGATGGTTTCTTCAACAAATGATGTTGGGATAACTGTATGGCCACATGCAAAAGCTTGAAATTGGATCCTTATCTCACAGCACAAACAAAAATCAACTCAAAATTGATCATAGACTTAGATATAAGGTCTAAAACTATAAAATGTCTAGAAGAAAACATAGGGGCAAAGCTTCATAACATTGGTCTGGGCAATTATTCCCGGGGCATGAAACCAAGGCATAGGCAACAAACCAAGGCATGACAACCAGCAAGTGGTAGTCATGCTTCTAGTCAGACTTAAAAGCCCCTACACAGCAAAGGTGATAATCAACCTTTGATTATAGTGAAAAAGCAACCTATGGAATGGAATGGAAAAGCAACCTATGCAAACCTTATATCTCATAAGGTGTTAATATCTCAAAATATGTACTGAAATCTTAACACAATAAAAACAAACAAACAGAAACCCTGATTTAAAAATGTAGAAAGGACTTTTAATACATTTTTCTCCAAAGAGGCCATACAAATGGCCAACAGGTATATGGAAAGATGTTTAGCATCACTAATTATCAGGGAAATGCAAATCAAAAGCACAATGAGGTATCACCTCACACCTGTTAGGTGGCTGTCAGAGTGGGAGGGAGAGGAAGCGAGAGGGAAACAGGTGGTGAAGATTTGGAGACACCGGAACTCTTGTGCATTGTTGCTAGGAATGTAAATAGTGCAGCCACTGTGGAAAAACAGTATGAACGTCCCTCAAAAAATTAAAAATAGAAGTACCACATGATCCAGCAACCCCCACTTCTGGGTATTTATCTGAAAGAATTGAGAACAGGATCTCAAAGAGATATTTGCACTTCTATGTTTGTTGAGACATTATTCACAATAGCCAAGAAGTAGAAATAACCTAAGTGTCCATCAACAGATGAAAGGGTAAAGACAATGTGATATATATATATATATATATCTCCCCACACACACACATACATGGTAGAATATTATTCAGTCTTAAGAAATTCTGTCACATGCTACAGCATGGATTAACCTCATGGATAGTATGCTGAATGAAGTCAGCCAGTCACAGAAGGACAAATACTACAATTCCATTTATATGAGGTGTCTAAAGTAGTCAAACTCAAAGAAGCAGAAAGCTGCCAGGGACTGGAAGAAGAAAATGGACCTAGAGTGTCTGTTGTGCAGGCTGAAAAAATTCTAGAAATGTGTTGCAGAGCATTGTGAATATAATTAAGAATACTGTAATGTACACTTAAAAATTCATTAATAGGGTAGATTTCATGTTATTCTTTCAACCCATGATGTGGGAAAGAGATTAAGAGGGCTTAGGACATAGATCCATTCAGTGTCCATTGTGTTCCTAACATTTTAGCTGGTTTTGAGAAACCAGGTATTATCTCACAATTGAAGAAAGACTACATGAGAACTTAGAAGTATATTTTTTAAAAGGTCTAGTCAGAAGTAGACAGAGAGTTTGACACAAATAGGGAATTAATACAAATGCATTGACTTACCACTGCTAACCCCCTTTTTTGGAGACAGCATTGCATTTCAGAAAAGTCTTAAGGTTTTTAGTCCAACTAAAGGTAATAAACCCTCTCTTTCTAAGCACCTGCTGTGTGAAGTCATTAGACAAGATAGCAAGGAAGCCTGAGTGTGGTGACATCCCTTCTGCAGTTCAGCCTGATTAACAATGAGGCGGGGATGGATTTGCTTGGTTTTCCTAATGACAATCTTAATCTCTCTCTGTCTCTGTCTCTCTCTATCTCAGTTCTCTTGTGGTTGCTTTCTTGCTTCTTTTAATTAGCTATTAGAAAAACTAGTATTTGTCTTCCTCTAGGTAGAATGCATTGCCCATGGTTTTCAGAAATCTAACTGGATAGCTTGGAGAATGTTTGTTCGCAGGAATCTTTGCCACCCAGTTATAATCTTATCATAAATTTGATTCCTGTGCCTGTTTCCTTGACATGGATATGTATGTCATGGCCAAGGTTGTAGCAGTCACTATCTTGGTCATTCCAGAATAAATCTAGTCAATTTCCAAAGTCTTTCTTTCTTTTTTTTTTTAATTTGCTTTGCAGTTCATTCAGGTGATGGCTTTATTTGCTTTTTTGGTTCTTTTCAGCAAATTTTAAAAATCACTAAGCTCTGCATGCTTCATGAAGGTAAGGACTTCATCACCCTGTCATCTCTCCATGCCCAGAGTGCAGAGCAGTGCCACAGCAGACATTTGTGGATGAGTGAATCCATGACTGAACGCTTACTTAAAACTTATGTGCGTTTTCTTAATTTTGCATTGGACTTTAAAAAGTTATTTCACTTTAGCCTTGACCAATGTGTCTTGGTTGGGTGTTGTCCCATAACTGAAAGGTCATGGGTTCAATTCCTGGTCAGGGCACATACCTGGGTTGCGGGTTCAGTCCCCAGTCCAGGTGCATATGGGAAACAACCAATCGATATTTCTCTCTCCCATTAGTGTTTCTTTTTTTCTTTTTTTTTAACACATTTTATTGATTATGCTATTACAGTTGTCCTATTATCCCCCCTTCATTCCCCTCCACCCTGAACACCCTCTCCCACCCACATTCCCCCCCTCTAGTTCATGTCCATGTGTCATAAGTTCTTTGCTTCTACATTTCCCATACTATTCTT
>CM052538.1:130732659-130757488 GCA_028533065.1 Trachops cirrhosus
GCAACAGCATGGATGGAGTTGGAAAGCATTATGCTAAGCGAAATAAGCCAGGCAGTGAAAGACAAATACCATATGATCTCACCTTTAACAGGAACCTAAACAACAAAACAAAGAAGCAAGTGAAATATAACAAAAGACACTGAAATAGAGTTGTCAGTGACCAGAGGGGAGAGGGGAGGGAATTTCAGGGGAGAAGGGAGGGGTTTACAGGAACAAATATAGAGGACACATGGACAAAACTAGGGGTGTTGGAAAGGGGAGGGAGGAGGGGAGGAATGGGTGGGTGGGCTGGAATGGGAATAAAGGATGGAAACTGTACTGAATAAACTAAAATAAAAAAAAAAAAAAGAAAGTGTCTATTTTTAAATCCTTGGGTGTCTGACTTCCATACACTTCAATTTTCTGTCAGTTCTGGTTGTTATTTTGTTTCTATATCATTGTTGTCCCTATCTTGGTTGTGCGAGGAGGCACAGTGCGTCTACCTATGCCTCCATCTTGGCCGGAAGTTCCCATTAGTGTTTCTTTCTCTTCCTTCCTCTCTCTTTCTGAAAAAAGCAATGAAAAGATGTCCTTGGGTGAGAATAAAAAATAAAATAAAAATTATTTCACTTTAAATTTGTGTTCTTTGTCTAAGAAAAAGCCAGAACTTGAGCTTATAAACAAGATATTTGTTATACATAATTTCTTCCTCCTCTGCTTTTGCTTTCATAAAAATAACTTAAAAATACCAAGTTCCTTCTTTATTTCTTGTAAAGTATCTCCCAGAATCTTCCTCTAAGGCTACTGGTGAAATTATTAAACACATTAGACTGAAAAATCAGATTGTCCTTTTATCTTGATGAAAGCTTGGTATTTACTATATCTTAGTTCTGGTAGTTACATAAAAGTAGCCATTTTAAACAGAGAAAGGAAAGGCAAAGGCTGGCAATAATTGATTCAGGATTGATTGATTGATTGATAGATAATTAGACAATCTTGGTTGAACAAACTCACAATATCTGTTATTGTTCAACCAACAAACAACTCAGCTAGTCTAGTACTAATATGCATGTAGTTGTCCGTTACTATTTAATCTCATCTTCACTATATTCTGGTAAGTTGTTAAGTACCTTGGTGGGAGAGGAAGCATAGCTGTTTAGTTTAGTTTGTATTTTACTCAGGAAAGTGCATTAAAAACCACAAGACTTGGTAATGTTTTCAGTGCTTGTCTTACGGATTTTTGTAACCGTGCCACATGAGAGAAGGTAACTTTTTTCCCTTAGTGACCACTGCGTGGTAAGTTATTAGGAACTTATTTAGCTTAGTAGGTTTAGAGAAACACAAAATAAAGATTGAAATAATTGTCAGTGAGGTATTTGGAATATCTAAAAAGTTGTGCAAGGTTTGGTATACATATATATTATTACAAAAGAACAATTCTAAATCATTTAAAATTAAAACTTTCTGGACAAAGTATTATATTGCTTATATTAATAGTAGCACAAATATGAAACAGCCTAACTCTCCAAAACAGGGAAATTTATTTAAATAATCTATGTTAAGAACTATATTAGGTGCTTTACACATATTGTCATTTATTTCTAAAATAATTATACAAGCTAAGTCAGTCAGCCCTACTTCATGACAAAGAAGTTGAATACCTAGCAGTACACTTACTTTTCTAAGGTCATATCACTGATAAACTGCTGAGTGAGGGTCACAATGATCTGTCCTCTAAACCGCTCACAGATGACAGCACCAAGAATGGAGGCGATGAAAGTAAAAAGCATGAAAAGTAAAAGCATGAAAAATATGCCATGATAAGTTTAAAAGCTGGACTTAAAATTCCCATATATTGCAGTTACAACATAGCTGTGTTTAAATAATAGACTTAAATATTATAAAGATTTTAGTGCTTGTATTAACCTGGTGGAATTTGGGATGGTGTTATTTTTCTTAATTTTCTGAAATACTTATGGTTGTGGATAAGTTAAAGTAAAGGGTTATTAAAATATAGTGACTATAGCATCAGTTTAGTTCAACAATCAGAGTATCTGAAAATCTTAATGTTTTTGATATGCCTCTGAAAGATTGCATGGTCATTTCAGCTTGTGTTAACTTTATGTTTAAATTCCAGATCATCAAGTTATTGGATGGAAAACGATCTCAGACTGTGGGAATCTTGATATCTAGTTTGCATTTAGAAATGAAGGATATCCAGCAGGGTAAGTCTTCTCCATCATTCCCCCCCTGCAACTTTTACTTTTTTCAGCATTTTATTGTGAAAGATTTCAAACATATAAAAAAATTAGTATGCCATAGTGAATCCCATGTGCCCACTACCTAGATACAAAACAGTCAGCTCCCTCTTATTTCATATGAAGTACCCTTTCTACACCAACTAGATTATTATGAAGCAAAACTCAGATGTAATTCATCTGTTAAAAATGTAAGCTCATGGCTAAAAGATAAAGACTCATTTTCAAGCACAACTCAAGTGCCATTATCGTGCACTTAAAAGCATTTACATAAAAGTGATTTCTCAATATCATCAAGTAAGCAGTTCTAATTCCCTGATTATTTGTATACTTACTGATTCATCCTTTTGTTTACAGTTAATTTGAGAATCCAAACAAATTTTATGCATTGCCTTTGATGTGTCTCTCAGGTTTTTTATAACTAGAGGTTTCTAATCCATCTTTTTCTTCTTTGTAATTAATGTTTTGAAGAAACCATGCCACTTGTCCTGTGGAGTGTCCTACAAGATTTTGCTGATTGTATTGCCATGTTTTTATTTATTAATTTTTTCTGTCCCCCATGCTTTCTGCAAACTTTTAGCTTGATCTGGAGACTTAATCTGATAGGGAGGAAAATACTTCATAGATACTATTGTATATTCTATCAAAAGTACATAACCTCTGGTTGTCTATGATGTTAGTGAGCACTAGTGATCTTTGCCTAGATTCATTATTATATTAGAAGACATCAAAATTATTCCATCATTTCCTCGTTAGTCGGGGTTCTATTATGGAGAAGCACTTTTCTTTATCCACTTGTTACGTCACTGTTTCTTCGTCCCTCCCTTTATCCAAACAGCGCTATTTCAGTCTGGTTGTCTTTGGCTCAGTTTGAAATGAGACATTTGAAGAGGAAAATTTTATTTGTATATATTTTTCTTAGTCTTTAAAAAAAAGACCAAAAACCATCATATCTTTTGAAATCTATATCTTGATTGAAAACAGTAGTCCCTTTCTCAGAAATCAGCTAAATGTAAATCTTTATTTTAACATGTCTCTGCATATTTTCTGAGTAGTAATACTGTCATTGTAGGTACTTTCAGTAGAATTTAGCACGGGTTTACAGTGGAGATACTCTCAAACCACACTGCCCTTCAGGTTTCAGTCTTTGTTGCCTCAATGTTATTTTATTTTGATTCCCAGCAGAAGACTCCCATAGGTCCTGAACTGAAAGATGTTTATGATACTTTCACACACTACTTTTCCTCTCAAAAGAGCTTTGTTAAGGGCTTAAAATTTTGCTTTATTGCAAACAGTAGAAATTTCACATAAAACTAAAATTATCCTGAAGTAGGTGAAAGTCACAGAGTATTCAAATAAGCTGTCTATTTTTAGTATTTAAGCTTAATAGTAGAACTAAATACATAAGTATGAATACTAAACTCCAAAAATGTTGTAGTAATTAATTTGAATTATAGACAGAAAGTGGCTAAAAAATTCCACTATCAAAATTAGAAAGGAATTCTTTAGTAACTTTAGGTGTTAGGTCTTCTAGAAGAATTGAGTTTTGGGTAAATTCAAACCAGGAATTGATGATACAAGACAAAGGAAAAAAATACAATACAATACAATACAATACAATACAATAAAATAAAATAATAAATAAAATAAAATAAAATAATAAAATAAAAAAAATAAAAATAAAATAAAAAAATAAAAAAAATAAAAAATATCAGCAGGGAAGTTTATAGTCTTATGTCAAGGGGACTGACATTTTTGATGCAGTCATTAAAAGCAGTTCTTCAGGTTCAGTGGCAGAGTTGTGTCCTAAACAGCAGTCTTCATACACCTGGTAGAAACCAAGTACGCTCAGCTTCATCAAATGATGTGTAGCATTATGGATATGAGTTTTCGCACTGGCAACAGCACCTTAGATTTTACTCAGTTCTTTTCAGGCATGTCCTGCTATTGTATATCAGATGGCCATATGGGCAAGAGTCGTTCCCACCATGTGATATTCCAGGTACCAAGTCAGGACCATAAACCCATGGGAAACATGGGTTTCCAGCCTTACTGGATTAAATGTTCATTGTAAGTTGAATAAGAGACATTTCTAGTACTCTACTCTGCGTATGTGAAGCAGACGTGAACTCACATGTTAGCATGGGAAATGTCAACTGTAGCGTTACAGACTTGGAGGACGTGTGGGCGCCATTTTAGTTTTCTCCTGCTCCAGGAACGTGTGTAATCCACCACAGAGTTGGCTCCTGGGCTCCACTTCATGTCTTCATTTAGTAATGCATTCCACATGAATGCAGCAGTATAACCTGAGCTTAATTTTTCTTTAGAATCATTTGACTGACACTGGCATCTGAAGGTCACTTAGGAGCCGGGCTATGTCAGTTACATTTCATTCTGAGTCCATGTCTGGTCGTGAGTGGAATGCACTTGGCCTTGTGTTGTCGTCCTGATGAAAGGATTCCCTGTGCTGACGTTGGCCTAAAAAGTTTGTTTTCATGTGGGGGGTGTGGCTGCAGTGAGCCCTGATTGGGGCAGGCCAGCTGGCAGCCAGGCAAGGTCGCACAGCACGACAGCCGTGGTGAAGTGACCACAGTTCAGAGACTGTTCTTCAGCCTTCTGGGCATATATTCATCTTTGTCACCCCGAAAAGACAAATGCAGTAACTTTCACTTTTCAGACTTGCAAGGAAGTGATGTGTAAACTATACAGTCAGTGTGTTTCCTTTGTCAGGACGGAAGTATTTATCATATCTCTTTATCATTACCTCCATATCACTTGTCTCTGCTAGGCATTGTATATTGTTTATGCCATTTTTCCTTTTGCTGAGATTACAGGTTGGTCACCTAGATAATAGTTTGGGGTATTTCAGCCCACAGTTACCCTCCATGGATGGATAATGGTTTTTACTGGTTCAACCCTTAAAAAGGAACACTGTTTCCCTCATTTGTAGGGTGGGCACTTCTCCATTGTCCACTAGATACTGCTTGTAGTGTGTATTCAAGAAGTGATATTTGGGGGCTGTATATCTCAGGGTCTTAAATCAGCAGGTAGAGAACCAGTGTCTATTCTGTTATGTCATGTTGCATTTCTTTGCTAAGAATTTCTCTGATAATTAAGCATTGTTTACAACTAATCAGGCTGATGTATCATACATGAAAGTCATTCAATAAATGTTTTTTTAATTTAGTTTGATTTAAAAAATAAAATAAACCTTACACTATATGGAATCTGAATGTCATATATTCCATTAGTGCATTTGGACAAAATTCCCCCGCTCCCTCTCTCTCTCAGTAAATGTGCTTTGAAGGCCAGCTCTGTATCAGGCCCCATGACCATCATAATACAGAGGATCCAGAGTGTAACATTTTCAAGAGTTCACAGGATGGTGGGAGAGATGTGAAAAGCAGCCCAAGATTACAGTAGAGTCACCTATGAAACAACAAAGCAATATCTTGTCTCCTCCTGTAAAACTTCAGATGAGTCTTAGAGGGTGAAACAAGGTTCACCACCTGCGGGAGCTTTTCCAGTGGAAAGACAGCATGTGTAAAGGAGGTACAGCTTGAGTGGATAGATTTCGTGTGAGTGTTGTTTCAGGGCATAGGGCTAGAAAGGCAAGCAGCATCCAGCACAGGCAGGGCTGAGTCTCGTCACACAGGATGTGGACATTGTCCCATCAGTAACAGGGAGACACAGTTTAAGATGGGCAGTGCTGTGATCTGATTTTGAGAGCAGATATATCTTTCAGGCTGGAAAAGACTGGCCTCCAAGGCCTGCCATACTCTGGGCACAGCTCATTTCTTCTGCTGCATCTCCTGCTGCAGTTGGCTGCACTTGCTTCTCCCCTCATTGCCCTCTAACCTCTTCCATTCCTTAAAAGGGACACGTTCTTTCCTTCCTCTGAGTCTTTGAAGGCACAGCCCATTTTAAATGAATAGCACTGCACGTATGCTCTGTTTAAAATACTTTTCCACCTCTCTCTTTATAGCCAGCTCCTTTTCTTTGCTAGGTTTCAGCTCAAATGTCACTTCAAAGAAGCCTTTCCAGATCCCCCCTAATTTAAGTCATCCTAAGTTAATTCTCTTCGATTCCATAGAGCACTTAATATTTTATTTGTTAATCCATGTATGTTCTCATTCACGTTCATCTAAAGAATGTACTCTCCAAGAGGGTGATTGCTCACTGATGTGTCCCTAGCACCTTGTACTGTGACTGGCACCTGGGTGATGATCATCAAGTGTCTGAAAGTGGATAAATCTGTTAGAAAGGGATTGTGATTGCTGAGATGAATGATGAAAGCCAGACCTAAGGTTGTATCTGTAGAAACATAGAGGAGGACACATAAACAAGGGATATTTGGAGAAAGAATTGCTGTATTTAGCCATAGTAGATGCAAGCAGTGTTGAAGAAGTCTTGATGTTGGGTTCCTGGCCATAACAAGAATGTGTATAATGTGTATAATGATGCCAAAAATATAAACCGGAAATAGAGGAGGAAAAGCTTGGGTAGATGCAGAAAGATCAATTCCGTTTTTGATGATTTGAGTCTGATATGACTGGAGACATTTAGGCTGAAGTGTTCAATGAGCATCTGAAAATTCCAGCCTGCTGTTATGTATATAGAGCTAGGTTAGGGATATAACATCCCCAAAGGGTAACTACCTTTATCTGTTTCTACCCAAGATGGGGTCAGGCATCTTGCAGGAGAAAGTCAGATCCATGTACTGACTAAGTTTAAAGCACTGCATGACTAAAGGCGGGCCCTTGGTCGCGGAGGAAGAATGGTTTCCGAAGGCTGACCGTAATACCCACAGCATTTGTGTTTGGTCCAGGAGAGGCTCTGAAGAAGTGATTTACTTCTTGCTGGTTTTCCATCCACTAAACTGGATGACTTGTATTTAAAAGCATTTTGGCATCCTTGGACACAGTGACTGCCTGCATGATTGCAAATTAGTGTTTTCATTCCACGTTAGTGATTTCCTCTTATTCTTTTCCCAGGGGAGATGGAAAATTGCTGTTGACTATTCTTGATATAAACCTCTGTATGCATTGCAACAGACTAGGTGCCAGAAACCTCCTGGCATTCATTTGGAATTTCCCGTACACTCAGAATTTATATTTATAACATTTAATCTAACATCAAAATAAAACATTTTTCAGTTTAGTTCCTACTAGCCCAGAATCTCAGTTAGGGGTTCAGCAGCATCAAAGGCTTTGTTTCTGTTTAAAATATAAATTTTAAATTAAAATGTAAGAGAATGCCAGTTAGTTATATGCCCAGAGTCTGACCCCCAGATCTGAGAATGCCCACTGGACTTTGCTCACTGTTGCCTGATAATTTCTAGAAATATCTGTCAAGGTTTATGTTAGTTATTTAAAACATAATTAATTTGACCAGACATCTGAAATTTACCATGAATTGTCTAGGACTTTCCTGAGGAACATTGTGATTCTAGGGTAGGAGACCCTATATTCAAAGGCAGCCGATTCTCAAAATTTACACTGTGTACTCCTATCAATAAAGTTTTAGAGGGTGCTTCTCAAGGTATATTTTCTAAAACATGTATATCATATAAATGTGTGACAGAACTAATATCCAAGTTTTAAAACATATGCAAAAATGTGAATTAAAATGAGATTAATAATAATTTTTAATGTTTTGCTAATTGTGATGGCTTTGGGTTCTCATTAGCTAATATCTCAAGGCTTAATACATAAATGGAGGGAGGCTCATTGTTGACCATAGTGGATTTAGACCTAGATTTCAGTCTCTGGATAAATTCTGTTATAACTGAGGAAGGTCAGAGTCTTGGCAAATCTGATTCGAGTGTCCTTGGTTTCAAGTCATGTCATGACTGATGAAAAATTTGTACTTGCAATCAAAGTGCCTGCTCTGTCATTTTCTCGTTGATGGATTATCTTCAATCTGGGATTCTCTGCAGGAATCTTTTGAAGCCAACTTGTTTGTTTTGTCAAATTTAGTTAAAACCAGATTTTAGAATGAGAAAACTTTACTTAATTGTCCCCCCTCCCCATCACAATATGTTGAAAGTAAAAGAACCAGTGAGGATGCCACCTACGGAGGTGTTCACCCACCAAAGGTGACACGTGATCATAGCCTGCTGACAGACTGAATGAAGGTGAGGGTCAGTCAACTTATTAAATATTGGCAGAGCTCAATTTTTTAAAAATCCTTAGATAAATATAAACAGTAGTTTTAATACTGCCCTTTCCTTTCCCACCTTTCTCGTCCTCCCACTGAGTCTAAAACACCTGAGCAGCAGGGTTCCCGCCCACCCCTTTTGAAAGCACTGTACATTCCTTCTCTCAGAGCTGAGTCCAGAGAGCAGAGGGTGGCCTTTCTTTGTTCTTTACCTTCAGGCACTGACTGCGACTATCCAATCTGCCCGGAATGTAATTTTGGCTTAAAAGCACCAGAACTAATGGAAGAACAGAAGCAGCTTAACCCAAACTGTTTCTCATTCCACTGCCCTCCGGAGAATAGAGGGATGAAGGAGGGGAAGTGGTGCGAATTCTATGCCGTGTCCCTCCTTTGAGGTTTGAACCATGGACAATTTTAATTGCACCTATAAAATGGCATCTTGGGCACCTCCAGGCTTATAGTACAAGCTCGGACTTGGCTGACAATTGGGATTTTTGCTTTATAAGATTGAATGATTTTGAGGTTTTGGAATCGATTACATAAGTATCCCTTTTGGGGTTGTCGTTCCTTCCAATTCCTAGCTGGCTCCTCTTCACTGTGTTCTTTACACTTGCCTCCTGTTTCCCTCAAAGCCTCAATTAAAGTCCGTATCAACCAACACGACACACTAGCAGGCACTTGGCAGTGTAGATAATATTGTGAAATATGTTCCCTAGATAGTGCTTATTCTTCATGTGTCTGGAAGCAACTTTTGTTTGTGTTTCTTCATGCTCTGTGCCTTTGCCTTCTTAGTTCTGGCATGCAGGGTAAAAATGCAATTATTAATATCTTCTTTAAAAAGTTAGTCTTTATATTAGATTTATTTTCTTTTTATATTTATATATTTTTAAGATAATGACTTCACAAGTTCCAGATTTCTTTTTTAGAAATTTGTTTTGCTATGATTTCACCTGCAATACTGATTATTTTGAATAGCTGCAAATAGGTAAAAAATTTGAATGTTGATAATTTTATCCCACAATTACAACATGTTTGTGTTAAGTGTTAGTGATAACTAAATAACGGTGATGTTGCGCCTGGGTAGAATATACAAATGAAGTTTCCATGGCAGGGGCTGTATATGGTTTCCACTGGGAAACTGCTGATTAATGTGAAAGCCTGTGATGCCATTTACCAAGGCTTCTGTACAGACTGTTGTGGGTAGTCGGTTAACTGATTTGCGTGTGTGTGTTTCAGGTGGTGAGGATTTTATGGGTAGTGATTATTTATAGCCTAATACTTATAAAGGGATAAAATAAGTATAATATAATTATAGTCCAGTAAATTTGAATATGGAACTGAGCTTCAGAAATCAAGCTGTGTGATTCTTGTGTTAGTATCGTCATCTATAAAACTAGGGACAGCATGCCCTGGCCAGGGGGGCTCAGTTGGAGCATTGTCATGTACATCAAAAGGTCACTGGTTTGATTCTGGGTCAGGGCACATACCTAGGTTGTGGATTTGATCCTTGGTCAGGATGCATATGGAAGGAAACCGATTGATGTTTCTCTCTCTCTCTTTTTCTTTCCTTCTCCCTCTCTCCCTTCCTCCCTTCCCCTCTCTCTAAGAACCAATGGATATGTCCTTGGTGGGAATTAAGGAAAAAAAATTTAAATAACTAGGCACAGCACTAGCATCCACTTTATACAATTAGATGTAAAACATAGTAATACCTGGCACACAGAAAGCTCTCAATAAATGCTCACTATTAATTTATTATGTATTAATCCCCAGTAAAGTCTGTGTACTGTCCCCACCCTCTGGTATAGTAGACAGAGATTCCTTTAAGCTGCTTAATAATTGGTGCCCTCAGCATTTTATCTGACTACAGGCTTAGAGTGAGGCTTGGTGCGCAACTGTGCCTGCACAGGTGAACCTGTTGATTCAAGGTGGAACAGAGCGGCCAGTAGGAAAAAGTGAGGCATGTTGAGGGAAGGTTGTATGTGAGCTACCACCATTGTGAAGGGACATGATTATGGAGTTCTCAGTGGGGGCAGGTTCTGTGCAGCTCCTGTCCTGACCCACCTCCATGTTCCTTCCTTCTTTTCACCTCTTGCTGAGTTGTATCACGAACTTGGTCTTTCCTCTTAGTGATGACCTTGTTGTTGGGAAGTGAGATTTTGGGGAGATGTTCCTGCTTTGCCTTTCCTAGTCTCTCAGATTCTACCACTGCCTCCTTCCATGACCCCAAATCCTTGCCTTTTCCTTGGTAGAAATCAAGGGAATTAGTTTGGGGGGACAGGTTACCTGAGAGTTTTAAAAACACAGACCCTCCTATTTTACTTTCCACATCCTGCTCTTTTTTTCCTACAAATTAAGTATTTTATCAAGCCCTAAAAATGAGTAATTTGAACAAAACATTTAAGTATTATGTTGGCTCTTTGGAAGTTAAAATTATTAACAAAATAATTTCTATTAATAGCATCAAGTAATCTTTGATTTCTTGGGCTGAGAATAAATCGAGTACACTTGCAAACAATTATTGAAATCCCACTTTGTGTAAGGTATCGTGTCAACTACTTAAGCAAGCACGAAGAAGAATAAAGTGGGCTACATAGAACTTATTTCTTTTTAAAAAAGTATTTATTTATTTTTAGAGAGGAGGGGAGGGAGGGAGAAAGAGGGTGAGAAACATTGATGTGAGAGAGAAACATCAATCAGTTGCCTCTCGTATGCACAGTGACTGACCAGGTACCAAGCCTGCAACCCAAGCATGTGCCCTGACTGGGAATCGAACCAGTGGTGTTCTTTGCTTTGTGGGGATGACACCTGACTGAGCCACACTGGTCAGGGGTAGAGCTAATGTTGGTTTTTTAAAACCAACATTAGTCCAAGCTGGTAAACGGACCCAACCTTCTGTCTGTGACACCTTCCACACCTTGGATGACAAGATTTCCTTTGACAGGGCTAACCAGCCAGGGAGTATGCCTTCCTCCCGCAATATCCCTCGTGTTTCTTGCCTGAAGGTGCTTCTTCAGTCAAAACAATAACAGCTCCCATGAGTAACTGCTTGTTTTTTACTTATTAGAAGCCCTTCAAACAGGAAGCAGTTATCCTTTGTTTACTGGACCTGGTACACTTGGGGATAGAAAAGTTTCAGGGTTAAAAATGGCTGCAGGGCTAAGAGAATTCTCGTGTGTTCTTTCTGCTTACCTTGGTCTAGTGAAAGGCTGTCTCCAAACTGGAGAGGGAATTTACCTATTGTGTGAGTCCCTGACCCTGTGCATGTGCCTGAAGCAGGCCCATAGTTTTTATGTGCGCCTGTTAGTTTGAATTTGTGATACTGATCTGCTTTTTGTCCCTGCTGACGGTTATTATATCTTAATGGGCGAAACACTACTCTAATGATCCTTGTGTATATAATTCTTAGAGTACAGAGCAGGCACCAGAGGACCACATAAAAATGTTTGCCTCAATTTCCCTGCAAAAAAGGAGCCCAGAAACCAGACTTGACCAAGTAACAGATTTTTAAAGGTAAAGGAACCCAATAAAATTACCAGCTTTTCACAGCGTGTGTCTACTTCCTTTCGGCATATTGTGAGGTGTAGGTGAAATATTCTAGCTGAACTGACAGTGTGAGTGGGAATAACTAAGGAGAGAGGGAGATAAAAGTAAAACCCACCAGCAATGATTGATATTGCAGTAGCAATGAGTTGTTGGGGTCTCCCCTTTGTGGATTTGACACTTCACCTTTCTGACACCATCTGCAGGAGTGTTGCTATAATGAGCCCTATACAGATGGGAACAAAAGCTAGAATTACTTGGAATTACTGTATCAGGGCTGTGAGGCGTGCTGTAGAATTAGGTAGGCTGGTATTTGCTTATTCAACTTATAAGATAGAAGGTGTATATGAGTGTGTGAGTGTGTGATTCTGTGTATGAGAGAGGCAGATGGACAGAGCAAGAGAAACAGTATGTTTTTAAGGTATAAAATGGAGAGAGCTACCTGATTGTAGGTAACTCCAAAAATATTTTAATCAATGATCAATTTATTTCTACATTGTAATCATCAGTTCACTAATTAAATGGGTTCATGTAATGCCAATAAGTTTGATGGTACATGCCTTCAGGAGTCAATTCTCTGATACACTGCCCCAGAATTTTGGAAATAGAATTATCAGGTACTGATTCTGGCCTTATGTAGAAATTTACACTGTTTCTGGTGAATAGGGGGCAGAATTATGCACATGCAAGAAAGCTCTCCTAGGACAAGTAGGGCTTAAGGTTGTTTTTTTTTTCTTGACTTTTTAGACCTTTGGGCAATAACCTAAACTCCTTTGTCCAGTTTTGTAGGATAGAAATAATATAAATAATTTAATTTCCTTAAGCTCATGTGCTCAACCAGGTGATCAATCTCTTTATGGTGCTCCTACTACTTCTGAATTTTATTCTACTTTTATTTTTAAGATCCTCACATGGAAGAGGAGAAACCACAGTGGGATACTTGGCGCTGGCCCTAAATTAATCTGTCATCTACATCTTTCTGCACCAGTCATTTCCTCTCTCCCGTTCCTTCCCCAGGTCCTGGAGGGAAGATCAGCGAGCATGTCCAACTCTTAGGCTCTGCTGCCTTTTTCTGCAGGTGGCCCAAAGGTCTTCCCCCAAATCTGGGCATAAAGCCTCTGAGTGGTTTTCACTACATTTTCCTCAGTCCCAGAGCTGAGTGGTGTACCCAGAGTGGTATAATGATACTACTCTGTATGCTCTCTAGTGTCTTTCTTTTCTGTTTCTGTTCTTTCTGTCCACATTACTCAGGTTTTTGCTACCTTTACCCACTGGAAGAGGTTCTAAACCAGTCGTTCCAAACTGTAGTGTTTCCTATGTAATATAATGCTATCCAACTTACTCCCCCACTCACTCAGGGCTTCCCTGCAGTGTACCAAGTGCATTGCAGGCTCTTCATTACGGCATTCAGAATCCCACAAGATCGTGCTCCAAACCATGGTGGAGTCTCATCTCCTTAGTGCACTTAATTGATGCTTCCTTTAAGCCAATATGAACTACCTGCCATTTGCCTGCATGTTCCATCATCCCGTCGGCATCTGCTTTTTCCACTTGGAATGTCTCTCACATCCTTCCAGTTGATGTTCATTGGCACTTGTTGTAAATTTACAAATTGTCATTGCTTGGGATGAATTTGGCTTAATTAATGATGGTTAATAAATGGGGTTTTCAGGTGTCTGCCTGAAGCAATATAACAGTTGAAGTTTTACTGGTAACCTTTATTCCTAAGGTGATACTGCTATTTTAAAAGTTTTTGAAAGTTAACAATGTGGGAAAAGATTGTTTTTCTTTAAAAAATGAGAAAATTCACTTGTTATTTTTTTGATATGGAATATTCAGGCAAGCAATGCAGCTATGCTGGGTAGGAGCATGATTCTGCAACTTTTCTGACTGAGCCTTGATTTTTTAACAGGGACAAATAGAGGTGGGTGGGCAAACAACCTTAATTCAGAAACATGGCCACACTATTTCATCTGTCAAAATCAGATGAAAAGTACTTTGTTTTCTTTTTCAAGACCCCATGTTCTCTTTATTAAAAAACTTTCACCCCTAACAGAAGGACTCACTCTTTGGGATTCCTATAGCATTTACCCCATCTACCAGTGTTTAGTTTATTCCTGTTACACCCCACATACTGTGCTGGGAGCTGGGTTATCAAGGTGTGTCGAACTATCCCTGACTACAGGGGCTTACCCTCCGGTGGGATAGGGAAACTTATGCAACTGACCATAATACAGGTTCTTAAAATAAAGTACAATGCCTCAGAAGAGGAAAAGAGTGAGAGCCTAATGATCCCAAGATCAAGGAGGTCCTTCCAGAGAAGGGAACCTTTCACCTGGGCCTCAGAGGATGAGGTATGGGAAGGGAGGAAGCCGCGTACGTTCAGGAATGGCCCAGATGGCTGGAGCACAGGGCACATGGGAGAAATGGAAGTGGTAAGAGGTGAGATTGGAAGTGTAGCTTGGAGCCAGGAAGAGGATGGGCTTGAAAATCAGGTCAAAGAGTTTGGACCTCACCCAATATTTAAGGGAAAGACATCTGAGGTATTTTAAAGATCAAAGTAAAATTTTGAGACCTATGTTTTCAAAAACTAACTTTAGTGGTATGATCAAGTATGAATTGGCAGAAAAGATGAAAATTAGAGATAAAAATTAGGTTAATTTTCTGGATGGACCCAAAGCTATCTTCTATTTCCCTCAGACACTTGATACATGATTTTGTGAATGGTTATTTGTGCATATGCCTTTGCTATTTGTAATGCTTCCTAAAGTTGAGCCTCCTATCTTAAACACTCAAGAGTTCTAGAAAGTTACATTTATCGCACAAAACTACTCAGTAGTTGCAGTTTTATTTCTCTAATTCTTTCCAGATCTTAGAGTATATAAGGCATTAACAAACGTTAAAACACATTACAGTGTGTTTTTTGTGATTTAAAATCACAATAGTCACAGCTCATAGATGCCACTTTGAGTTCATACCATGTTCTAGGTGCTATGCCAAGCGTACTCGTTACCTCTCTTAATGTTTTCAGTAAGTGGTATTACACCTGTTTTATGGATATGCTGAAGCTCAGACGTATACTTGCCAGAATCACAAAGTGATCAGCTTTTAAAAATCAGATATTTCTTCTCTGGGAAAAGAAGTGTGCAGATCATTCTCTTTCTCATTAGTTAAGGTTACTCGATCATACCTAAGTCTACAGTTCATATATGGTACCAAGGATGTATGATTAAGAGTTAACATTTCTGATAAATTATTTAGAATTTTACCTTTTCTCATTGCATTCCTGATGACTGATTTTTGTAAGAAAATATTGGAATTTACATAAAATATACATTATTCCTGGCCAGTTTCTGCTTTTTAAAGCAACACACATGCTGAAGTGCCTGGTTATCTAATAAATCAGTGAATTCATATTATCTCCATGTACAAAGTAACAGTTCTGGGAGGGTAAAGTCTTTCATTTGTTTCCCTCAAAGTACATATTTCTTCTGTGGTTTCAGACTGGCTTTTTTGGAAGTGTAGTTTTTCTTTGTGTTGGTGGAATCTGAGATGACCGACTTGGTCACTCGCATGTTAACCTCCTCTTTTCTCACTACCCCATGTATCTAGGAATAGCTTGCTGATTAACTTCTAGGTTAGAGAATGTGGCCTATAAAGGAATTTTAAGTACATTTCTCAGTGTTCTGTGAAGTTACACGATCTTAGCTGAGTTAATTACCTTTGTTAAAGTTGTGTAAAGGGGTTAATATGATTCAAAATGCAGAAGAAGCAAAACAATTTGAAAGCAACCTGCCCTTTACCTTGATCCCTACCTTCTCTGAAGCCATGGTGTAATGCCAATGAACAGAATAATGGTTGACGAGCAGAATTTTAAGGCATTCTAAATATCTCTGGTTGGTTTAATAAAATTAATTAGCCTGCCACGGAGAAAATTTACTAGCGTGCTGGTTAATTTCACAATGTAAAGTCAGAGAAGGGAGGTGGGGTTGCGGGAACAAACCTTATTAGTTTTGAATAATTATTTAAAGATGTGGAGCAGCCTATTTCAAACACTTTGATTGCCAAATCCATTAAGGCTTTAAATTTGTTGTTTACATCCTGGTGTATATGGGAAGGAATCTCTCTACATGAAATCGTTAGCATATTAGTTAACGGCTAAGTGACTTATTTAAGATACAGAACAACAAGTAGAACCCTAATAAACCCATGGGAATGAGAATTTGCCTTAAGACTGATTCATGGGAGGTTTCCATAATCTTAATTTGCCATTGATGCAATTATTGCTTTTTCTTGTCTTTTTAATCCAAACAAGCTGTTTGCAGTGGCCATGGAAAAGTGCCTGAAATCACGTGCCTGAATTCATTTAATTTGCCAACATTGTCTTTTTTTCTCTCTTTCTTCTTGGTAATGGGCAAGAGTCAGTTCTGTTGCATTAGGTACTAAATCTCTTCAATTACCAGTGGGGAAGAAAGATGTAAAATTGTGTTTCAAACCCACAAACTGATTTAGTTTTAAACCACATACACTTGTCCTGTGGAGCCTAAATTAAACTGCAGAAAGGACACAGAGCTTGAGGAATTAAACCAGGCGAGGCCAAGGCTCAGGCCAGCAATAGCAACCAACCATTTTGGTTTCTTTTATTGAAGTCCCTTGTGCAAAAGGAGAGGGATAGGAACATGCTAAGAGATACGATTTCTATTAGAAAGTGCAATATTGTATTGCTTGGAAACCAGATGTGAAATAAATGTTAGTATGGGGGAGTCTAATCAAACCTGTTATTTTTTTTTATCTCTCTTTTTGGGTGTTTGGCAGCCATTTTCAACGTGGATGACTCTGTGGTTGATCTTGAGACCCTGGCAGCCTTATATGAAAATGTGAGTATCAAAGACATATAGAGCTAGAGTCCATATTTTCATGTATTTTTTAACCAAAAAACAAAAAAACAATGTTAAGGTCTAGCCCTGGCCAGTTCATTTAGTTAGTTGGAGAATCATCCCATACACCAAAAGGTTGCAAGTTTAATTCCAAGTCACGGCACGTACCTGGGTTGCAGAATCAATCCCCAGTTGGCCAGGCCAATCCATGTTTCTCTCTCATATCGATGTCTCTCTCTCTCTCTCTCTCTCTCTCTCTCTCTCTCTCTCTCTCTCTCTCTCTCCCCCTTCCCTCCCTCTCCCTCCCCCTCCCCTTGCATTCTCCCTCTCTCCCCTCACCCTCCCCATTATTCTCTCTCTAAAGTCAGTAAACATATTGTTGGGTGAGGATCAAAAAAATGTTAAACTCTAAAAAAAAGTCATACTCCTTCCTCCAGAAAAATCGCCGATCCATTCATTAATGTTCTTTGGCAATTAGGGTTTAGATATAGCATGGATGAGATTGAGGCAGAGAAATGCAAGCTCAAATAAGAGCAGACATAAGAAAAGCATTAGCTTCCTCACCCCCATTCTGGTGACTGAGTTGGTAGATCTTTTTGCACACCTACAAGAGAGGGTGGTTCAATGTAGAGACCACTCGGTTGCCACAGAACTCAGCCCTAAGCTTACTATCAGAGTTAAGAAAGGCAAGTTACTGACTTAATGTTGGTGTACACCAGTGCTTTCCTCTAAGGAATGGAAATGCTAATACCAGCTTGGATGTTTACTCTTAGTTCAAATGAGCTGAGGGTGTTGAACGTGGGCAGCAGTATAGGATGGCAGGTGAGTGTTTGGGATTTAGTATCAGACAGGTCCAGCTCTATCACTGGCTGCTGAGTGACTTTGGGCCAGTTAAACTCCTTAAGCCTGCCTGATTATCAATATAATAGGAATTATAATGATCTCTACCTGGTTTTTCAGGAGTATTAAAAGAATTCCGTATCTGCGGCAGTAACAAGGTATTTTAAAAATACACAGCACTGTACACACATATGATTTTTAAATTTGGGTTATATGTGGAAATAATGAGCACAACTGCAGGCTGTCTTGAGAAGATGACACAGGAGAGTCAGAATTCCCATAGTTGTTCACTGTTCTTGTTCACTGACTCTGTCAGTGTTTGAAAACAGACTGAACCAGATTCTCTTTACTGAAGTAACGGTATTTCCCAGGAAGCTGCCTGGAGCACTATGATATGAATAATCACTGAGCTAAAAAATATGGTTAATTTCAATACTTATGTACCCTAGGGCCTCAGTCTCTTATAGAATATTGTCATAATGCAGCAATCCAGCCTCATAGCATTGACAGTTCCCTAGACATTTTCACATCTTTGATACATATCAGGAGCTCTTCAGTACTCACGTTGGGTGGGAACTTCTCACATTTCTATCAGTAAGGCTTTCATTACTAGACAAGAAGGCACACAAATACCAGGCCATCAGGAGCCAACAGTGCATTTGTTTAGTACCTGGAGGACAGCATGGTATCATGGGAGAAAGATTCTGGGCCAGGCCCTTTACCAGGTACTTAGCATGAATCTCGGTGGAATCATCTCTAAAATGAAGATACAATAATTGATGTTGAAGGACTTTGTAAGATGCATAATGCCTTCTGGATGCTTTTTGTTGTTACCATGGGCTTAGGACTTTGTGCATTGTCAGTACTTGTTAGCTCACAGTAGAGGTAAGCGGAGTGTGATCGAATGGTAAAATAAGCGATACAGACAAGGAATGCTTACAAAATTTAGAAAAAAGAGAAGATGGTGACTAGAAATAAAAGTCGTCAGCCTACATATGTTAGGAGGGCTGTTGAGGGTCAAGAAGCAAGTGCTAAAGACAATTAGACCTATACTTTCTTACAGGCAGAGGTTTCAGAGGTAGCAACCCAATGTCCCGGCTTCTGTATCCAGCTAATGTCACTTGTTATGACCATTTGTACTAGCCACGGATTCTTCAACACTAGCATGCACCAGAATCATTGTGGGGGTGTGCTGGGCCCCACCTTTGGAGTGTCTTAAGTCTGGGGTAGGGCCACAGTTTTGCATTTGTAACTAGTGACAGGTGATACTGATGCTCCTGGTTCAAAGACCACACATTGAGACATGTTGCTTTAGACCAATGATTTCAACTGGTGTGCTGTGGCACACCACTGTGCCACAAGAATTTTTAAAACAGGCGATACCCAACTATTGAGTCAGGAGCACTGGCCTCTTTTCCCTTAGATTGTCACATAAAAATATGACAACAGCCAACACAACAATAGCCATCTGGTGTGAGTGAATCAAAGTTGTACCTATTTTTTGTCAGATCAGCAAAAAATATATTTTTTGGTGTGCCACAGAATTTTAATAATTAGTTTTTATGTGCTATGAAATGAAAAAGGTTGAAAACCACTGCTGTAGACAGATTCTCACTGCTCATTTTTGTGTGTGTGTTTTGTTTTGCTTCTTTTTGAACACAGAGAGCCCAAGAGGATGAATTGGTTAAAATAAGAAAGTATTATGAGACATCCAAAGAAGAAGAATTGAAGCTGCTGGATAAACCTGAGCAGTAAGGATGCTTGAACACTTTTCTGTTGGGCCAAAAGTGCAGGCTCTATCTTCCTGCATCCCAGCTCTGAATAATCATCTCTAAATTGTGCAGTGAACTAAGTCTCAGCTCCATCACTCCTGTGACCTATTGCATGTAGCAGAATGACCTGACTGCTGGGAAAAGCAGCCACGAGTTTTGCGCTGTTGGAGAGACTATTTCTCAACCCCTTTCCCCATCCCTCGTGACTCCCCTTTCTTGTTCTAGCAACTTATTAATTCCTCCTAGACTAAACATTCTGGCCAAAAGGGTAACTGAGGAAGGAGTAAGTCATTGCTCTGTTTAAGGTTCTGCAGATGCAGTTAAAGAGATGTCAAGAGCACAGCACTGAAATTGATTTTCCTAAGTGTCAGATCCAGTAAATGTAGCCTGAATGTGCCAGCTTTTCCCCAAGTTTCTCCACCTGCTCTGCCCAATTCAGATGTGACTTTTTCATCTTTTCTTGGCATGTGCTCTTCTCTCCATTCACTATCTAGAGTTGTTTGCTTTATAGGTTGCGGTGTTGTTCCACACCCGTTGAACACCCAGAACTCTTATGTGTAACTGAGTGACATTTGTCCTTGGCTGGGCTCTCAGGGTCTGCAAACCATACATGAGCTTCTGCAGCTCTGCAGCCCGCTGTCCCCACCCAGGTCACTGTGAAAATACGGAATGGGCTTGGAGTAGACAGAGGGCTCCTTTGCCCATTGCTGTCTTGAGTGCTTCATGTCCAATTCACACCACCCTTCTCAGCCTGGAGATCAGGCAAGGACAGGAGACAAAGAGAAAATTGAGTGATCAAGTTTAGGTCAGCCCTAGAGACATTCAAGGCTCTGTGGTTTGTACAGAAACCTTCCTGCCTTGTGCTGGGGTCCTCTAGAATGCTCTCCCCTTGGATGCCTGGTTATTCCAGTCCAGAAAAACATCTCTAAATGGCTGGGTGGGGGATTTCTAGGTTTACTCAGTTATTAATAAACCTTCATGATAATTTTGGGAAGCTTAGGCGAATGGTTCTCACATGTAGCATAGGTCAGGAAGCCCCTGCCCCATGGATAGTTCATGGAGCCTAAGAGTGTTGTGAATCAGTGCAGACGGAGTTCTACTGCCCCTCTACTCCAGCAGCTTGAGCCGTCCTCCTTACCAGCCCCCACCCCTGATGGATTCTGTGGTTCAACTCAAACTCATATTTCCTTAATGCAATAAATTAATTCCCACTAATAATCTAATCACTAAAAATTAAGTGACTAATGGAATATTTAGACACTGATGAGTACATGGGGAGTCTTTGAAGACTGTCTTGGGCTGCTATAACAAAATGCCCTAAACTGGTTGACTGATAAACAACAGGAGTTTATCTGTCAGAGTCCTAGAGACTGGAGTCTGAGATCAGGGTGCCAGGATGGTCAGGGGCTGGCGAGAGCTCTCTTCCAGGTTGACCACTGACTTCTCTTCGTACCCCACACATGGCCAACAGCAAAGAGAGGAAGCCAGCCCTTGTGTCTCTTCTCCTAAGGGTGCTAATCCCACTCATGAGGGTTCTACCCTCATGATCTAATTACCTCTCATAGGCCCTACCTCCTAATATAATCACATAGGGGTTAGGATTTCAACGTATGGATTGGGGGTAGGAGCACAGTTAGTCCTTAACAGGGACAATAGGACGTATCAAGCCTTTAGGTAGTGCCAACTATGTCATGTTGAGCAATGATACTCTAAGCCTAGAGTTAGCAGACTTTTCCTGGAGAGGACCAGAGAGTAAGTATTTTAGGCTTTATGGGCCATACAGTCTGTTCAGACTATTCAAGTCTGCTGTTGAAGTGCAAAACAACCACAGCCAATACATAAACAAATGGGTATGGCTGTGGCCCAATAAAATTTTACTTATGGACACGGAAATATGAATTTCATTTTACATGTAATGAAATGTTAACCTACTGATTTTTTTCCAACTATTTAAAAATGTTAAAACCAGGCTCAGTTGGTTAGAGCATTGTCCCAATACACCAATACTGCAGGTTCCATCCCTAGTCAGGTCACATACAGGAATCAACCAGTGAATGTACAGTGAAATAAGTGGAACAACAGATCACTCTCTCTCAAAAATCAGTAAGTAAAAAAAAAATGGAAAAAAAATGTTAAGACCATTCTTAGTTAGTTGATGAGCCATACAAAAGAAGTGCTGGGCTGAATTTGGCCTGTGGGCCACAATGTGCAAGCCCTGCTCTGAGATAAGGGAATGGAGGACCCAGTGGAATTGAACGGTGGGTTTCTGCTACTGGAAGTGTTCTCCTTTTCCTTTTGTATTAATGCCTTTCCAGCGTTCTTTTCTTAAGGTTAGTTGCCAGGACACAGAGTAATGGTGGTAGGTAATTAGCAAATAACTTACTATTCCTGCTTTCTCTACTGATGAGATAGATAGAAGTGCATTTTTAAAGTTTGTAAATAGTCATTGCAACAGCTTCCTGAACATGCTAAGTTGTACTGATCACAAAGGTCTGCTGTGCTGTCCCGGCGAGGGGATGTGCTTGGGCGCAGCTGCTGGAGGGTGATGCGCAGAGAGGTAAGGACTTCAGGCCTGAGCACATGTCACCTTTGCTTTTGATCCCCTGCACAGTACAGCACTTGTTTGATTATGCCAGAGCCTGATTTTCTGACAATTTATTTGCTATTAGCTCCAAGTTAGATGATTATACACATGTTTTACATACTGGAAAATACAAATCATTTATAGTTCTGGCATTACAATTTCCTAAAACTGCTGTGATGCCCAGTCCTATAAATCATAGCACAGAGAAGCCAGCCTCATCGCTCACCTCATCAGCTTCTTTGCACCCCAGTGCCAGGTTTAGAAAGCCATTTCCCAAAAAGGTGTCATCTGCCTGGGACCAGGCTGTCTGAGAGCCACTCCCTTCAGAGATGGCCCTCTACTCATTACACTCTGCCTTGGGGTGGTGGTGAGGTAGGTGGGGTGAGGTGAGGTGAGGTGAAGCTCTATTGGGTTTGATTAGTCCTGACACAAGTTTTTTTGGCCTAGAGTGAGGACACCATAGACAGCCTATTGGAATGCTCCATGAGGCCTCCCGCTGCCTTGGGGTGCCCACAAAGAAGACATGCTGATGTCTGAAACAAGGCTCTGTGAGTGTAGTCCTCTATGGAGGAACACAGGTTACAACATGAAGTGACGCTGCACACACAGCACACACACCTGATATAATACCATTCGGGGGTGGAGGCAGTTAGGGAATGATAAACCAAATGTTACTCCCTTAAAATCAGTGGGCCACACGGTGTCACTGCACCTGTCGGCTGAGTTGCTGCTGTGCATGAGTGACCTACACGGTGCGAGGCATAGAACTTCCCTACCACATACAGGCTGAAATGGTAGCCCTTCCTGGGAAAACAGGCCTGCCTGGGGGAAAGAAAGGAACGGTCCCTAGTTTGTGGCTTCTTTGCGGGTGTTTATTCCTCTTTCTGGCTTAGGGTATGAAGTTGGACTACTCCAAAGGAAATCAGTCTATAAATATTCTTAAGTACCTAAGCCCAAAGTCCCAAACCAAGATTTCTCATGAGTAGTGAATAAAACACAGTTGGCAGATAAGATATTTATCAATTGCCTCATACTCTTTGAGGTTATGTACACTTCTGATATTTTCCCAGATGAATGGGCAAGGAGTATGGTGCTCTTCCTGAAAGCTCTGCATAGCTATTTTGGACAGAATGTGACATAAGATCATTTTATTCCAAATTTGCTTGTTCATTATATCATATCTTCACATTCCACCAGGTTTCCAAGTCAAAAACCTGCAAGTCATTCTGCATGCATGCTACTCACAATCCCTTGGAATTGTCCAGTCACTCTGGTTCTTCCTGCCTTAGTAGCTTCCTCATCCTTTGCCCTCTTTGTTCACGCTGCAGGCACTCTTTCCTTCCCTCTTAGAATATTGCAGCTGTGGTTGTACAGGTCTCCCAGCCTCACAACTCCTGTCACCTGCAGTCAATCAGTCAAGCCACGGCCATGGTGATTTTTCTAAAACAAAAAGCTGAAAGGATCACTTCTGTGTTTAAAACCCTTCATTCATTTAGAAAAAGTTTAAACTCTTTAGAACACCAAGCCCCATTTTTGCATCTGACTCCTACTCACCTCCCCCACAAATATTATTCAACCCCTCTAGCCTCTCCCTGGCAGTGTCTCACATGTCTGGCCAGCACCAAAGAGCTCCAGGAAACCTTAGCTGACACTGTCCTCTCAGGGCTCCGACTTCATCACCCTACGTGTGGCTTCCACAGCTGCTGTTACAGGTCCCATCACTGATAATATTTGTCACACTTCATGGTAATTGTTTTTACTTCCCCAAGCTATCAAAAAGGAATTGTGTATCAGTTAAATGCTATTCTCAGGTTCTAGCATGCTGCCTGAGACGCTGGAAATGCTTCATACATTTCTAAAGGACTGAACAAAATCTGTCTTGGTGACTGGTGCTCTGGCATTCATTTTCCATGATGCTCTCTACAGTTCTATCTAAAAATAATGTAAAATTCCTGAATTTCCCTTCCCTGTCCAACTCTGGATATGTGTTTCAGGCCGTTTTCCATGCACAGGATGTTGGCTCTAAGATTCTGTCAGCTTTCCTATCGCAAGCCCTGATCCCAGGGAGCCTCTAATCCCAGAGAGCCTTGCAGCTCAATTTTACTCTTTTCTGGGTAACATAAGTTGGTGAGCCTATGGGCTTGTCTTTTCATATTGGTCCTAAACCTCCTGTTATAAGACTGGTTATTAGTTATTGTTCATCTAGTATTTCCTCTTTTTCATCATGTCCTTGTTGAGTTGAGGTATTGCTCAGTGTATTCTCTCACATAGTCGCTATACATGCTTCACTCCTGTGTTAATTTACTCTAGGAAGTCTGCATATTCTAGGGATCTGGGTCCTACTTGGGGACTAGAGTCTCATGGCCACATTTGGAATAGGAAAAGTGCAGGGCATGTCCTTGAGGCAGCTCTCAACAGCATTGGGTAAATAAACTCCCCAAGACTCACTGCAGGACGAGATGCCCCCCTCCCATCAGCTTTTTACTGCTTATATTTGTGAAAATTGGTGATATCCCTTATTCCCATCATAAATGAATCAATGGTTTAATACTAACTTTATAATGAAACAATTTACATAAAAATGTAATTTTTCATCTTGCCCTAATTCAGAATTCTTATGAGTTTCCACTTTTATACCCATTGCACAGCTTTCATAATTATCCATTACAGAACTTTCAAACAAAGGTGTGGTTTCTTTTTTTTTTCTTAGTTTCTATCCTTTACTCCAATTCCAGCCCACCCACCCATCCCTCCTCTTCTCCCTCCCATTTCCAACCCCCCTAGTTTTGTCCATGTGTCCTTTATATTTGTTCCTGT
>CM052538.1:130757988-130891103 GCA_028533065.1 Trachops cirrhosus
TTGTTTATGTGATGTATTACACTTACTGATTTGCAAATATTGAACCATCCTTACATCCCTGGGATGAATCCCACTTGGTCATGGTGTATGATCTTTCTAATGTGTTATTGGATGCGGTTTGCCAATATTTTGTTGAGGATTTTAGTGTCTATGTTCATCAGCGATATTGGCCTGAAGTTTTCTTTCTTTGTTGTGTCTTTATCTGGTTTTGGGATTAGGATGATGCTGGCCTCATAAAAAGAGTTTGGGAGTCTTCCATCTTTTTGTATTTTTTGGAATAGTCTATGAAGAATAGGGGTTAGTTCTTCCTTAAATACTTTGTAGAGTTCTCCTGTGAAACCATCTGGTCCAGGGCTTTTGTGTGTCAGGAGTTTTTTGATTACTGCTTCAATTTCATCTGCTGTTATTGGTCTGTTCAGGCTTTCTGTTTCTTCTTCATTGAGTTTTGGAAGATTATATTTTTCTAGGAATTTGTCCATTTCACCTAGGTTTTCAAATTTCTTGGCATACAGGTCTTCATAGTAATTTCTTACAATCCTTTGTATTTCTTGGTGTGGTTTCTTTATGGGCATTCTTTGCTCCATTGCAATGTCTTTAAAAGAAATAAAAGATTTCACCTGGTTGTGGGATCAATAAGAAAACAGCTGGTAATTAGAATCTTATTAAAACCCAGAGCTCCCTAAAATAAAAGAGGTGCAGAGTGTAAGCTAAGGGAATTTGCTTGGGTATGGAAAGAAAGAGGTTCCAGCTTTTCCCCTTATGAAAAGCATTCTTGGGGAGAGATTGCAAAATGTCAAAGTAATGATGTTATAAGTTGACTGAGACCTTCAAAAATATCAAGTAATAATCATTTCAACCCCAAATGGATTTTATTGCTGTTAGTGGATTCTCTCCTTTTCTGAATTCATATCCAACTCTTCCCACTTGTTTTAGTTTTATACCCCTCTCTCTAGTGGTTGGCCTGGAGAGTGTGTAGCTCTTCCAACTCAATTTTGCAAAGGGCACCAGTGCCCAACTGCTCAGACAGTGAGCTTTTGTGGGTAGGTTGGTACACACCTTTAGTTTTTAAGATCTGCCTTGCCGTAGTTTTAAGAAGTTTTAGATTGTGTCTACTTAATGAATACCTGCTTTGTTCTGAGCATTGAGCTTGAGGTCTGTTTATGTGGGTAAGTTGATAGAAGTTTATATAGTTAAGTAAACAAATATCGATAGAATAGGGAATGTTATTGATTATTATGTAATTCATTGAGCAGAAAATGGTAGTTATCTCACCTCAGTAAGAGACTTTATTACTTACCTACAGAATTTACCTCCAGTCTTCACTTTACTCAGCCTTTACACATATTTCTTTAGAGAATGCTGCATTATAAAAAGAGTATATCATGTATTTTTTCTCATATACTAAAGATTAACACTTCTCACTTGGGTTTAGTCTCCTATTTGGGTAGCAGGAGATAGACAACTTGTTGTAGTTTGGTATAATTGCATTGACTTTCTGTTCCTAAAGTAATTTATATGCCATGCATATATTTACCATTATAGAAACCCATAAAAAAGTGGCTTTGCTGTCAACAGTAGAACACATACCCTTGGAGTTGCTTAAGCGGCCTGATACCTTTTATAATTGTTAAGATGATTCCTTCTTAATTTTTACAGATTTTTACATGAGTTAGCCCAGATCCCTAATTTTGCTGAACGTGCCCAGTGCATCATCTTCAGATCTGTCTTTTCTGAGAGTATCACCTCCTTGCACCGAAAGGTGGAGATCATCACACGAGCTTCTAAGGTATGTTTGCTGTCTGATTTAAAAAGATAACTTTGCCCTTATTAGGGGGAAAAGATAAAGAAGGAAGTAGGAGAGATCGACTAGAATCCCTTTGCCAAAACCTTGTATATTTTTCTAAGTATAGCTCTGATGATTATCCTGCCTAAGTGTGAGGATGAGTGTTCATGCAAGTGAGGTAGGGGGAGAGGGAAAGAGGGAGAGAAAAGGAGAGAGTGGGAAAAAATGACAATTTTACAGATTTCTTCTCCAATATTCCAAATACCTTCCAATGTACATACTGGCTATTTAAAACCAACCCAAATAGTATAGTTTGTTTTTCACCCAACTGTCTGGATTACAAAAGAGGTTTTGCCTTAGACCCATGAATTGGATCATCTGAAATGTGCTACATAGTGAAATAGAAAAGATACTAGGGATTTGATAAAGGAAATGATTATAATGAATGGTGAGCAAATAAATTTTTGTTGGCTTTGCCACATGGTATTCATTATAAATCCTAGTGCTTAGGTTTTTCTCACAATGACCCACGTCCCTAAGAACATGATCCTCTCCACAAATGCTGTAGTATTTAGTTGCTTATCTGAAGGCATGTTTTTTTTTCTTTCTCAAATATAAAAGATTTCAATAAGGAATGCATAAATATTACCAAAGTATAATATATGCCCTCTACTAGCACCCTGAAAGTCAGGAACAGAAGTTGGCCTGGAGTGCATTTAGCTTTCTTTTCCCTAAAATAAAGGACTAATATTTGTTGTTGAATAAATATAAGTATATTTGGAGTTTTGCTGCATGATAATTGGTGTTTGCCATCACAGGGCTTGCTGCATATGAAGAGTGTGAAGGATATTTTAGCTCTCATTCTGGCTTTTGGGAATTATATGAATGGAGGAAATAGGACTCGGGGACAAGCAGATGGATACAGTTTAGAAATTCTGCCCAAACTCAAGGACGTCAAAAGTCGGGTATTTATTTGTTTCATAATGAATGTCCATGACCTGCCATTATTTTTCTTTTATACATTTAATTTTAAGAAAGAAAAAGTATTTCTCATCCATTTATCTCTGTCTTCCCTCTAACAATACCTTTTCTTTCTTTTAACTTTTGAATAAAGATACGGATTTTAAGTTTCATCTTGTTTGGACGACAAAAGTCCTAATATTTGTTTGCTCTAAAATACACAGTTAGGTGTTGAACTGCAGTGAAAGAACAAAACAGATAGTATATGATATAAGGCTTGAATTTAGCACTGGCTGCTTGTAACTTTCTCATTCCTGCTAATGGAGCACTGTCGAATCACCAGATGAGCTGCGCATTTAAGCTATTCTTTCGCCCACAACAGTTGGGCTGGACATCTACTGTCAGACTCTCTGAACCTGATTATCATTTGGCTCCACACCCCTGCAGAGCCACCTCTTTAGAAACAACCGGCCCATACCTAGGCATCCCATCGGGGGCAGCAGGAGTGGAGGGGGAGGAAACACACAGGCAAATTAGAATTAGACCCATGTGAACAAGACTCAAAGGCTGCCTTGTGGGAGGGCCTGCTCACTCCTGGTCTCCCAGGGTCATAAAGTGGCACTGCATTCCTTTTAAGCTGCCCTGATTGTTTTTCATGCCATTAAGAACACACATCTTTTGAAAGGTGGGAAGGGAGGGATGGTTTTCTGTTCTAGTCCCTGGTTCCCTTTAGCATTTCCCTGCCCCCTCCTGTCTTGGCTTTATACCAGAAAATATAGAGACAGTGCTTTGTTTATTTTGTTTGTTTGTTCGTTCTGGCCATTACCTCAGAGGTCTTATGGATTTTTTTTTTTAACCACACAGAGAGTAGTGAGTATAGTGTCATTTCTTTGTATGGATGCCATAAAAAATGGATGGGACAAGGAGGGAATCTTACCAGGCTCAAACAGAACCAGTACCCTGTAGCACAAATTAAAAGTACATATTAGGGTTACAAACTGAGATTTGGGCTCTCAACTATATAATATAGCAAAGTCTCATGTGAATGATTTTCATTTAAGCTTCTCTTTTAAACCTAGGATAATGGGATTAATCTGGTGGACTATGTCGTGAAATATTACCTGCGTTACTATGATCAGGTAAGAAATGGCATTATGTGGAAAACTATACTAATGGGGTTTCAGCTGTTACACATTGTTGGCATTCAGAAATTGGATGATGGATGGATGGATGAATTTCAAGTCCAACATAGAATTTGAGAGCTATCCAGCCTCCTTGGTTTACAGATGGAAACACTGAAGCAAAGTAGTTAGTTGACTCTTGTAAAGAGAAGCATTATTCGTGGTACAAATCTACTGACTCAATCCACTCCGTGACACAGCTTCAGAGTGACCCCAAGTCATCTCAGTGCCTTCTGACCAGATTGTCAGGGCCTTTGTGAAATCTATATCCATCCAGTAATTGGTCATGTTTGAAACTGGATTCTGGGAGGCAGACCAACATTCAGGGAGTTAATATTCGGTAATACTCACTACATTATCAGTAATATTCATCTGTGAACAAGTTGAAGACATAGGGTCTGAAATCCCTCCTCTTTGCTGAAATTACATTTGCAATTAGAAATAAAATTTTCTGTGAGAACCCACCTGAGCTCAATTTTCTCTGTTTTATTCCTTCGCATTAAGTGGAGAACAAGGAGTCCTAACTCTGAGAAGAAAGAGGTACTGTTGCAAGTTGCTGACAAATTTAGCGATCAGTGGGAATGGAAAAAGTCTCAGGAAAATGTTGTCAGGGCTCCTGCTTAACTATCCATTTCAGCAAAGTTTTTCCTGGGTACTGAGGGAAGAAAAGGAAGGATTCCAGGGCTTCATTTTTTTAAAGGCCTACAATTTCATCCAGAAGATTAGCTAAGCACTGATGAGGTTTCTAGTTATTTCTCCTGCCCTCCTGGTGGATTTATCTGACTGTTTTCAATATATGTAAATACAGTAGGATTCTCCTCCCACCCCACCCCTTAGCATCTTCCCTCTTTCTATTAAGGATATTATAATTTTTGGTCATTTAGACAGGAAGTTGTGCTTCTCTTTGGTTGATCTCTGTCCTTCAAACTGTTTCTCATGTTCTTCCCTTTGTGTGTGTATGTGCACGTGTGTTTTTAAATCCTGACTGACCCTGCTCATTCAGCTTTAATGTAACTCACCTTGGAAATTTCAATTGCTTCCCCGCTGGCATCCCCACCTCTAGTTACTCCCATTCTAGTCCATCCCACACCCTGTGGCCTGATTACATTTTATAGTTCTGATCATTTCACCTCACATTTTTACTCAAAAACTAAATAGCTCCCCTTTTTCAAGTGAATTGAGATTCTATCCAATTTATTTCCAGTCTTTTACAACCGGACTTTTATTGCTTTCCCTCTATGCACATTCTGTGATTCAACTCAAGATTCGATGTTTTCCAAACACACCCTCTGCTTTCTTACTGATGTGTTTTTACATCTGATGTTCTCTCTAACTGGAACTGTCCTTGTCACCAGCCTTTTAATAAAACTTCTCTTTTTTTTCTTATAAATACTCTCTTAAAATAATAAATTAAAAGATGTTTTGGGGAAAAGCATCTGATATATATATATATATATTCAGCATCAAGAGAAAAAGTCAACTTGTCCCTTCTCATTAAAAAAAGGTGGCAAAGAGACTGCAGGTAACTGCACAAAACAAATAGGATATATGAATTGCCAACTAGATATATAGAATATAATTAGCAATATATACGGGTCAAACCTTTCTCAGGCCTGTCATGTATGGTTGACTGAGTTCTCTGTCTAAGATCTCTAGGTCAAATGAGACCTTTATTTTGTCTGCCTGTATTCATCAAACTATATGCCTTATGAAGGACACCTTGAAAAAAATTGAAATGTCAGGTGCTTGTCAAGTTGTTTGCCAGTGGAGCTGGGCCTACATGCAGGGACGCCTTTTTCTCATTCATGCAAATGTCCTGCTGTATGGGCAGGCAAGGCTTTGAGTTTTCTGTATCTAAAGTCTAGACATATGCATAATATTTCTGGGGATGTTTATCCTAAGGAAAAATTAAGGGCATGTATCACTATTTTATTTAAAATAATTTATAATAGCAAAATATTGCAGAATTTTTGGTAAGTGTCCAAAGATTGAAACTAAGGTCAAATAAATTATGCTAGAGTCATAAAATGGAATAATAGACTGCCATGGAAAGTGTATAGGAGAATGTTTAGTGGAATTGGAAAGTGTTCCTGATCTGCTTTTAAAATTACAAATGTGTTTAAAATAGTATATAGTATAATCTCAAATATGTAAACATAAATGCACACAAACACACAGAAACACCTGGGAGAATGTGTATTAAAATGTTTGATTCTTTCTGGGTAGCAGGATTATAAGGGATTTTTACTTTCTCCTTCCTTTTTATTACTAAACACAATGAACACACATTACTTTTATAAAAGGAAAAATAAGATATAATAAAAATAGTGCAATCTTATGACCCTTCTTCCATGAAGGCTTTGCTCAGCTCCTCACCTTTTACTCCTTTGAGGCCTGGGAACACTTCGTTTGAATGACTCTTTCAAAATCTGTTTTCTGCCTTATCCATCAATATCAGTGAGCAATTACCCATCATCCTGGCATTGCTCCCTGAGATCCAGAATTCACTGTTGTCTGTTTTTTAGTGTCTGTAATGTAGGTGCCTGATAAATACTTGCTGAGTTGCATATACTGCAAATATCGACGAGAATGTAATAAAAGGCATCTGGGATGAAGTAGGTACGAGGAGGCAAATGCTGCATTCTGGTAGAGTGGGGCAGGTGTGTTGGTCTTCAGGCACTACGTGCGTACCCCAAGTTCTGGCAGCAGTATCAGTGTGGCAGGAGTATTTTCAGACGTGGCATTTCTAATCCAAGGTTGACATGAGCAAATTTACCTCATGATGTTGGCCTCAACCAAGTCAGATGCGTCATCTAGGAAGGGTGAAATTTGCCTAGGATATACAACTCGCTGAAGAGAGAGGGCCGAACCCAATGGAATCAGCTTCGCAGAAGGAAATCTGAGAATAGTTTCAAACTCAGGATGGCACAGTTTAGGAAAATAATAAGTCAACATCTGTGTGGTCCTTTCCTAGTTCTCGCTGCACAAAATACATTTCACTCAACAAGAGAGTAGAATTATGTGATTTATTAAACTACCCTCCCCCTCTAGGAGCATTAAGTGATGATTTGTGTGGTTAGTGGTGATGAGCAATTAAGTGAAGAAAGGTGACTTCTGTTCCAGGCTCTCTCCCACTCACGCCAGGTTTTGGGTCCAAGTCTAGGTCTGTGAAGTTGAAAGAAACCCATGAAGAGCCATGTCTTTTCAACCCTAATTGAGCAATTTTCACGAGAGCTACTACTACCAGACTGATTTGCTCAGCACCATTTTCTCTTTTTTTCTAGATTAACAAAAAAAATGAAGCCAGACTGAGTCTGATAAAAAAAAACTATTGGAAAATAGAAAGAGATATTATTTGTGAGTTCTTCCAGGGGAGATTGCCATGGAGTTTTGTGGCAAACATCGTAGATGTCGTTCCATCTAGCACTCAGACTAGATGCTGCTTCCATGGTTTTTAAAGTAGTAAAATAAGTATAGGAAGCGAAGACAAGTGCATTGATCACGTGAAATCCTCATCAAATGAGGAGAACCACCTTCTTCTAGCATTCCACGTAAAGCTAAAGGTCTTAAAGGAAAGGGAAGGGTCCAGGGAATCCCTGAAATCACAAATAACTATGAAGATAAGTTAGATGTCTCCTGCTAAAGGTACAGATTTCCAAGAACAGTATTTTCAAGCATCTTGGTGATGTTTCCAAAGTTTATTGGCATGCCAGAGGTTATGTTCATTACTGAGACCAAGACTTCCTGCCTTCCTGTCTAGTGGGGAATACATAAAAGCTAACACGGCAATTTGTAAATTAATATTGATAAGTGCTATAACAATGGTAAGTAGGAGGGGCTCTTCAAAACACCCAAGAGTTAGTTGCTGGGACTTAGGGGAAAGCGTTGAGGGAGTGACAACTGTTTTGAGACTTGAAGGATGAGCATGGACATGGAGGTGTGGGGACATTCTGGGATAGGGTTGGAAAGGAACAGTTTCAGATAAAAGTTTTACAAAAGCCGAGAGGCAAGAGAGTGTGGCCTGTCCTTTTATTTTATGAAAGTTTGGGGAGGGGAGTTAGAGGTGGGAGGAAGGTAGAAATAAGGCTGGAGATGCAGACAGAGGCCAGATCATAAAGTGCCTTGTAAAGCAGTTTCAGCATTTGGAACTCATCCTAATGGCAGTAGGAAAGATGGAATGTGAAGGAAAGCTGGCAAAGTTGCCTTTGTGGAGAGACCTGAAGACTGTCTGAGATATGCAAGATATGGAGCTTACATTAAACAACTCAGGAAAAAGCAAGATAGGCTGGAAAAGAAATTGGAGGCTCAGCTTATCTTTCAATGTGCCTGATGAAGGTTTTGTCCCTCAAGATGTTTCCCAGCTCAGGTACTCTCTGATGTAGAGTTGTGGGGCTTGTCAGAAACCATACTTAGTTGTGCCCCCAGTAAATATCTGGTGAGACTAGCCAAACAAAATTTTTACAAATATGTGAAGAATCCTCTCTCTCTCTCTCTCTCTCTCTCTCTCTCTCTCTCACACACACACACACACACTCACACACACTTTAAGTTGCAGAAGAAGGTAGGTAAAGTCATAGGGAGGGTGATTGTTCCTTCCATTGTAGTGCCGCCGTATCCAGCACCTTCCAATTCACACCCATTGACATACCCCAAACATGAGTTATCTAATTGTTACCATGTGCAATTCAAACCGGGACTTTTGATTTAAGTGCTTTCATGTGTTCCTCCTAAGCCTTTTTCCATGGACGCAGGGTGTCCAAGATCAGGACATACCTGACAATTTTCTCTTTGATTCATGAGGCAAAATAGAACCTAGCCCATGCCATAGCCAATCTAAATGCCAGTAAGACCAAAATGATATTGTGAAAGACACGAAAGCACTTCAAAGTCACCAGTCCAAATTGAAGAATAGCAGAGGAGCATTGGTATGATTTTTATTCAAACATTCAATAAAAGATGCTTTGGAATTTCAACCATAAGGGACAACAGGGGGTATAATGTACTTTTCTTCACTGTGTCTTTTAGGAAGCAGGAACAGAAAAGAGTGTCTTCCCCCTGCCTGAACCACAGGATTTTTTTCTGGCTTCCCAAGTCAAGTTTGAAGACCTCATAAAAGACTTGAGAAAACTGAAGAAGCAACTAGAAGGTAACAGGAACTGTTCCATTATTGTGATGATAGCTAAGATTTTTTAAAAAAATGATTTAAGAGAATTATTTATTGTGTGGCTCATGGAATGGAACCAGCGTGGCTTTCAGTTTCTGTATTCTATAGCCCTCAGGACACTTCTCATCTCTGCCCACTTTTTAGGGGCACTGTACTTCCATAGCCCTCTCTTACTAGTGTTAATTAGTACTTATTATACCTACTTCTTGTTTCATCTACATTTGCCAACATACAGTAGATATAATTTTAATAAATAATAATAATAGCACCAACCCTTTATTGAATGCTTACTGTTGTCTCATATAATCTTTATAACAATCCTAATAAGCAGGAACTATACTAACTCTCTTTTACAGGTAAGAAAAATGAGGCTTGGATAAATTATGTTCACACAGCCAATGAGAAGCAGATTTTCTGAGTGCTAATCAGATCTATGTGATTAGAACTGGTTCATTTTCTAAACAAGTTTACTATACTGTCTCTCTCTCCTCTCCCTCCCTCCCTCTCTCACTATCTTTCTCTCTCTCTCCCTTTTCCTCTCTCTCACACACATACACACACGCTCACACACGTGTTCCTATAAATTTGGTTTACATATATATATATATATGTCCAATAATGATGGCAAGACCATAATAAACATTCTATTTTAGTTTAATTTACATTTATAATTATTCAAAACAAAATGCTGAAAGCCCCTTTTGGCTTTTTTTTAAAAGGTGAAAATATGTCTCTCTTGGGCAGGAATTTTCCTTTGGCATTTCTAGAGCCTTGTGTTTTCACTGTGGAGACATCTCCTTGTCCAAGAATATAAATACTTGCGTTAGAGCTTGTATAACTCCAATTGAAGAGCTCTGCGGAGGATTTAGGGAGCGTGTTAATGTGGAAATGGAGCCCAGAGTGCCAAAAGGAGAGCTTGAGGAAATGAAGAGCTTGAACCAGGAATATTTTTACACTAAGACATAAAATAAACATTTAAAAAATGTTTATTGTGAAAGAGTGCTCAGAAACCTAAGTCTTAGACAGAGAACAGCTTGGAAATAGAAGGAAAGTGGGAAAGATCTGCTCCTAGTGGCAGAGAAAGCCATTTGTTTTTACTTTGGGCATAAAACTTGCTTAAATAAGGATAGTGGTTACAAGTGAATACTTTTACCTTGTAAATTATTTTTAAAGGAACATGTGGATTTTTTTCCCCTCCTGTTGATGTGGTTGAGAGCGTGAATTCAACCAAATGAGTGCTTTGTTCAGGAATGTGATACGTGAACTTGTGGTTATTCCTTTCCCTTCCCTTAAAAAAAAGAAAAAGAAGACAGTTTTATCCTTGTCTAAGATGAGAAGCTTGATTTTTATTGGAGTAAAGCAGAGGAAGCCATTCCGTAGCAATTTGTTTCTGTCCGTCTCCAATGGCAGAATCAGGGCACAGGCCAGTCCTCGGAGTGGCTGCCCGGGGAGCAGCGGCAGGGAGGACCCGGGCTTGTTTGCCCCGCGGCCACCCTGAATGCCGGCCCTCGTCTCATGGCCCCTGTGACACCCTGGGCTTGTCCTGTCAGCTGGTCTTTTGAACAGAAACCTGATCTATGTGTGATCTTTCCTCTTCTCCTGCCTTCCTTCCAGGGACTGCCCCTTTCAGGCATCCTGGCTCAGCCACCGCCCTGTGACGCTCCTGTGTGTTTGATGATAAATCACAAAGGGACAAGAAGAGTGAATTAGGAAGACAGTAAACAGGCAGGGGTTCCCCCAAAGGTCCCCACTTTGGGCATACATTACTTTCTCTAGGGAGATCCTAGCTGTCATTCCAGATCTCTTAGTACTCGATTCACACTGTCCTCAACTTTAAGGAAATACCAAACTTCTGACATTGGAGGAGCTGCCTTAGGAAGGAAAACTGAGCATCGCCTCAGTGATTTAACCAAAGAACACGAGGTACCGTAAGGGCGATGGAGGACACTGGGGCTCCCCATGCACATTGAATATTTGAACAAAAATGCCTTGCTAATCTTTACGGATGCCAGTGTTTTCCACACATGAAAGGTACCTAGTAAATATTTAAAGAAAATACAGACCGTTGGTTCTCTAATGAATTTCTTTTTCTTCTCAATGCCATCTGGCAAGATGGCCAGAGTCGTGGCGGTCCGTTTCATCTCACGCTCTCGTTCAGGCTTCACCTCCGTCTTCATAATGCCTTGGTGTGAGCCTCGATTGGATGTTTAATTGAAGAGGACATAATTTTCACACATACAGCAAAGATTTGATGAGGCTTTGAGGTTTATTGTAGCCATTAAAATGTCGTGGCTGCTGGCAAAACCCCAGAAAATGTCTAAAGCTAAACCAGATGTGATTAGCAAATTTCAAGTCGTCTCAGGCCCCAGTTCTCCTGACAGCAGCCATGGCCCTTTAGAAGAAATTTGTGTGGAGTAGCATGAACCACACCTTAACAATAGGGTGTGAATTAACTATGACTGTTGGTTCTACAACTGTCACTGATATAAGTAGATGTCAATAGGCATCTTTCACAGAGACAAGAACTTTGAGTAGCTCTTTTATGTAGGTAAAACACAGCAAGGAATAGATGGTAATAGTATCAACTACAGTTTATTACATGTATATAATAACAATACATTATTATGTATCAGGTACTTTATATATATCACTTATTTTAATCCTTGCAATGCCCCCGTGAAGCAGATATTATTGCCGATCTCTCACAGGAAGAGGACATGGAAGTTCACTGTGCTCACGTAACTTGCTGAGTCACTTCACAGGCGATACTGACCTAGCCGCATTTTAAAGCTTGATATGACTCTAAGCCATGTACTCGTGACATCCTGCCAGTGGCCCAGAAGTTTCCACACCTTATCAGAGATCAAAACAGAAAGAGTGTATCATCAAGGCATAAAGCCTCATAAAGATACAAATGACAGAGAGTCACTGGAGTTACTGAATGTGTGCATGAGTGCAGGTGTGCACACACACACACACACCCCTACAACCATATGTGTGCACCCTTGGGTTGAGGAGAGGTATAGGGAAGACATACAGGAGAGATGGCTTATAAAAGTGAATAGACACAGTATTACATAAGATTAAGACCTCAGATTATGGAATCAGTTATGTATTTTTTTACTGGTTTGGTGAAAGCAAGATCTTGCTAAATAAGATAACCATAGAGTATATTCATTTTCTCACCTATAAAATGGAACAGTTATAGTACCTGTGTCATAGGAGGTAATGCGTGCACGGCCCCTTAGTAAGAAAAGCTTTGACAAAGCTTTGTAGTTGTATGTATGTACCTCCTACTGGAAAATGCACAGCTTCTGGAGTCAGCAGGCCCACGTTCTTGAGAAGCCAGCTGGCTGTGTTTGTGGAAAATCTACTTCCCAGAGTACTTGCGTGCTCTTCTCTACACTGTGGAGACAGCCCCAAGTTCTTGGTGCTTGGGAACATGTTTCATATTGTGTTTACTGTTCTACATCCCTTAATGAGACAATAATTTTTTATTTCCCTGGTAGTGTGATGTTATAAGTAATAGCTGGGGAAAAATCAAGCAAACAGTAGGAACAGTTGCTCTCTTTCTTATTTGTCGACCTTGCTGGCCAAAATTCTGAAGGTATTCTTACCAACACATGCGTGGTAGGCAGAATAATATTGTAGGAGCTCCCGAAGATGCCCAAACCCTCATTCTTGGGATCTGTGATGATGTTACCTTACATGGCAAAAGGGGACTTTGCAGACATTGAGATGGGGAGATTAGCCTGGACTATCCAAGTGGACCTAATCTAATCACATGAATCTTTAGCATGAATCTTTAAAAGCTGAGCACTTCCCTTGTCTGGTAAGTGGGAGATAATACAGCAGAATGATCAGAGGGATGCAGTGTTGTACAGTGTTGCTGGCTTTGAAGAGGGGGAACTGGGCAGTGACACGAGGAATGCAGGAAGCCCCTAAAACTGGGAAAGGCAAGGAACAGAGTCTCCCTGGAGCCTCCAGAGGGCACGCAGTCCCATCAACACATGGGGTTCAGCCCAGTGAGACCCCTGTCAGACTCTAACATGTGAGGACTATGGGTAATATATGTGTATGGTTTTAAGACATGTAAGTCTGTAGTAGTGTGTTATAGTAGCAATAGGAAACAAACACACCATGCATGGGTGTGTCTGATTGTGCCGGTTAATACCAGTCACACATCCTGCACTACCCCCTGCCCCCACCATTGCTGAGGCCATAGATGTAGGGTTTCCCCAGTACTAGCGGTCATCAGTGTTGCATGAAATGTGAATTAGTGCTTTCTTAAAAAAAAAAAAGGCCTCTAATCCAATAAACTTGGAAATGCTCCATCCTAAAATCTTATCATAGAGATTCACAGCGCACATGAGTTTATTAACGATTCTGGAAAGTTGTACAATAAAAAAACAAAACAAAATTATTTAACCTTGTTTAAAGCAGTGTTTCTCAACTTAAAACATGAAACAGTGGGTTTTTTTCTTTTTTTATTTCACTGAATACTTAGTAATATGCTGTAGAACATGCATTCTGTGAAATAGTTTAAGTGGTGATGTTGATTTTCCTATCCAGTCTTTGATATAAAGACATAGCTGTTGCTACATTGACACCACTGGACAGCTAGAGGAGAGGCTGTGATGAACAGTCATGGCCTTTGCCCTTCAGTGCTGCTCTTGGTGCTCCCTGGCTCCGCTGTCCTCACTCGGATTGTTATCCATGTAAACAGACAGAGTGGGTCACGTCCTCTCTGGTGTCTTGATGCCTGAAAGCCAAAAGGAATAGCATTAGTGTTACTCAAAATTACTCTGGTGTCACCACTCCCAAATACACATTTGTTTGACATCATCCTGTAATAGTATTTTATTATGAAAACTTCATTCTGGCTATGAAAGTTTACTTAATTTTTTTGTTGGAAGATGATACAGGAACTCTTCAGATAGGTGTTGAAAAGTCAGCGCATTTTGAGAAGTTAAAGAAAAAACGTAAATTTTTCTTATTAGTTAGCGCAAGTTACTTAGTATCCCTTATCATTAAGAATGGGCTATTTAATCAGCTATGTGAGAAATCTTGCCTTGAAAATGATGTGTTTTTAGCCTTGTTATTACATATATAAATTGGAAAAATGTAATTACTAGTTAACCCTCAGTGTAAGATATTCAAACTTGTTTGAGAATTTTGGCTGAGATGCAAGTTTGTGAGTGTTTTAAGCTAATTCCAATGATCTCATTTTTTCTAAATATCTAAGACTATATATTTGAACATGTCCTTTCTTTGTACCATTTAAAAATATTTGGGAATACAATTATACATTTTTGGAAAGGCAAAAGTGTCTATTGACTTTTTTGATGTGTTACCACTCAGTACATGTTTATCTGATAAATGTTTATTCTAAAATGTTAATTCCTTAAGCCTTCTTTAAATGAGATGCCGCACGAAATACATAGTACAGGCATTCAATAAATGTTAAATTTTTCTTTCTAAGTTTGAATAGTAGTAATAATCCTAAACTAACTTCACACTGAAGTACATCCATCACATCTATAGGCATTTTCAGTCCTGATGTCCTTATTTTAATGCAGTGACCAGATTAACCCCCAACCATTCAGATGGTTTTGTATAACACTACATATAACACTAAATATTCAGTTAGTCCCTGAATATTCTACTCAAAATTTAAATTATAAGAGGATATAAATTCATACATACATGAAAGTAACAGTTCAAAAAAGAGGGGATTTTTATTGGGGGGGATTGTGCTGGTAGATTTTCCAAACTATAGACAGTGTGTCTTCCAGATAAAGATGGCAGATTGAGTGCATCCATTTAGCTCCACTTCCTTTAAAGTCTCACCAAAAAAATGAACATGTTAGTTAGACTTGTACAGTCAGTACCGATACAATCAGTTAAAAGAGTGGGAATTAGAGAGGAACTGCACACCTGCACATGAAAAATATAAAATGAGAACAGTTTTACATTTCTCATGGTTCTTGGCAAAGACTGGTGTAGTGGCAATAGTTTGACTATTTGGATATGGATATGAAGTTTTTGCAATTAAAATTAAGTTTAAAAAACATAAGTTATAATCTACTCTCAATTATAGGTAGGTAGATTAGTGAGGTTAAAAATTAGCCATAATTCCCTAGAAGTCAATATATTACTTTTAATATTAATCATGATGAGCATACTGTTTACATGTTGGAAAACCTTTCCTGTTTGAAACTACATGGTAAGCATTACACTACCTACTGTCGCTCCTGAAAGGTGGAAACAATCCTCTTCTTTTCCATTTAGCTCACTTAGGCATCTGGGCAAATGCATTGCTTAGATAACATTATGAGGTGCCGAAGGGGGAGCTGTGTGGAGCGGGGTTTGAGACGCAGAACACTGATGGCTCCTGGAAGGGACACTGCCTGCAGAAGAGTTGATGTCCCCAAGGTGGAGGAGGGCAGGATGGGTGGTTAGCAGAACCCGTACTTCATCTTGCCTTTGACTGCTTTTGCTTTTTTAATTTTGATTAGGGATATGTGTAGTGTCCTATCTTCCTCCCATTACTGCAGTTAATCAAGAGTTGACTGTGAGAAAGGAGAAGAAATGCTAATAATTGGTGTTACTGACCTGCTAATGGGTACCCAAGTTTGTGTCATTGAGGACTGGAGGAAGGATCCTGTCCAAGCTCCACTGTCTAGTTCTTTCGTGCAAGTTTGGCTCCATCTTTTCTGCAGCTCTGTTGGCTCCCCAGCCAGGAACCTGTGTGTTTGTCTAACACTTGGATGGGGTGTGGCCTTTGACCAGTTAACTCAGTCAGTGCTGTTGGGCCCCAAACAGAATTTTTTATAAATGATTTAGCTATTGATATTATCTCAGGAAGCAAAGCAAGCAATTAAAGGAAGTCTGTAATGGCTGTCCCTTTGACTTTGCAATAGACACAGTGAGGGGACCTACTAAGTGGTGGGGGTTGGGGCTGTGATGGAGCATTCCACCGCCCCCCCCCCCGCCATGCATGTGACATGGGGGCACACTTAGGGTTGCCAGATTTATTAAATAAAATGCAGGTGGTGCCAATGAATCTGAATTTCACACAAACAAGATTTTTTAAGCATGTATATGTCTCAAATATTGCATGGGACACACTTATACTAAAAAAAAATATTTCTTATCTCAAATTTAAATTTAACTTAGTGTCCTGTCTTTTATCTGGTACATCTGTCCAGAATTTCAAAGTAATAATAAAACCTAGTAAAAGTTGGTTCACATTTTATTACCATTATGCCCTGGCAATTCTAAACAATCTCAGTGATAAAATCATTCTCCCTGCAAGGGTAGACAGTGGACACAGGCACCTAACTAAATGTGTTCAAGGGTATAGGAACATATGTGTTCATGTCCATGTCCACCACCACTAATGACAGCAGTTACCATTTGATGAGCGATTACTAAATGCCAGAAAATTTGCTTACATCATTTCTCTTTGTTAAAATTACCTCAGAGTAAGTACTACCTGTATTTTCATAGGGAGGAAGTTGAAGCGACTTTGCTACTAATGACAAAGTTGAGATTTGAAACAGGTTTATCTGATTACAAACCTTACACTCTTTCTACTGTATCGTACTTTATCTTTTACTATTTATAGGCCCACCCCTAAGGCACTAACAACATGATCCAAAAAAATAAAGCTTGGAGAATAAGCTCCACTTAGTTCTCTAGTCCATCTTCTAAAGGGGCTACAGATAAGAATTAAATTGATGTTAGTCTTTTTCTTCTCTCCACCCATAACCACTCAATTAATCTACCTGTTCTAATCTTTATTGTCCTATCACCTACTGATTAATCTCTTTTGGTCACTCCAACATACTCTCTTCAGCTCTGACTCTCTCTCTCTGATGATTACCTAGCCCATGTTTTGTCCTTCCATGACCCAGAAGATAAGCAAACTAGTCTGATGTGGTTAGCCAGACAAAGAGCAAAGTACTGCAGGGCTACTCCAAGGCAACCCACAGGGTTTCAACTTGTTATCTCTTCCATTTGAGGAAATTACATGTAACGGGCTTCTGACATAGATGAGAAGGTATGGGAACGTTCCAAGACTTGTCAAGTCATACAATAGAGCAGACTGTTGCTTCTGTGCTTGGGGCCAGCCCTGACTTGCAGGATGAATGGCTTCTGCCACCTAGCATTATCAGATGGCTTTCTCTCAATGAGAGTATGCACCTTTCAAGAGAAAAAGAAAAGAGTAAAACGAGATCTCATCATGAAAGTGAATATTTTCTTTAATTACTCATTTGAGCATTGTCCAAAAGCAGTATGGCTTTAGTAATGGGAAGGAAAACTTTGGAAATGTTTTGGAAGACATCTGAGAAAGGACATCTGAACACTCCTTTGGATTGCACAGTCATACGGGATTTCAGTTTCTCTTTCAAAATTAATAAAACAATACTACAGAGAGTTCTTTGAAGGCATAAACTCAAGAACACAGAATGAGAGAATAAACCTAACCACAACATTTCTGAAGTTCAAAAAATAGATGGACAGCTCATAAATGAATTAGCCAAACAAGAAAGCTGAATTCTAATCCAGGAGTGGAGAAAGGTAAGAAGCAATCCAATTTTTGCCACAAGATTCATACACACCAGAAACTCACACATAAGTTTTTACATATACATATATAAACATTCATATAAATTCATATGTAAATAAGTCAATGAAATCATTCAAGAAAATGACAGACACACGTTCCTGATTTTAAAAGGTCTATAGAGATTCCAGCACAATGGAATAAAGCAGATCCATACCATGGATAGAGCATTTCAGAATACTCAGCACAAAAAAGAAAAGCTTACACACTTCTAAAAAGAAAGAGGTTAGGGGTGAAATGAGGAAACAAATTACACAAAGAAAATCAGGAAGCAGAATGGCTTCAGACTTTTCAACAGCAACACTAGAAGCTAGAAATGGATCAGAATTCTGAGGGAAAACTATTCCTATTCTAGAATCTTATATCCACCAAATCATCAAATATGAAGCAGAATACAAGTGTTTCCAAACCTGTAATTTCTCAGTAATCTTGTCTCCCATACAGCCATCCTCAAGATGCTACTAGAGAATGCTTTATCACAAAATGGGAAGACAGCAGTGACAGGAAATAACAGGTCCAGTGGGTAAAATCCAGTGGGTACGGGAGGTAAAGAGCTGCTCCATAGGCAGGGAGCGCAGGATGATAGTGAGCACGCAGAGCAAACATTCCAGATTAGGTTAGGTCCAAATAATCACAGAAATGATTCGTGAGGAATATGCAGTCTGGTGTATCTGGATGTTTTGACAGGATTTACACAACTAGTAACAAGTTTGGAGATCATTTAGTGATAAGCACATAGAAAGCAGAGCAAATGATAAAAAACACTTATTTTGAGGGTGAGGCAGTTTGGGCGGCAAAGTTTTTTAAAAAGGTTAATTAACCAGAATTTACATATGTCAGCTGGGACTGGGAGTTGTTTTTGCAAAGTCATAAAAATGTCAACACTGGATACTAGTGTAAAAGTCACAGTGGTGCTATATTGGGAGGAGGCTCGTGTGGTGGGTGTGGGGGGAGATCAGGAACTGCTCCTCGCAGCATGCAGAGTTCATTTATTTTTTTTAACTATGTGCATGTATAACTTTAATAAATATACCAAAAAACCCAACAGCATTTGTTATCACAAATACCTGGGATTTTGGAGATGCAGTTTAAAATTCTAGTTTTTCCTGTTACTAATGGCATGATAAGCCATGCAGATCTGACAAATCACTTAATCTTGGTGAATCTCAGCTGAAAAATATGGAACTGATCATCCTACCCCCTGCCCAACTCAGAGGGATATTGGAAGGGTCAGAGGAACAGATGGATGAGGAAGTGCTTGTGAAGATGAGGGAGGTGTTACTTAATCTCCTTCAGAGCCCTGAAGTCTGCTCAATGCGTGCATGTTGGTGTGTCCTAGGAGGGAGAGGGGAACCGATCCGTCAGGGCAGGACTGGCTCGTTTATCACCTTTCAGGAAGCTCCAGGAGACACGCCTTACATGATTACTGACCGGGCCTAACTTACTGGCTCCTCCCTCCGCAGCCCGTTTGTCCACTGCAGTAGTGTGCTAAGTCTGAACTCTGGTACGGACTGGATGCATTTGCCAGAGTCCTGACCGTGTTGCCATGGTGTTGAAAATATTTAGTTTTGCAAGCAAAGTTTTAGAAATAATAAAAGAAAAACTTTGATATGATTTATTTTTGTAAAATGATTTCAGTAAAACAGACATAAGGAACTGGGGTAAGAATTTCAGAAAAGCAGAGGGTGTAAAATGTTGATTAGCATGGTGACTTTTGATGCAAAGCATTCAATTAAGTGCGACACGATGGGTAAAGGTCACACATTTCCCAAATGGAATGCCTTCAAAGACAAGCTGTACAGAACGGAGAGGGGATACGGAAACTGAAACCTGATTCACCCATTTAATTAATGGAAGAAGTTTGTGTTTTCCTTTGAAGCCATGATTGTGACATCTCTAGGTGGGAAGGATGAGTTATGGTTCACTTTATTTCCACCCTTTATTTATAAATGAACATAGTAAGCAGAATTTATTTTGGTTTTTTTTTTTACAAGAAACATAAAATATTGAAATAAAGCTACTGTCATGGCAAAGTCTGAGTCACAAGCCCTGAATTCAGATTCGGGTCTCACAGGCTATACAACCCAATAGTGTCATCCCCCATGTCTCCGTATCCTTGTGTGCAGAGGAGAGCATCCCTGTCCCCCTCACTGATTATTTGAGAGGGGGATTGTATGAAGGACCCCCCTTTGCAGAGTATAAGCAAAGGAAAATATTTATCCCTGACTCCCTTTGTGCCCTTATATCTGACATCCAGTCCATGAGCAAATCCTGTTGACTTCCTTCAAAACATGCCTTGAATCAGTTTATTGCTTTCTACCCCCACACCAGGGCCATAGCACCAGGTTCCTAATAGGTATCCCTGCATTTACTCCTGCCCTCCCTTTAAATAAATCTCCATCACCCACAACAGGTCAGGCCATTTCATTGTTTCATATTCATTGCTCTTGGGATAAAATTCAACTTCAGAACTTGTAGCTGTGCCTTCCAAGTTTCTACACAATTTGCCCACTTCTCCCTTTCCTGTCTCATCTCATGGAACTGCAGCACCACCTGCGCACTAGGCTCCAGCCTCAAGGGGGCCTTCTTTGGGTTATAGCTGGTGAGCTTGTTTGTGCTGCAGGACCTTTGTGGCAGCTATTGCCTCTGCCTCGCTGATCCTTCCTGTTGATATATATCCCTATGCCCCAGCCCTTCTGTAACTACCCAGACTTCAGCAGCTACTCTGAATAGTCTCTCTTAGAGTCCACAGTTTTGATACTGCTATTATTTTCTATATATTTATTTGTCAATTTTATCTCCCTCCCCTCTTCAACCAGGCAGTGATCTAATGACCTTTTTAGTGTTTATATGCAATGTGTTGGTCAGTACCTGCCACATAGTTGCTGTTCAACTAATATTTTCTTGTGGGCAAAGATGTCCAATGAGCATAAATAGGTAGAAGGTTTAGGAAGACAGATTTAAAGCTGCCCAAAGGAAGCACTGATGGCTTTGAGAAGTGGTGGGTTCCTCACTCACTTGTGCTTAGAAGACTATGTTGTGGTAGATGGGCAGGACAGGTAACATTAGAAAGGGTAGTTGTGCTAGATGATTTTAAGTTTCTAAGGTGATTATTATTACTGTGCTAGTTCAGTGCATTCTACATTACTTAGTAAGGGTTATTGGGTTCTTCCCTGGACTTAGTTCATTGGAAGAGCTAGCACCCTGGCCACTTACAGTGTATAAAAGTCAACTGAAAAATTATATGAGGTTTGGAATTCAGGTATTCCCTTTCAAAATGGCTCTCAAGGATCTGCTCTTGAATTAAACCATGCATCAAAAGCCCTAATGTTGATACCATCTAGAAATAATCTTTATGGAGTAGAATTCTTATCCAATATGTTTGGTTAATAGAACAAAGTTGGCCCAAACCAGGAATCATAAAAAATGATACTGATATTCCTTAACCTTTAATTTAAAACAAGTTAAATAGAGGATCACTTATTTATCTGTCGTTTGATGCAGGGCTGAGGCCTTCTCTTGAATTCCGGATCTTTGAATGGAGTTTTGTGAGTCTTCCCTGTATGCTCGGCATCCATGGCAGATCACCCGTAATTTCCCTTTCGTATTTTTTAAGTGGAGTCAAGGCTTTTGCAAATATCATCACAAAATCTTTCTAGATATTGATAATTATTCTAAACCTTTTACATCTGTCTTGCCCACACATTTTTTAAAGTGGACTTCTTTATTTTTAGCTTAGAATAATTTTAGATTTACAGAAGTTGCAAAGGTAGTGTGGAAAGTTTCTATACAGCCCCTATCCCATTCCCTAGTAACCTTACATTGTTGTGATGCATCAAAAACTAAGGAATGGGCACTGGTACATTTCTGTTAACTAAACTTACCAGTGTTTATTTGGATTTCACCAGTGTTTCCATTAATGCCCTGTTTTTGTTCCAGGATCCAACTGTGAGTACCACATGGCATTGAGTTGCCATGCCTCCCCAGTCTTCACTGATCTCTCAAACCTATATTTAACAGATATATATATATATAATATATGTATATATCTGTTATATATATAACATATATATGTTATATATATATATCTGTTTATAGACATGCCCTCACCTGAGGGCATGTTTATTAATTTTAGAGAGAGAGGAAGGGGGAGAGAGAGAGGGAAACATCAATGTGAGAGAAACATCGATCAGTTGCCTCCTGTACATGCCCCAACCAGGGATCAAACCCACAACCTAGATATGTGCCCTGACTGGGAAACAAACCCATGACCTTTTGGTGTATTGGGTGATGCTCCAACCAACTGAGCTCCTCAGCCAGGGCTAACAGCAATATTTAAGTACTTCCACTTACATTGTTTAGAAACAACACATGGCTGGTAATAAGGATTCTACTCAACTGTGAGAAGAACTGCCCAGGCAAACTGGACAGTAGTCTTCCAGCTGCAAACTTGCTGTGTACTGTAGGAATCGAGTAGAATGAATGGGAAATAGCATTAATTCAGCAAGTCCATTGGCAAGAGTGTCTTCTCTGTGTCCCACTCAAAAAAAGAAAAAGATATTAATGTAGTTATAATAGTGATAACATCCCTGTAGATAGAACTTCATCCTTTAAAGTGGGGAGGGCAGGCATACAGAATGGAGAAAACATAGTGGATGAGTCTTCAACACAGGAAGCAGTATCACTGGGATTACCCGGCCAGGCACAGAACTTGGGTCTTTTGATTGCCAAGCCTATGTTACTATAACTTTGTGTCCCCTCAACACATTTTCTTCACCCATATAGATTTATGGGTGGTTTTGTGAATATCAAAATATCTTCTTGCCCAAGTAAATTGTGTTTCTTGGATCTTAGGGAACATTCACAATTCACAGTGGATTCTTCTTGTGTCAGACAACCAAATGAATAAAGTCAGAGGGAGAGCTGTTTAGCTCCAGCAATGGGGATTAGAGTGTTTGCTAGTATCTTTCCCCCCAGGTTTCTTGGCAGCAGCATGGTTTTTAGATGGATAGAGGTCATGGACTATGACTTGACTTATTAGGCACCTGGAGAAAGGTCACTGACCTACCTGGGGTCAGCAGCCCTTGTTCAGGTCTCCTCTGCCATTGATAACCTGACCTTCTCCTAAACTTCACCTGACCTCCCTGGCCTTCTGTTTTCCTATTTAAAATGAAGGGGTCCCAGTGTTGATACTTGGTGATTTTCTTACCTTTCGAAAAACACTTTCATAGGTACTCCACAATGCTTCTAGCACTTCCCTGGTTAGAGTATGGACGCAGGACAGCACAAGGCCAGTGGGTCTGACACCCCTGAGATCAGATTCTGACTCAGTCACTTAGTATCTATGTGACTTTACACATATCACCTAAAAATAGGGATAATAGGAGGGCCGAGCTCAGAGGGTTCTTCTGAGGAGTAAAGTGAGACGCATAAAGCAGGCTGAGGTCCAAGACACCCTTGGCCATTAAGAGCCATTTGTTTTTAATCATACAGATTGAGAACTTGGTATAGTTTTCAAAAACATATTGAGTAAAGAGATAGGAGGCAGTGTGCACAATTCAGCGTAGACACCCAGGCACGATCAGGCCAGTGACTTTCCTGGTGGTGTAATGTACAGAAAAAGGAAGGCCCAAGGAAAATCGAGAATGGCTAAGGTACTAAAACTGATCATTTGACTGTGCTTGGAAGCTGTTGTGTTTTGTTGTTGTTGTTGTTTTGACTATTTTGATGGACTTTAAAAACATCATCAAATCTCCAGGTATCCACACACAAAAAAAAAATCTCCAGAATACGAGGAGGACCTTGTTTGACCTTTTCAATCAGTTTATTTGCTCAGCAAATATTTATTCAAAACACAGACTTAGCTGCTAACTTTAAATAAACTCACTGAAATGTTAAGTCATTTGTAAACCCATTTTAAGAGCAAGTGTTATGTTCATTTTCTAGGGGACAAACTTATCCCTACTTTCTCTTCTGATCTGTCGTCTTGTAGGAACAGAAAGCTGTCTCTAAGCACAGTGATTGAACCTACTGTCTGTCTGATGGGTGGGAAGGTGGGCAGAGTTTGCCCCCCAGCTGTTTGGCAGATTCACAAAACCATTTGCAAAACCCTTTCTGATGGTGATATTATAAAGAGAATGAATAAATATATGCTACCTCCTGCTCAAGGAACTATATCTTAGAATTAAAAATACCTAGTTTCTTATTTTTTTAAAATTAAATCCAGGATACCCCTCTCCTTATCCCTCTACCCAAAATTGAGTTTTTTAGGCTGGGACTGAATTTTTAAACTGAAGTATATGATTTTTCTTCCTTAAAGCTGTGATAAAATTAATTGTGAATCATATTCAATGACCTGTTCAAGTCAGTGACATGGAGTAAAAATAAAGAGGCAGCTAATCTAATAGGACTAATTAAGCAATTGAACAATTTGCTCAAGGTCTTGTCACAAGTACCTGACTCACTTGAAGACAGGGACAAGTTCTCAGGGCTCCCCAGACCAGCAGGAGATAGCTTTGATGGGCCTCCCTTGCCTTTAAATTTTATCACTTGGACTCATTAACATCAGAGCTAAAGACATTATGGAATTTAATAGGCATTTCAGAATCTGTTATACCCAGCTTCTCACAGAAGAGAAGTTCTCCTTTCCTCTAAGAATCTCAGATCCTTCCTAAAAAATTTACACACAGTCACATGGCATGCAACCATATAATGGCCTCCTGTTACAAACCTCACCACCTCACCTCTCTAACCTGGCAGGCCCTGGGATGCAGACCGCTGGGGCTGCTGGACCAGTAACTTTCCCTGTGCCGTAACTCAGCAGAGAGGCAGGATTAATGACAGGTTTACAGGAGAGTGGGGCTTTAAATAACTGAGGTCAGTGTCTGGAGGTTTCCCATTAATACCACTAACAGCATCCCACCAGCGAGACTATTGGCCACTTTGCTACCCACTCTAAACTATTTCTGATTTTCAACTTTATTTTCAAACACATCTAAGAAATCCTGACTCCCAGCAAACTGACAACGCAGCCCTCTTCATGTGAAGCTTTGTTTATCGGCCACAATTCTCCCGACAGATTTACAAGTGTCTGTGGAGTTTTAAAAGACGATTGCTTAACAGGCATTAAGTGAGACACATAGGGCTGTGTAAATATTTTAGCTGTAATAGGGGATTTTTTTAAACGTCTGAGCCAAATATTGCATTAAATCTGAAGACAGTGGCAAACTGATTAGCAGTGTTTGCCAGCTTCGTGCTTTGCCAGTGATTCCCGTAGCCAAGATTACGTACCAGAATTCATCCACCAGTTTAGGTTGTGAGTTTTAAAATAACTTTCCATCCTTTTCTCTTCTCTCTCCTCCTTATGCCTGTCCATCTTTTCTCTTTTATTTCTTCATGTTTTATTTAGATGTAAACACTTTCCAGAGTAGAAAATTACAGTTAATGTGACTAACCAGTGAAGGCTGAAATGGGAACGTGGGCCCCGACAGGGGTCAGAGAAATGGTGGAAGGCTTGCAGCTGTCCTGGTTGAGCAATGTGGAAACAGGTTGCTCTGTGGTAATGGGCTTGTGTATCTTAATCACTGGTCTCTCTGTAGCTGGTTGTTGCACTGCTGGAAGGAAATAATGCTAAAATCAGCATCGTTACCTCTTCCACATACTGATTTCTTGGGATCAGAGAGAGGCAGGCCTGTCAGCTTCAAGGTTTACATGGCTGAGAAAATCCATCACTTAATTTTAGTATAAACTGAGGAAGTCTTTTTTAATTTAAGCCTTCCTATAAGCGAACAATTTTCCTGCTTTGAGCGATGGGTGGGATGTATTGCTTGACCGGTAATATAATTTCTGTGAGAGGGAGGCATCTTGGCCAACAGGGCTTTACTCTCTCTGCCTTTGCTAATTCCATCAGCAACCTCTTAATTTTCACTCACTGATTTTTTCCTCAAAATACTTCTTAAAGTAATACTCACTTGGTTGCCCCAAAGTGTAGGCTCTATGTGGTCTTCACAAATGGCTTGAGTTGTAATCACATGTCCAGATCATTACTTAATATTGCTGGTCCACGGGTCTGAGTATCTTAAAATTATGTGTTTATAATTATATATATATATGTAAATGTGTTTTTTAAACTCTGAGCATTTGACACAAATTTCAAATCTGCCTTCAGACCCTCCCAAAACTCAGGTAACTCCCGTGGCATTGAGACCCTACTTTACATTCAAATTAAACACGAGTCCTGGGACCTTCCCAAAAAGTGACTTTCAGGGGCAGACCTCAAACCTAGTCTTACACTCTGGTTCACCCTAGAGTATCTTGTGCCACTTTCATATGTCACCAGTTTTCTTCGCCTTTGAGTAAATCACCTCCATACATGGATGGGCATCTCAGTGCTTGCCAGCCTAGAGTTTGATCACTTCCAGGATGAGGACCGCAGGCCCTGTGTTGCAGCAGCAGGCACATTCTAGCTTCCCTGCAGCCAGCCACTCTGCGACGCGGGGGAGGAGCCGCAGCTTTATTCTCAAAACCTTCACGTTATACCAAAAGCAGCTTGTATCCTCTCTGTATCAAGAACCCTAAAAATCTTTTTCCTATTCTACCCATAATTCCGCTTCTGAAATCTATCCTAAAGAAGTAATCTTAAACTTAGAATAAGTTTTTTACTGGGCACCAATGTTACTTAAAGCCTGAATGATTCACTATGAGAATAAAGTACAAAGGACTATACTATTCAACTGCAGGGAAATCTTCAAGTGAATTAGGACATATCCACCTGATGACATTTTATATGGCTGTGCGACACAATGCTTGTGAATTTTGTGAAATAATATGAGAAAGCGCATGATATGTGTAATAGAGAGAATGAAGGTACATAAGTTTCTCTATCAAATGAAAGTATATGTTTAAAAAAAACATATATAGGCAACCCCTATGAAATCAGGAAGGGGCGTGAGTATGATGCAGAGGCTGAGACACTAAGAATAGGCAGCAAAGTATGAAATGGTAACCATTCTGGTCATGAAGGATCTTCTATTTTTTGTAAATGTTGTTTGTGTTTCTTTGTGTGTGTTACCTTCATAATACTTTCTAGGAATTAGTTGCTGTGCTCCTCCCAAAGATGAGTGCCCTTTCCCTTCAGATGCTCAGGAACTCCGTGTTTGGGGCTGCCCGCCTAAGGCTTCATACTACTGTACAGTCTGCCCAGCGAGGGGAACCTTCACGAATGTTCCTATTTCTTCCATTGTAACACAACTTTCCCGTCTATTGCTTGAAACCTAGCATTTCCAAACCAGTCTGAGAAAGAAATTTATACTCAAGTGTTAACAAATTATTCTTTCATAATGTTTTCTTTTTCAACTAATATACATGCACTTCTAAGGAGATCTTCTGGAGTTGGCGTCTTCTGTTTAAGGGAAGGCTTCTAATGGTGGCGATTTTCATAAGAACCAAGGAAGGGATGTTTTTAAATAAATAGATCACTTAGCACCCTATAAATCCTATCATGCCCAATCTGTCTATATTTAGGCCTAGTCATGAGTAAGTGATTAATGAATATTTTTCATGCTAATGTTTCACAGACTAAGGCTGCGTCAATAACCGCATAATCATCACAGTGGAAATTCTGACTCAGCAATGACGTTTGATAGGAGGGATCTTTGAATAGTGCTTTAGATGATTCCATGCAAAGGCTGCAGTCAGTGGCCCAGCTTTGCTTTTCCAAAAGTCCTGAAGCAGGTTGGCATGTGCTCACTTGGCCCTGTCACTTCTGCTTAAATTTTTGCATGGAGAACCCTCATGATCATAGGACATTAAGGTGAACTTTATCTTGGGCAGTGTCCCTCTGTGAAGTGAATCAGCATCATGGGATTCCCCTAGACTCAAGCTCCCTGGTGGGTTTATTTTTACACAAAATTCCTTTGGGGAAGGAGACACCCACTCTTGATTAGAGTAACCCTAGATAACATCTTCTTGGGTAGAAAGATGTTCCTTTTATTGCTCTTCTTTCTCGGGCTTAGCTTTTTAAACAAATAGCTATAGAATCTGTCTCCACCTACCCAACCCCGCTGCATTTGATTTCCTCCCCCCACCCCTCACTCCCTGAAGTTGATTTTGAAAGGGCAGTGACTTCCATGTTGCTGGAATCAGTGGTCACTTCTCCGTCTTCTACTTGACCTTTCAGCAGGATTGCAGAGAGCTGACTGTTCTTTCTTTCTTGCAATACTGGTTTCCTCTAAGATCATGTGATTCTGTACTTCCACTTTTCTGCTTTTTTGCTCATTCCCCATGCTTTTTTGGCCTCACCTCCACTGCTTGCATGCCTCAGGGTTTGTCCGCAACCCTATCTCTTCTTTGGCTACATTCTTTCCCTACTAATTCATTTGCTTTTGTGGCTTTAAATACCAATTTTATGCCCATGACTTCCTGATGTGTATCTCTATCCCAGCCATGCAGGCTAAACTGCAGACTTTTGTAAATAATGTGAGTGTCTTATTGACATCTCCAGCTTATCATATTCTAAATAAGTCTTGATTTTTACCCTCAAACTTTCTCATGGCTCCATTCTTTACTCTGGTCAAGTCTCTGGTCAAATATCTTCACAGTGAAACTTTTCCTGACCACTTTATTTAAAATTATACAAGCATTGCCATGGACAGTATGGTTCAGTTGGTTTGAGCATCATCCTGTAACTGAAAGGTTGCAGGTTCAATTCCTGGTCAAGGCACATACCTAAGTTGTGAGTTCCATCTCCAGTCTGGGTATGTGTGATCCCTTGTCTGGGCATGTATGGGAAACAACCAATCAATAAGTCTCTCTCTCTCTAAAAAAGCAATGAAAAAAACTGTCCTTGAGTGAGGAATGAATGAATGAACAAATAAATAAATAAAAATTGTACTAGCCTCCTACTTCTGTGGCCTTTTCTTACCTCTCTTCCATAATCAGGGTAGGTCCAATGCTTTTGAATCTAGTTCCTTGAATCTTGTTCCTTTGAATTAAAATCTAGACATAGGACACTATAGACCTTGGAAAGAAAGAAGGCCCATGTCCAGAGGTCCAGTCATACTATTACCATTGATCTTATCCCAAAAGACCCATGAATTCCCATAATGCTTTATTTTTACTCATTATATTTCCTCTTTCTGAAACTGTGTCTTACTTTTTGTATTCTCCTTGACTGGCTGGCCAACTCCTCCTTGACCTTTGCAATTCAACTCATGTTACCTTTTCTGGAGAACCTTCCTTCCCTGAGCACCTCCCAACCCCTGTATCCCTTGACAACATGTTACAATATGTTGATTTCCTTGTCTCTCTGTTATTTGACTCTGATGAACATTTTTAGAGGAGAGATGACCAAAAGGTCTGGTTAAATATTTTTTCCTAACTTTTGGCACAGTGGCATAGTCCAGATACTCAATAAGTACTTTGAATGTATGAGTATTTGTAAGTAGGCCTATCTCCTGTGATCTAAGAACTATTTATGCCAAAATCCTATCTCTGTAGAAAAATTAAGCTATCCATAAGATTTGAAGGAAAGAGATCAGAGGGGTACATGGGAGGGGATAACTCTCCCACCTTGTGATATATCTTTGTTCTACACTAGGTCCAAACTCAGCATAAAATTCAGCCCCTCCATTACTGTTCACATCCCACATTGAGTTCAGGAGGCTTTACTGAAGCTGTGGGGATACTCCAGAGGCCATCCTTTTCCAATTCAGTTGTTCTTCTCTTTTGCTACTCTTATCTCTCTGTGTCCATCTCTTCTCCTGAAAGAGATCAAAATTCTTCTTCCTCCATTATGAAAGAAAACGTTTCCCTGAAACCAGACTATTATGTAACACTCACCCAGGACCTCATTTGGGGATGGTGGGATGCTTGATTTCAAGAATTTATTAGATTATTATTTCCAATAACAACCATTCCCTTTCTAAGAATTCTAGGTGTAAGTCACAAATAAAATGATTTCACATGTGCCAGCAGAATATCAATGAGAAGGGTAGATGAATGGGAAGCATGAAGAGAGATGTGGTCTGCTCTAACCTGGGCTTAGTTCTCATGCTGGGAATGGGTGTCAGCCTGAGGAATAGCCACTTTGGTGGTTCAAGGCAACTTAAATGCCTGGGAATGAATTTCTGCAAAATCAATTTCAAGCTCCACTATTGGAGAATGATCTGAAGAGGGTCAGGGCCCTCAGTTCCCTAGGACTCCTCTGTCAATAGTTTTTGCCTCTTTTTTTCAGAGGCCAAAAGCAGAGTACTTCACCTGTCCCAAGTCCGAGGTTTTGCAGCATCTCTAAAAGGAAAGTTGAAGGTGCATTTCCCCGTTCCTGAACAAAGGTGTAAAATGAGCTAATTACTTTTGTTTGTTCATATTGTTTTTGTTTGTGGTTTCTCCCCTGAATTTGAATAAACAGTGATTGATAAGGATTTTATACCGTTAATACCCAAGAACATAGCTCAGAGCATGAGATCAGCAAATACGTGTTCTTGGGAAGTCTAATTCCAAACTTCTCTTCACAGCAAGTGAGAAACAGATGGCGGTGGTGTGCAAGGAGTCACCAAAGCAGTATCTCCAGCCTTTTAAGGACAAACTGCAAGAGTTCTTCCAGAAAGGTAGGAAGCTGTATCAGCTGCACATATATGATACTGTGCAACATCCTTCATTCCAGGAACCTTCTCTGAGGCCCCATGCCCCATGCATTCTGGCTGACCACTGGCAGCTTTAATGATTCCATTAGTTCATCTTCCTAGGGCGGTTACATACTCAGTGTAGACGGAGTTGTCCTGTAACTTTTATATCACTGTTCAAATCTGTTTTAATATTTTAAATTTTTAACATTACTCCTGTTTTTGTAAACTCTGGAGAGAAGAGTTTTTCTGTCTCTTCGTGGAACCCAAGAGGATCCCGAGCACCTTAATTGACAAACAGTGTAGTGCAAGGCTGATGCAGCTGAGCATCTCAGGTCTGCGTCAGCCTGGACAGGAGGGTGGTGATTGTCCTGCTGGTTTTACGAGTGCAGCAATTTGGAAATTTATGTTGTATTTTCCATTACTTTTCAGAAAGGAAAACTAAGGCGAGGTGAATGTCACATATCCAATCACTTGGCACCCTTAGGTCCTTTGGGGTTAGTAGGTGGAAGTGATATACATGAGACTCAGAACTTAGTTACAAAGTTCACCAAGTTATCTTTCTTTCTTCATGATTCTGGAGGGAGGAGAGAACTTTTGTCAATCACTGTTAGTAAACATGGAAATTTAATTCATTGGGGGTATTTTCTATTCTAATTTCTCAAATGCAGCTTAAGATGTGAAACAAAAGTAAGTGTAGGGTACAACTTCCAGTTTGAAAAAAAAAATCCTGGGGCTGTAATGTACAGCATTGTGACTATAGTTAGTAATACTGTATCGTATATTGAAAGTTGCTACAAGAGTAGATCTTTTTTATTGAAGATTTTACTTATTTATTTTTAGAGAGAGGGGAAGGGAGGGAGAAAGAGAGGAAGAGAAACATCAATGTGCAAGAGATACACTGATTGGTTGCCTCTTGCATGCCCCCAACTGGCCTGCAACCCAGGCATGTGCCCTGACTGGGAATGGAACCGGTGACCTTTTGGTTCACAGGCTGGCACTCATTGCATTGAGCCACACCAACCAGGGCAAGTGAGCAGATCTTAGTAGTTCTCATCTGCAGAAAAAAATTGTAACTGTGTGGGATGGATGTTAACTAGACTTATCATGATGATCATTTCACAATATATACATATATTGAATCATTGTTGTACACTTGAAACTAATATAATGTCATATGCCAATTATGTCTCAATAAGGAAAAAAGTGTGGTATAGTTAGAGATTTTGTGTCTGCTGGAAAGCCAGAGGAAGTGCATGTGGGAACATTTGGGGATATGTCAACAAGCCGTTTCTCCTTATTAATAAGGTCACATGATAGCGCACCATCAAGAATGGACCATTAAACAGGGTGAATCCATACAACATGGTCAAACTACCTTGGGAATTGGTAGGGAAATTCTCAGTCTATGATTCAAAGGAACTCCATTTCAGCTGCTCCTTTGGTGCAGAGAACACTTGCCTCTCCTCCACGGTGAGAGCTTGCTTGTGTTAGAGTAGAAGTCAGGGTTCTCCCTCAGACACTGCTGCACGTCACACGTGATGGAAGTAATGCTGTCAGGCGTAGTGCTATGTTGACCACAAACAGAGAGACTAGCCCTTATTGTTATGTGACTAAAATAAGGTAGGGTTTCATATGTGACTTATCAAAGTAGATACATTGCTTTATGATTATACCATGTAAATATAACCTCGGCGGGGGGGGGGCGCTGAAGAAAAGAATGAAATACTTCCCTTTGCTAACCTCCAATTAAGAATTTCTGCTTTTGGCATGTATGGAATTAACTTGAAATGAGGCTTACATGTACTTAGATTCCATTTTTATTTTAATTGCTATTATTCTACATCTGGAAAATTCTGCAAGGTATATATCTGGGTATTATTTGCCTATATGCTGTAGTGGCTTTAATCCTTTCTCCTTAAACCAGCTAGCATCTTAAAACCTAAATTGTAAATTTTATTCTTTTTGTTAGAAAAAGATAAATGTGAAAATGTTTAAACCATTGAATATCTTCTTTGGTGCCTTGGAAAAGGAATTTGCAAATTCATTTTAGGATTTTGTGTTAGTCTCTTCTCTACTAGGTTTCTCAAGAAACATCTTCTCTGTTCTGAGAGAGGGAATTGACTTGAGTCAAAGTGGACCTCATTTCAGGGAGGGAAGGACACGACCCCAGAAAGATGGTCTGTGAAAGCCTTAGAACAGTGGTCCTCAACCCCGGCTGCATAATAGAATCACCTGGGGGAAGTTTTTAAAATTTTGACACACAGGCCAAACTCTTGGTCTGTCACCAGCATCTCTGGGGGTGGGACCAGGCGTCAACATTTTTTACTCCTCAAGTGATTCCAGTGGGTGGCCCAGGTTGGAAAACACTATTGCCTAGCTTCATTCACCTTTCAATGTGTATTCAAAAATGTTTATTCTGAGCCCACTGTACGTTAGGGACTGCGAGAATGCTTGGAATACTGAGAGGAATCATATACTTCTTGTCCCTCTCCCAAGTGCTATCTTGTTGGGAAAAGATCTGATGGAATAAAGGAGTCGGCTATCCTTTAACCAACACAGGGAAGAGAATATGGGAAGGACATTAAGAATGACCTCAAATCATAGTTTGAACCAAATCAGCCAAAACACAGCATAAAAAGGATCTAAAGGAAAATTATCATTCTATAAAGAATTTTAAAACATATAAATAAATACTGTAGGAATCTTTACCATGCCCGGTATTATGTGATGAAAAGAGCCACTGTTGAAACAGTTTATTACTATTATCTCATTACTTAATTGATTTGGTCAAAAATCAATGTAGAATTGTACTGTCCACTCTTGCATATGGCAGACACCAGCCACATGCAGCTGTTGAGCAACTGAAACGAGGCTAATCCAACTTCTGATCTGTGTAAGGGTAAAGTACATAGCAGATTTTGAAGACTTATAGCAAAAAAACCCCACATACTTCATTTCTGAGTTTTGTGTTGGTTACGTGAAAAATGATAATATTTTAAATATATTGGGTTAAATAAATAAAATGTTAATATTGATTTCCCTGTTTCTTTTAGTTTTTAAGCATGGTTACTAGAAAAATTTAAAATTATATATGTGGCTCACATTATATTTCTATTAGAAAGTGCTGGTCTAGAAGATACAGGTCCTTGATCTTTTGTATCTCATTCCTTCTCTCTCCTCTGCACTTTTTTGCTCTACCTTCTTCAGTGTGAATCTGGGTTATTGGAACACAGTTTCATAAGCTAGCCTCTCCCCACTTTTGCCCTGGGTCTGGCCATGGTTAGACTCTCGGACAGGGGTGCGTAATGGAAAGAGATGCCAGCATGCGACTTCGTCAGAGTACTCCTCTGTGGTTCAAGGGGTGAGGCTTGGCCAAGTTGCAGGATATAGAAATGGAATATCTCTTAGCTATTATGGAGTTCTAAGTAGTGGTTCCTCTTCTTATGTTGATATTTCACTGATTCACAGAAAATGTAGAATTTTCCATCCATGATCAATATACATTATCCACCCTGGATAAGCAAATTTTTATGACAATTATCTTACAGCTTAAGTATAGTATCTCATCTAATGTGCCATTTGTTGTAAGGAACATTATTATTACAAGTACTACTAAGAAAGAAAAATTGCTGGGATTTAAACCATGATATATCATAGTTATACAATGTATTCCAATATTGGAGCTGCTAAATTATGAACATTTCATCCATTCTGAAGTCAATATGATATGGTACTATAATAAGGCATATAGAATTAGAGAGGAGGAATGTCTAACACTTCTAGATAAGTCATGGAAAACTTTAATGAAAGGAGAAGTTTTTGTTCAGGTTTGGAAAAAAAATAAAACAAAGATAATGACAACGATACATAACATTTGGTGAGTGCTGCTGAATGCCAGACACTATGGGGAGACCTTCTTTCATATCTAGTCCTCCTGACAACCCTCTGAAACAAGCACTGTCACTGCCCTGTTGTACAGATGAAGAAACTGAGGATGAGAATTCTCAGCCATCAAGTTATGAAGGGTGTTCCAGGCAGAGTAAAACACTGTGAATCTCAGGATGAAAGACGTGATGCATTTGGGGAAGGACAAGAGATGTGGTGTAGCTAGCTTGCAGGGCATAGGGGGAGAACGCAAGACCAAAAAGGAGAGGAGAGTCACAATATGACTTGCTAAAGAATCTGAACTTTGTCTTACAAGCAACAGAAAGCCTTTGAAAAATAGCATGTATGTGAGTGACATAATCATGTCGGGTTTGTTTTGTTTTCGTGTGTGCTCATTTTGCTTTCCTGTTGTTAAAAATACATTATACCTAAGAGCAACAGAAGGAAGTTTTGGAATAGTACAAGACTGGAAGCCAGTGTGTCAAGCTCTTCTTCTGAATATTATTCCAGGCAAATGATGGTAAGAACTTGAGCAAAAGCAATCACAGTAAAAAATAAGAAAGGAAGGGACAGTTATAAAGCTTTGAGTAGTTACAGGACTAGATAACCCACTGGAAGTACAAAAAACTTGTAGAAACATTTTGGGAGAATAAGATAATTCCTTTAATTGCTTAAATAACTGGCGCAGATACTAACAAGGAGGACCAGATTTTGCATGGAGAACGACGACACAGACTTTAGACACGTTGACTGCATACACATATGAGACACGTGGGGAGGGATGGGAGAGCACCGGGTGAGACGGTGGGGGCAGCAGGAGTAACTGAGACAACACAAAGAAAGGGTGTATGAGAAGTTCCCGAGCTCTCGGAGTATCTGAGCACCCAGTGTAATATAATAACTGTAATTGAGAAAAGGTATTTGTATACTTCCATAATATTTGGGTATTTGGCAGGAAGTGGCTACTTTGCTACTAGGGGTCTTATCACTCATAAAGTCATAAGCAATTGCGTTCTTTATGCCTGAGGAGTCACATACATGCTTTGTGACTCAGTTGATTCATGGTTAGACTAATTTTTACATGAACCACAATTCAGTTCTTCTAACAATCATGATGATTTCATTTTTCTTTTATAAATCATATCCTGTTGCCACACACAAGTACAGACGATACGTTTATTCCTATGTCTTCTATCATTCTTCACCACTCCAAATGCCCTTAAATAGTATTATTTGACAACACTGTGCTACTTGTTCTTAATAATTTCATTTCCTGTGCAGAATCTAAAGGAATTGTAATGGCACCACTTTCCACAATCTCCACAGAGTCTGAGCCTTTTTCCTTACATGGTTTCTCTTTTCCACAGTAGGCTCTTGTTGATTCCAGTTTACAGCTCCATTCAGGGTCACTTTGTGCAGGCATCATTTGAGCTCACGTTTTCCCACCCTCAGATCAAACATGACCATAATGATATGGCCTTCAAAAATGTGATGCCTACATTAAAAGTCCCCATAAACATGGCAGGGATCCTGTAATTGGAAGAAGGCGCAGAGTAACTGATTAGGTCCCAGGTATAGATCTTGTAGGTGGTCTTTTCATGCTGTTAAATTGGTCATTTGTATTTATAGCTTTGGCAGGGAGGGCTGAAACCTAAACTGGTGCTAATACCAGCACTCTCCCACACTTGGCCTTATCTCATTCGCCATTAATTTTATGTGGCACCCATGAATGGAACCCAGGCAAAATGAATCTGAATAAGCCATGCTAGTCCTAGTTAATCAAACTATCCTGTGAGGTTCTTTGACCAGCCAAGATTAGAGATATTCTAAATGTCAAGTAACTGTTTTCTAGTGAAAAGTAAATAGATAAACTTACAAAACTAAAAAACAAACAAGACAACAACTGTGATTTCCCACACTGGATGCAAAAAGAATGATCTAAATAGCTGATTGTTGCATGACAGCTGGGACTGTGCCTCTCTGTCCTGCACTTTCTTATCCCAACGTAATACAGGACCAGCATGGCCAACGATAGGTGTTAATAATTATTTGTTAAATTTGTGAACAAACAACCTGTGTCATGTAAAGTTCCTAGAGGGTATTTCCCCTACTCTGTCATTTTCCTGTTTGAATTATTTTAGAACTGGTAAATCATGCCAGCATCTGCTGAGACACATATTTTTGGTCTATTAGGCATGCCTGTGGCCAAATCTCCTTGGACATCAAAACACTGACATTATAGATATGATACAATCCATTCTTAATGAGTGCCTTGCTCAGATTAGATTGACAAGGGCCATAATGGAATCTCTAAACTAGAATAAAAGCAGGTTATTAGGTAATCTCTTCAACCCTCAGAATGTAGAAAGAGAACTATCTGAGTCAGCATATTCAAGCACTGGGTTACAAAGATCAGGAAAAACCAATGATCTGGAGACAGCGTGACCTAAGGGAGGAAATAATTCTTGCATTCTTTAAGGAGTGTGGAAGGCAGGACCATGGCTGAGGGAATGCACACACTGTGTGAACCACACCAGGACCTCGTGTGCCTCCTGACGACTCAGAAACGTACCAGCAGGGATGGCTGCAGATCACATCAAGCGGCCAAGAATTAAAATAATCTGTTGTGATTTTGTGGTCACTGAAGTAACAGAGCAGTGACCCTTGGAAGGTGGAGAAAGCTATCTTATCACAGGTTGATTAAGTGGACTCTTACCTGAAAGAGTTAGTTTGAATCAATCAGCTGGGGTTTTTAAAAAAGATTTTATGTATTTATTTTTGGAGAGAAGGGAAGGGAAGGAGAAAGAGAGGGAGAGAAACATCAGTGTGTGGTTGCCTCGCACGCATCCCCTGCTGGGGACCTGGCCCGCAACCCAGGCATGTGCCCTGACTGGGAATCAAACCAGTGACCCTTTGGTTAGCAGCCCACGCTCAATCCACTGAACTACTCCAGCCAGGGCTCAATCAGCTGTTTTCATTTGTTTTATTTTTTTTCTGAGAAATTTCTGCAAAGAGCACCTATCTGTCCCCCCAAAATTAGTGTCTCCTTCCCTTTATTCCCTTCACTCTTCCTCTCCCCCATCTCCTCCCTGTGTTGCTTCTCCCCCAACTTCCCCTGCCTTTATATCTTTAATTTACTCAATTTTTCTTTTTCTCTCCAGTTGAAAGTTTTGCAAAAAGAATAAAACTTCCTAAATTATTTTTATGTATATAAAATATAGACATAAATATCTGGAAAAAACCCTGTATATCAATCTCACTGTAGTTTTAAAATTTTAAATAAAGAAGTACATTCCAGACCAAACAAAGTTTATTTCCAAAACTTAAGGATAATAAGATATGATATTAGGAAGTCTATTAATATAATGCATCACTATTAATAGCCCTAACCAGAAAATTCATGTTTAGGTGTTAACATCTCTCTATATGTAAAAAAGGCACTTGACAAAATTTAACATCCATTCTTCATTTAAAAGCTCAATAAAACATTTAGTAACATAACTTTCTTAATATAATAAAAAATAAATGTTATAGTCCCAGATTTGTAACTCATATCATACAAAAAAGCTCAATCTTCCTAATATAATTATAAGGCCTCCTGGACATCATTTTCCAAAAGACTAGCATCCAAGAGAAAGAAAAGCAAATAATATGAACAGTGAAAAACTTTTTAAGCATATTAAAAGATGCAAGTCTCAAAATAGAGGTACAAAATAAATTACATTGAAATTCTATTTGTCATCTATAATATTGGCAAAATTACAAAAGTTTGATTAAAAAAACTGTGTTGGTGTTGCAATCAGGTGAACCTTGCTGTTTATATTGCTTGTGAAAGTGTAAATTGTTACAGTCCATATGGAAGTCAATATTGCTAACAATATCTATTAAAGTTACAAATGCGTATGCCTTTTGACTTGGCGATTCTACTGTAGATGCATACCTTCAGATATGCTCCCTCATGCAAAGTGACTTATGTACCATGTTACTTATTGTGACATCGTTTGTAACGGAAAAAGATTGGAGACAACCTAAGTGACCATCAATAATGGCATTGTCAAATTATGGTGCTTCCATGCGGTGGAACACTAAGCACCTGTCTTTTAAAAAAAGGAGCAGAAAAGTCTTTATGTATTGACAGGGAAGCATCTCTAAGATATGTTTTAAGTAGAAAAAAGCAAGGGTCAGAAAACTGGGTATATTATATTACCATCTGAGTAAAGAAGGGAAAAAATGGATACTACTTAATGAAAGTCTCTAGAGACAAAGAAACTAATCAAGGGCTGATATTCCACTGGTCCTTACCATACCAGCACATTGTCTATCCTGTGTAGCTGGTACCCAGGCTGTTGCTAAATATTTATAATATTGCCCCTAATATTCAAACACATTCATCACTGTGATAGATGGAGTGCAGAGGTGTTATGCAGGCTTCTCATAAACCTTTTAATCATTGTGAACCTCTTCAAAAAAATTTAAAAATTTTTAAAAACAAGCTACTTACAATTTTTCTTTCAGGGCTGCTTCCCCTTCAGGCTTCTCCACTGTGGTGCACACTGGAGTCCCTTAGGATACCGAATCCAGCGCTCCTTGTTCAATTTCCAAGGGCCTAGAAATTAAATGTGCTTATTCATGGACTCTTTCCCACCTCTGGGGGCTGGACTAGACCACTTAGAAGGAAATTTGAGGGCCGCTTGTATTTTCCTTCTCTGAAGAATGGCAAACGAGGTCAGTGAGCTAGGACCTTGCTTTCTTTCCTTATGTCCTCCCTCTCAGCCCCACTCTACCTCCGCTCTAGGTGATGGACACCCCAGCATGTGTGGGCACACACACAGACACACTTTCTTTATGGCTCCATCACTTTCTGGTGATGGCTGTAACTGAAATGTCCATGAAAAGGGCCCCTTGCTTCAACATGGAAGGTGTTTTGCATTTTCCTTGTCTTTTGTTCCCTATTGTCTTAATCCTCTTCTCCATTTCATTTGGGTCCTATTAACTCCAGTACACAGACATCTTAGGTGTTTTGATGGACTCTTTCCTGAACACACAGATGAGAGAGTGAAAACCTACCTTTTAAAATACCTTGACACAGGCCACCTTCTGTCTCTAACCACAGGATAGGACTACTTATTACTCATTTATATCTCAAGGACATTGTCAGGATCTGACCTCTCTTTTGAGTGTTGGCCTTTTAAGCCTTAACTCTAATTTTTTGAAAGACAGGCTTTGTCTCCTCTTTTGAAGCAATGTCTCAGAACTATGCAAGTAGAATAGAGACTGGGGTGTTTGAGTTTGAAGGGAAGTATAGGGTAAGTGTTATTAACTCTTGCTGGGTCTTCCTAGAGCAGCAGGTACTGAGACATGTGTGGCCACAGCTCCAAGCTCATGAGACTGAGATGCATTAGTAGAACACGGAGTATATCTTAAATTGATTTTTATAACTTGGAGTAAGGCCTTTAACCATGGAAGTATTAAAGTGTTACTGGGGCCCCCAGCACGATGGTATGGTCTGTGTCGATGTTCCTTTATTTCCCTTTCATCACGGCAGAGTCCGAGATCCTTTGCGATCCTGGAGCTGCGATTAGAGTGACTCCTTTGTGAGGAGTAGAAACATCAGGAGGTGGAAGTATGGACTGAAGCCAAGTGAAGCAGGTTCTTTCTGTGTACGGACTTTCTCATTCACTCGCGAATTTCTCTCTCCATATTTCATTGGCTTTTTGGGAAAACTAGAAGTTGACTAAGTTGTGTTCCCCAGAAGCCAGATTTTAGTGACTTGTGAAGTTTTATTCCTGATCCTGAGCCATAACTGCATTATTTAATCTTCCTGTTATGACTGCATGTATACTTTTAGGTTAAATAGGCTTTTTGTTTTTGTCTTTGCTTTTTAACTATTCTGAATGTAGCAAAAAAAAAGCATTGTGCTTAAGTTAGGAGACCTTGGTTTGAACCCTAGCTTCACCACTTTAACTTTTCTGTGTGACTTTGGGCATGTTTTGAAATTTCAGCCTTTTTTTTCTTGTCTATAAAATGGTAATATTAATATCTACTGTATAGTGTCATTATGAAGATGAAGTGAAATAATATACATGTAAAACCATTACATGAACTATATAAAGCATTAATAAACACAGTGTGTTATTTTTAGAATATAACTATTATCTCATCATCACCCTCTGTGAGAAACACCCATGGGTTGAAAATTTCCCTCGAGTTTTCAGATCAGACAGGGGACTGGGAGGATACCTCTGCCTTCAACAGTTGAAGCGCAGTGCTTCACTTCACCTTTGCAGCAATCCTGTGAAGCTGATTTTGTTACTCCTACCTTTCCAGGCTAGGAAAACTGAGTCTGAGGATGTCAGTAACTTATTCAAGGTCAGTGTGCTCTCAATTTTAGTGTTGGTATTATGCCATCCTGGTAACTTGGAAAATCACTTCTTTTCTCTGTGTCCCAAGGATCTTGTGGGTAACTAGAAATAAGTATTTGCTCCCACCATCTAAACAAGAAAATGTGAGAATAGCAGATTTACCTGCCATAGCTTACCCCCAGGACCTCCTATTCCTAGAGTCTTGATAGAGATCCCGAAATACTTTCTCCAACAGTAACAACGGAGAAATTTCATTTGTACTCTGCAAATAACAGTGGTGACAAGTAGTTAAGTATTTTATGGAGTGAGTATTGAGCTCCAAATCCTTGCATAATAGTTGTTTTCATGATGAATTGCTTCATATAATTTTTGGCTCCACCACCATTTCCTCTTTGGATTCTTTACAACTATATTGAGATTTTAATGAGTGATTGATTGCAGTTGGTATCACATGACTTCTCTTTGAATCACTCAGTTATTGTCTTCTTCATGCTGGAAGAACTTAGCACTTATACTGCCTTCTGGGAGTTATTTTGCAGAATACATATTATATAATATGTGGTTTTGCAGCTAATGTACAATTCTGGAAAGATCTCTTTATTCTTTAAAATAATACAGGTCTGTTTCTTCTGCTGAGTTCATTCTGCTTTAGAAGCTTGTGGCAGCCCCAGTAGGAGCCCAGGGCTGAATGAGATAATGTAGGTGGAACATTTAGCGCAGAGCCTGGGACTATGTGTCAGCAGCTGCTGCCACAGCATTCCTGTCAGATGGTTCAAGGGGTGGGGCTCAGGAAGTCAATCACAAAAGTGTTACCTTCCTGTGAGCAGCTGTAGTTCCAAATTCAAATGGCAAATAATAAACAATTACAGTGAAAGATCTTAGGTACTCGAGGAAACTCATGTTCATCGTGTTCATCTCTTTAAAACAAAGCCAAAGGCAATTAATATAAGCTGGATTTCAGTAGGACCTGAAGCTTCCTTTTTATTATAATTTGTAGATACCATCATGTATGTAATTAGAATAAAAATCGGGTAAGAGGAATTAGCATAATTAAAAGGTACCTTTTCGACAGGATTGTGTTCTTCCACCATTAGACTATTTTATTTTGAAGTGTGATTTTAATTTCTATAGTTACATGTCAATGATAGAAACTACATATTTCCATTAAAGAAGGCACATCTTATGGATATCACATCAAGGCCACCCAAATCAACAATATTACCACCTAGTGGCCGCTGAGTTGAACTGCAAACACACGATCCTTGGGACTCACAGAGCTAGACTGCCTTTTCTCAGCGGCTCTAAGTGGTTAGAAATGACAGGAAACACCACTAGAATAAACGACACTAACTATCCTTGATAACTGTTATTAACCAGAACATTCAAACTCTGCTTCCTAGGAGATGGGAGAATGATAAGACTGAAAAGTTGCAAGCTGAACCCAGAGACTGTGGCCAATACTTTAATCCTTTCATTAATCTTTTAAATTGAAAAGAAATTTACCTGTATTTCTCTACCAGTGTTTATATTTAAGTTTTGATTGAACTCTACCATTTTTCTTCTGAAAATTTAAAAGTGTACGTTTGAGCAGATTGTAACTGTTTTCAACAGGGATGAACAATGAATGTTATTTTTTCATGATAGGAAACATGCAATGCCAGTTCACACCCTTTTATAAGTTTAGCAAAATCTAATTATTTAGCTTCTTAAAGTGCTGGTCCTCGATAGCACATCCTCACTCCACCTTAGAGTCTGACGTGAGAACCTTTGTTACTTATCACTTCCCTTCTACCCCTAGCATCTACTGACTTGTTGACATTCAAATTATTCACTGAAATGAACAAACCATCTGCCTACTGAGCTCATCGCACCATCCCAGTTTCTTGCTGAAAGAAATGAAATGTGAAGTGAGAAATTATGATAATTCTAAGGGAGTGTAATATATTCATTTTGGTAATGCAGAAATCCACTAAAAAAATCTACTTGAAATTATTCTTCCCAGGAGAGCACTGTTCTTCCCTTAGTATTTTCCCTTCAGTTTTACGATTATATTTTGTTAGCCTAATTGCTAACAAAATATTATGTGCGTGATCATCTGCCTTCTTAAACTTAAGCTTCCTCTGGCATTGGTTCCCAGTTTGTAGTCATGGCTGTGGCATTAATTGTAATTGATCTGAGCTTCGTGTGGTGAAATGGGTTCCAACATGTTGACCACAATTGATGGAGTGCAATAGTCCTGGGTAAGATTCAAGGCATGGGTTTTATATCTCTTTCAAATTGTTTTCTTAGTGTTTCTGTTGTAGTCTCCTGGGAGACTCTGGTGAAAAGTAGGCTAGCTTCAGAATTACACAAACCTGAATTCAAATTCCTCCCCTAACTATCCAACCTTGGGAAGTTTACTTCATCCAAACAAGGCTGAGTTCTCTCACCTCAAAGATGGAGATAAAACACCAGGACCATAAGGTTGTTGTGAGATAACCAAATCTGCGAGCATTATGTCAGCCACCTAGCACAATAGCTAACGTAGTCAAAGGCATATACATTTGTTCTCTGTCTTCCCGTTACACTCCCTTATGTTCCCTTATGCTTTGGTATAACATTTCTTAAGCAAAGTCAGTTTTAGTTTCATCTAAGATGCTTTGTTGACCATGGGTCCTTCTTTTGCTATACTAGCACAGATCTAGCTGCTCAAACTGTTTATTAAATATTAATTAAGGTCTTACTATGTTCTGGAGATTGTGCTACTTGCTAGTGATACAATGAGTAAAATGTACCCAGTCTTTGTCTCTAGAATTTTTATCTGCCAGAAGAGATTATAGATTGTTAGCATCCGAAATCTCTAGGGTATATTCTGGTTATATGTTGCTACATAACCAACTCAGTAGCTTGAAACAACAATTTATTACTATCTGTTATGATTCTATGATCCTATGGGTTGACTTAGTTGGGTGGTTCTCGCTTTGGGTTTACCATGAGGTTGGAATCAGAAGGTGGTTGGATTGGAATCATCTGAAAATTTCTTCATACACATATATGGATCCTGGGCTGGGATGGATGGCACAGGCAGGGGCTGGCTGGCTATCTCCTAATCGGGGTAGTCTCTCTACGTGGCTTGGCCTTCCCCACGACATGGTGGCTGTAGGGTAGTTAGACTTCTTACTAGTGGCTGGCTTTTTCCAGGACAAATGTCTCATCCCCCTCCCCTCCCCCCCAAAAAAAAACCCAGAAACTGCTAATCCTCTTAAAGTCTAGAGATAAAACTTGGCCTCACTTTTGGTCCAAAGAAGTCACAAGACAGCCAAGTTTCAAGAGAGTGGGGCAAGACCCCACCTCTCAATGGAGAGCTGTATATATGTAAGGGGAGGAAAGGATGTGACGGTGGTCATGTGGAATCAAGCTATCAGAGTGCATAATTGATTGTCCCTCAGTTTCATGTCCCTGGATACCTGGACTCTTAACTCATAGGTTCTGGCTTTTACGTGACTTAGTCTGTCAAGATTTGCAAATCTGACCTCTGGTACTTGCCCCAGGTAAAGGGATTCATGTTGTCTTTAGGGATCAGATAAACAGCAAATGTGTTTTACTCTGGTCCTTATAACTTCTTCAGGACAGGTAGTGTTTCCAGGGAAAGAGTCTTCATCATTCTCCTCAATCTCTCTCTAAAGAAAAGTCCTTATTTGTCTGTGTTACTACACAGAAAGTAATAAACACCCTCAAAATGAGTAGCCTTGCAAACCTCCCTTACCAAATGATTCATGTTACACAACTGTTTTAGTACATGACAACCATCAGCATCAGCCAGGATATTTTTCCTAGGACTCAATATAAAGTCCTATTTGCTGAAGTTTCTATTCCACTGCTTCTGAGATACTCTCTTTGGAGTTGGACTCCCAACGGATCAGTCCCCACTCAGATCTCAACCTTCACACACTTGAGATGAAGAAGTACCCAAGGGCAAGTGGCCTTTAACCTTATAATCTTATTTTAAATATGGTTCAGAGTGTTAAACAAAAAAGGCACAGAAGTCCACCTTCCCAGCATGAGCATGAGAGAGAAGAGGAAGTTTAAGCTACAACAAACATCCTTATTATAAAAATAATCTATGTAAATTCTGGGTTTAACTATTTTTACAACTTTCAAAGGAGTAAATTATCAGAAAATTGACAAAATTAGGAACTAGGGCGTTTCCATTCTGTACTCTGGCTTTAAATGAAACTGTTCTCTCTAAAGCCAGTGAGAAGTTCTGCGTGCCTTTTCAGTGGGGTATGACTTGCCATCTAGTTTGTCAGTGGCCAGGGTGACAATGCTTGCTGTGACAGAGCTGAGGACCAACAGTGCTCTGTGCTCAGAGAAGCATTTGCCTGCGAATTTTAATTGAATATGAATCCATAGAGTTGATGGTTTCTTTTTCCAACAGGGTAAGGAATGTTTTCAAAATGGGTTTATGAAGACTCTTCTTAGCTACAGCAGGCAGGTGTGGTCATGTAGGATAAGGATTTTTTTTTGTACCTATAGGAGCTCTTTCTGTGTTTGTCAGGGTTGTTATAGCTGAAAGTCTTAACTACGAGCTACTGAATAACAGAGCAGATAGACCTCATCAATTGCGCTTTGCATAGATAGATACACTTTAAAATGCTTTCTGGTTGGGATGGGGCCAAGGAAAGGGTTGATGGAATATATAGGTTTATCAGCTACTTCTGAATTGCATTGAAAGTAATATTTTTTGAGTGCTTAGTTTATCTACCAGTTTTCTGTTCCTGAAGATATAGATAAGAAACCAGAATCTGGAACTTATATTACAAGTTCATGAGTTTTGATCACATGTTCCAGGTAGATTGATTTGAAACACCACCTGTCTTAATTTAAAATGATGGTGATGTTCCCTTGGATTTATGTACCTTCTTCTCAAGGACACACTACATTTACTCTGAGATTAGAATATCTTAAGTATGTGTCTATATGTAATTTTTCTCAGAAATATTAAATGGACAACATCCGAGAAGAATTTAAAGAAGAACAAGTTAGAAAAGTAGCCTAGATTTTTCCCCACAAACTGTGATTATCCAAACTCAACAAAGATCAATGAGCTGTCAGGAAAAAGGAATAAAACTTCTGAGCAAATATCAATATATCTAAAGTAATGGCCAAAGGGATAAAGAAAACCACTGGACAGCTAAACTGTGGTAAATGGTGGTGGTTTGTTTGTTTTTGAATTTTGTTCCTCTGTGTAAGTTCCTCCTTGAGCAGTGGTGTTTGTGTAATACAAAACCTTTTGTACTGTGAGACACTCCTGCCCATGTGTGTCTTCCAAAGGCTGGGGAGGATGGAGAGAAGAGTCACCTTTTCTCCTTTAAACGGCTATGTCTCACACTCTTCCAGACTTCAACAGTTATATGCATTCTCTCTCCAGCACTCCAGTTATCCAAAATTACAGTCCATTCACTGCTCTGTATGACTGGGCTGTGCAGACCATTGGCACAACTTTCTTGTGTGTTTGTACCATTCTTGAACATTCCACCTTCCTGTTGGGTGGCTGTCCGGGTCACCCTGAGGATTGCTCTATGGCCCCAACTGCTGCCTCTCCCCCAAGCAGCATCTTTAACCCCTAAGGAGTTAAAGGTGCATCTGAGTCATCCTACTAAATGAAATAACCAAGCCTCCAAGATCCCTATAATTTTACAGCACATGGAATCCCACGTGATCTAAACTACGTTTCGAATAGCTACTGTACTTTTGAAGCAAAATGGTTTTAATCATTTGCACATAACTGCCTATCAGAGATTAGCAGCTGCAGCCATGCCATTGACCCCTTAGTGGTATTTTTAAGGTGCTGATACTAAATACTCCCAGTCTCCTACTAGTGATCTGGAGAAAATGGAGTTGCCACCAGCTAGCTATTCAAATAGTAGCACAGCTCCTCCTCATAATATGATAATCCTCAAGGTGACCTGGTGCTCAGCCCTCTCCAGAAAAGAGAGGTCTCTTCTCCCAGCTTTCCTCTGCCCTCCCACTACCACAGCTGCTCCTATAGTCGAGTCTGAGCTGCACAGACACTCACCAAGGTCTGGGACATGGCAGTGACAAGCAGAGAGCTGAGGTGAGGAGTGCAGGATGCATGAAGCTGGGGCTGCTAGATTTTGCTGACAACCTCAAGCTGTCACTCACTCCCTCTGCTTTGGATTCCAGGGCTGTGGTACCCTTCCCTGGGACGATTGGTCCCTTCCTGGGTTCATTCAACACAGGTATATTCAGTTTCTAAGATGTGGTGCTCTATGTGCTCAGAGGGCAAAATCTGAAATGTATTTGGTTGACTTACCAATATAGGACTCCCCCCACCCCAAGCAGAGTCTTCAGTGTTCCCACAGCAAGTTCTGGGTAATTAGAAGCAAGTTGCTTCCCACTCTATGTCCCTATTTCTGCACATTAGCACAATCACTGTGGGCTGGGCAGTGCAGAGATAGATTTTTATTTATTTAAGCCCATTCTCATTTTGAGGAAAAATAGGTCTTCATTAGAATCCTCTCAGTTCTGTTTCCAGCCTCGGAGTGGCGCCAGGCCTTAGTGACTCTCTCCGTCAGCCAAGGGTGTAACTGAGAAGTCTGGATCTCTTGTCTCCAGAAACCAACCTTCTGATGTAGACAGAGAAAAGATACATAAACTGTGTTAGGAGTCGCTAATCATCATTAACAACCATAGTCACTTTTTGGCTAATGTCCCTTCACATGTAGTGTCCTGCTGTGGAATCTGGAGGCTTCCAGTCCTCATCCTCAAGTAGCTCACATTTGAGTTCAGGGGAGGAGGAAGACAGCAAGATGGTGAGCAGTTGTACAGTACAGCAAGTGCTGAGTGTTGCGTGAAGTCTGAAAGGACCAAGAAGTCCACTTGAATTGTCTTACCTGCAGAAGCCTTGGACGTTAGCTTGGTGTTGGCACTCTCCTGCTGACTCTTGTATCTGAATATCTCAAAATTTCTGACCTTGGGGAGTGGGGTCGTAGGTGGACAGGGTGCTAAAGGTGGTGGAGCTAATGCTACCTGGAGAAAGCCAGCTGCTCAAACCAGTCTTTGCTCGGCTCACCGGTCCCTGGCTTTGATCTGGAGTCTTGTTCCCAGGAGAAATCTGCCTGCTCCTCTTCTATCACATACAACAGGCTCCCCCCGCCCCAAGTTTGGTCTAATTTCAAGGGAAATGAGCTGTTTGTCCAGTCACCATCTCTGGGCTGTGTAAACAAGCGAATGGGCAATTAGTGGCTCTGTCAGAGCCTTGGCCCACCGCTCTGCTTGCACAAATGGAGACTCATCACTCATCTTTTGGACTATAGTCATGCAGGCATGAGATAATGGGGACTGCTTGGCTTTTGAGATTTCTTCATGCTGTTTAGATTCCAGTCTTTGTGTCAAGATCCTGTTGTTCAAGTATTTTTGGCAACAGCAACCACTGCCACTCAGCTCATTTGGGGGAAAAATAATTTAGATTGTTTGCCTTGATTTTTTTCCTCCTTAAACCATTTTCCTTTAACGAGCAGGAAATAGGACTGAGACATAGAGATCTACAGGTAATATCTTTCCTTAATTAGCCAAATGCTGACAAGAGAGGTCACTCAGTTGAACATGGGCTTTTCTTTGTCCCTTGAAGTGGCCGTGCATGTTGTACCCACAGATCGGGGGCCAGGAATGGGCTGGAGTCTCCTGGCTGCTCAGCCGCCTGTGGCCTTGTCACACATGCAGCCAGGTCACTTATAAGTCCAGGACTGCTGCCCTTTGTGTTTACTTGAGCATTTCATCCTGGCCTGTGTGTTTCTCCCCCCATTCATAATGCCCCTAGAGCCTTTGTGGGACGCTCCCCGCAATTTACTTTGTCTCTTCTTGAGGTGCTCAGAAAGCAGCCCCCAGTCCCTGTTCTCAGCACAAGCTGATGGCATGGTATTTCCTTTGTTCGTTCTTCAGAAATTGTCCTCACCTCCTCAGGTTTTTCCCTTTTTCTCCTTCTGCTTTTAATTTTCTTTTCCCTCTTACCTCCATTTTCTCTGCTTCCTTTCATAGCTTTCTATTTGCTCTGTGTCACTCCCTCTCCCCTACTTATGTTTTTGTTTTCTTGTAAAATGCTCTCCAGATTTACTCTTATTCAGGAATCATTACATTTGCCCAGTGTCATTCTGGTCTTTTCTTTCTTTTTCCTCACTGCTTTCCCTCTTGCATTCATTCCTTTCCCAGCCATCGTCTTTCACTTCCTTGAACCTTTGAAGTTCTTCCAATCAGGGGTGTCTCTGTGGCATGCCACATAGAGGAGGCAAGAGCACTCGGTGATGCTTTCAGCATGAAAACTGTGAAAGTGGTCATCTTTTCCCCATTTTGCCCTAGAACAGTCATCTGATGATGGGCCAGGAAGCAGCAGAGAGCACATCCAGTTCTCTGTGACCAATGACAACTATTCTTTTCCAGTTGTTTATTCAGCGTTTTTAGGCTCTCTAGTGTGTGGGAGGCCCTCCCTGACAAAAAAAAATGATGAATTGCATATAAATTCTAGCCACAAGGACCCTATAGCTCTGACACAAAGAATTATTCCCCCTTTCAGCAGCAGTTGATAGAGTCCATCAGCCCATCCTTTAGAAAACTCCTCTTAGCTTTAGGCATTCCCTTTTGTCTTCTTTCTGCTTCTTAAATGCTCCTCAATCTTTTTTTAAATTAATTAATTTATTTATTTTCAGAGAGGGGAAAGGAGGAGAGAAACATCAATGTGTGGTTGCCTCTCGCAATTCCACTATGGGGGACTTGGCCTGCAACTCAGACATGTGCCCTAGACTGGGAATTGAACCAACGACTCTGGTTCATAGGCAGGCACTCAATCTACTGAGCCACACCAGCCAGGGCAATGCTACTCAGTCTTTAATGCTAGTTCCTCATCTTCCCAATCTCTAAACTTTGGAAGGCTTCAGGACTCTGTTCATGGATTTCTTCTCTTTCTAGCTCGCTCACTTACCAGGTGATCTCATCAAGGCTTTAAATTACCTTCTTTATTCTTATGACTCCCATATTTTTATCTCTAGCACATACCTCTCCTTGGGTTCCTGATTTGTATGTCCAACTTGTTCATTGTCTTCATTTAGGTGCTAAATAAGTATGAATAAGTATGTCAGATTTTCAGACCTGGTGGCCCACACCAAATTTTGATTTCCCCACTTCACCCTATTGCCTTCACACATCAGCTTTCCTCTGGCAAATGGAACTGCCATTCTTCAAGATGCTCAAGCCAAAAATCTTGGAAACTCACACCATTTTTTTATCTTTCCTTTACAACCAATCCATCAGCAAATCCTGTCACTCTGGATATCCTGTTGGATATCCAGAATCCAACAACTCCTCGTCATGCCTCTTACTACTACACTGATTTCAAGCAATCATGATTTCTCAGTTGGACTGTTGGAATATCTTCTAACTGGTCTTTTTGCTTCTAGATTTGCACCTCTAGTCCTATTATAATGAATATAAGATTAGGTGACTCATTTTCTTAAAACCTTTCAAATGTTCCTCATTTCAATCATCATAAAATTCAAAGTCCTTATTAAACCTACTAGTCTCTACAGGATCTGACTCTAACAACCTCACTGTCTTCAATTTTTAACACTCCTTGCTTGTTCCCTCTATCACCTTTGGCCTTCCTGATGATCTTTGATGCTAGCCCGCATTATTTTCACTGCAGGAAGTATACTGGCTCTCCTTCTGGTCAGAATTTATCTCAGTACTTTCCCCAGATACCACATGGCTTGATCCTGCCCTTCATCCTTGTCCTTGCTCAATTATCAAGGAGAGTAGCCTAATAAAATAACACTTCCATAGCCTCTATTTTTCTCTTCTCATTTCCCTGCTTTTATACAGCTTCTTACCAGTTATCCCCATCAGAAATACCATCAGAAGTGGATGTAGGGAGACTGAAGACCATGTATTTATTTCATTGTTTTCTGTCTGCTACCATAAAAATGTATGTTTCTTGAGGTCAGGAATTCTGCTGTATTCCCTGCTTACAGTGCCTGTAGGCATTCTATGAATATTTTCTAATTCATGAATAAAAACTGTGCCTTCAAGGACATACATAAAAGATATCATGTAACTCAGAGGTAAGAGAAACCAGGAATAAAGGTGGATTATAAGCTAAGCATTGATGTCTGGAATGTAAAGAATATTCCAAAGGAATTGAATTGACTCCATGGAGCATATACAAAGTGCAGTAAATGTATTTATTGTAGCTACAGCATTATATACCCAATGTCCCAGTTGCCCAGGAGGATAGACCAGGAAGTCAGGCAATTCTAGTTGTGCTCCTGACCATTCTGACCTAGGTGCATTTATCATGCATAGCACAGATTTCTGATGAGCCAGTGCTAGACCCATATGAAGGTAACTAGGTGGCGGCTGCCAGTAGAACTGGGTGATGTTCTTGGCACAATGATAGAATTGCCTTGGGGAGAGTATGAGGAACACAGAGAGGAAGTAGATGTAGGGAGACTGAAGAGTAAATCATTTGGTAGAGGCAATTTGTAGTCATAGAGATATGCTTCTAAAAACTGAAAGCTGAATTGATCAGAAGCCTTCCATCTACCTAAGTTCTACCCAGCTTTAAATGCCATGCTGAGTGCCTCATTCCACACTGGGCTTTCCTTCCGCTGAACCCCTTTGGCACTTTGCTTCTCTGGGCCTCTGTCTTTTTTTTTTTTTTTTAAATGAAGATATTTTTGGGATGCCAAAGTTCCCATCTAGCTTCACCATTCTATAATCCCTGAGTAGTAGGAGATAAAGTTGGAAAAAATTGAAAAGTAGTAGAAGAGGGGAAAATGTATAAATTGTGATGAGAGCCCTGGCAAGTGTGGCTCACTTTATTGGGCATCATCCTACAAACCAGAAGGTCATGGGTTCCATTCCCGGCCAGAGCACATGCCTGGGCTGTAGGTTCGGTCCTTAGTCAGGGCACATGCAAGAGGCAATAGATTGATGTTTCTCTCGCACGTTGATGTTTCTCTCCCTCTCTTGCTCCCACTCTTCCCTTCTCTCTAGAATTAATAAAAGAAAAAATTTAATTGTGAAGAGTCTAGAGTGCTAGGCCAAAAATTTATATTTTATTCTATGTGCAAAGATAGCCATTGAAGGTTTGAGCAGGAAAGTGACATGGTAAGATGATACCAGAGGTGGGAGGAACAGTGACTAGAAGTAATCATTTAAGAAGGCATGCAGTGATATTAGGGAAAGGTGATAAAGAGCCAAAGTTTGGTGCATTTTTATGGGAAAAGATATGAGAAGTTGAATATGGATGACATTACAGAGGCCAGGTGTCCAGGGTTTAAGCATCTGACTGAATGCAAGCTCCATGAAGGCAGAGAACCCCTCAGCTGTGTCCAGTGCTCTGTGCCCAGTGCCCGACACATAATGGGTGCACACTGAATATTTACTGATGAATGAATCAGAGTAATGAAATGTAGGACAGTAGGAGTTAAAGATGACAGTGAGACTCTGAGTTTAAGTGACAGAAAGAATAGGCTACCATTAAAAGAAAAAGTGAACACTGGAAGATGAACATGTACCAAAGAGCTCGACTGCATTCTGGAACATGCTGGGAATATATCTGAACAATGTGTCCAGCCTGTGATGATACTTGAGTCTAGCAGTCAGTTGGGAAACTGCCACAAAGAAGTAATTGGTGAACTATAATGAGATGTAAAATGGGGAGAGAGTAGAGGAAGAAGAAAGCAATGAAGAGAATTGAGTTGGGATAGGGTGGACAATATACCATAAGAGATAGACAGAAGGAAAAAGTCTGAAGAAATAGGAGAAGACCTAACAGTGAGTACATGCACTGAAGCCAAGGGAAGAGAATTCCAAGGAACTTCTATTAGCAGTGTTAATTATTACAAAGAGGTTGAAGAGGATGAGTATCAAATATCAACAAAAGCCAAATTATACACATGGAGAGTGGACACTGGTCATAAGAAGTTACCCTGGGGTCACAGACTTGCCGGGGCAGTACTCGGAGTAGCGTGAAGAGGCTTCTGACTGACCTCTGGGCTCAGGAGGCAGGGTTCAAATCACACCATTCTTTAATCAGTCATAGCCATCAGTTCCCATGGATCCTGGTCAACCACATGTTTGCATCTTAGACCCAAGCTTGCCAGAAGACTGTCTTTCCACTTGAAGAGAGAAATAAATCTCAACATATATTTTTTACAGCATTAAAGCATTTGTCCACTGTTACGTTATTATCAGGCCTGGGGCAAAAACACCCAAGTTTCCACTTGATTCAGTATGTGAGTACACTCTTATGAGGGGTTTCGGGGAGGGACTGGAAAGGCACAAAGGGTTCTGGAATGTAGCCCTACATGCTGGGCATCAGTTGCACCTTGTCATTCTCTCCCTGTGCCCAGAGTGCCCTGTCACAGCAGGACCTACATGGTTTTCACTGTTCTCATGTTGCTTAATTAAAGCCTGTTTGCCTTATCTTCAGGATTTCTGAAGTAGATAGAAGCTTGAGACTTTCTTGTTGATGAAATGCATACTAAAGAAGCCAAGGAGACGTACTGAAACGATAGGGATATCACCTTCTTTACCAAAGGAGGAGGGCCGTCTTACATTCACTAAGTGCCAAGTTGGTGAGAAGTATACAGTTTAGGTAGAAAAATGTGACGAACTTGGTTCTAGGAAGAGAGAGCATCCGGGCATTGATAGCCTTGAAACCAAAGGTGAGGAGGAAAAGGAGTTGCTAAAGTAAAGCGAAGTTAAAGTATGAGTTACTGTTGCTATGAATCACAATAAATAGAACCAGTGAAATAGGAAAAGATGTGAACATTATTATATTCCTAAAAAAAAGTAAAACAGCAGTGAATGGGACAGCACATACAAAACTGATTGTTTTTTAGCTCTATGAACTTACAAGTTTTACTTTCTTCCTTCTGCCTTTGTACCAGACAGACATTTACCACTGGAAATCTTTCTTGTCTGTGTCCCAAGGTTATCTGAACACCAAGCTCATGCTTAAGTAGGAAAGGTTATCAATTCAGGGAGATTGAAGAAGGATTTCCATGGAATTACCCATAACATCTATTTGAAAACAAAACCCTTGCAAACCATCACATCATGGAAATCACAGTCCCTGGTGAGAAAACTGCCAAGTTTTTTGAGGTTGCAACTTAGACCACACGAAAAAATGTGTCTGCATCTCCAAGTGTCTGGTTTAGAAGTTGGAAGAATAGGGCATTCGATCAGTCTTCCTCACAGGATCTCCAGTACTTTCCCCACTTCCGGTGGCAGAAGCCTGGTTGGTGGTCCAAGCCAGGAAGGAAAGCGATATATCAATTTGGAAGAGGAAAATAATTCTATGTTTATTTTTTAGAGTCATGATTTAGACAAAAATATACTCAAGTAAGGAATGCCTGTTATTTAAAATCAGTCAGTTTGAATGACCAATCTGAATGCCTGGCTGTCCCTTGTGCATGAGAATCTGTGATTACGTGCCAGGAACTGACAGGCGTCCCCAGCAGGTTGGGTGCAATCCATGTGCCCTGCTTTCTCCTCCAGGCCCTCCTCTAGACATTTCTAGCAGCCATGTGCTTTAGGAAGAAAGGGGCTGGATTCCCTCAAGCAGCTCTGCTTCCATACCAACCCTATATGATTCAAGTTCACAAACTGTAATGAAGGTAATGCCTTACCCTAAGGCCTCAAGGCCACAAGGCCAATTGCATGGCAGTTTTGTTCATGGCAAAACTTTGATTTTTTTTGTTTTGAATCATAATGTTAGCATTTGAAGAGTTTAAATGAGTAAGAGCCTCAGACTTCTCCATGCAGCTACTATGAAACACCCATTCTAAAGTTAACCAGGTGATCAGTGGTGATTAGTTCCCCACCACCAACAACTTTAAACTTTGATTCCCATCTTCAGGATCAGTAGAAATAAGAAAAAGATGAAATAGTGTTTGTTCAGAGACAGGTGCTATCTAGGTTACCTTTATATGCTCACTTTTTGATGACGCTGCCCTTTCTTGTGGGGGAAATGGCTGAGTATAGTAATGGAGGGAGTGAGAGATGGCCAGGAGGGAGATGAGTTTCAGGCACATGTTAGGGGAGAAGAGGAACCACGAGAGGTTAGGCCATGGCAATTGGGTCTCTTTATTTGGGGAAACTAGTAATAATCTTAATTTGGGCTTTAGCTTCTGTCTTTGTTTATTTGTGTGTTTTGTTTTATGTATCTATTTTTTTTCCTGAGGCAACCTGAAAAGAAAGAGTGAGGGAGCAGAGTTAACATGGGCTGAGAACATATCTATATATGATTGAGGTCTTACTTCCTCAGTTTGCTACTACTCAATCCCCAGGAGACCACATTCAGTTCCAAAGCCATGTGGGAGGAGGAGACTGAGTCAGATGAGTTGGGCAGCTTCCTCTGACTCAGAGAGGAGTCTGAGCTGGGCTCAAGATAATGGTCGATATGACAAATACAATTATTCCAGTTTTCCTGAAGGAAAAAAAAACAGAAGTTTAAGAAGAGAGAGTTCACCATTCAAGGATTTAATTTGGTTTTCATCAGAATATGGCAAAAAAGCATGTCAGAATCTGGGCTTCACTAACCAGAGACAGTTAAGAGCAAACAGAACTGGGTTGGGAGTAAATCTCAAAAGGTTCTGAGAATGAGGAAAAATGGGAAGAGACAGAGTAGAGATTATAGCAGGTCTTAAAATCCTGCTAGAGTTTGAGAGGTATCTGCCTTTTAGTATAAAATGTGAGCTTAGGAAAGAGCCTGAGAGAATGAAAATAAAGTCTAAAAAAGTCATATTTAATTAAATGAAGATGCCCACATTTCTTTTCCCTACATATAGAACTTTACTTAGGCTTTAGTGTGTTGAAAACCTAATATTATTTGCTAAAAGTTTAAAAAAAATAGCAGTAGGTTTCTCTCATTACCCAGAGAAGTATGAAAATACCACTTTCCAGTAACTTCCATGAAGAAGGCCTGGAGACCTTCAGAAAAAAGATTCTCAGATACCTTATCAGGTTTCAGAGAAGTATTTAGACACATTAACCCCTTTTACTCAGCTGTAATTCTAAAGCAAAGCCCATCACACTTCTGGGTCATGGATGTGGGTGGCAAGCCCTTCCCTGTGCTATGCTCCATCTCATCTGTTTTCTAATGTGGGGGAAATATTGGACAAGCTGCCCTTGGCTTTCAAAACTCTATTCATTCCTAGTTGGCTTTCTGTGGGTCTTCTCCCTCATCAGTATGGGATACGTCTCACTTCACCAGACAGGCACCTTCCAAAATAACCATTGTTTTAAAAGACATTCCCATAACCCAAGCCCTTCCTCCCATCAGGTAAACTAAATGAAGAAAAAATCATTTTTTTCTCACTGTGTCTTCCCTACTTATCCTCTATGATCAGAACTAGAGTAGGAATGCTCTAGAAGAGGCAGCAGCCAATAGAGGGACCACATTTTAAAATATGACTATAAGAGACAAGGAGATGGGAAAGCTAGCACACAGTGGACATCAAATAAATGGTAGAGGGGGAAGAGAGAGGAGAGACAGTAAGACAGTGTTCTAGAAGACAGACGAAATTGAGGCAAAACCATCTGCCCTTACTTTTCTCCCATTGACAAATCTAAGAATAAGAAGTTGCTTTACACATACTCCTGTATTCCACACACACCCCAAAACAGAAAGCATACATACGCAGGTAACCCTAGATCAGAGCTGAGAGTTGAATTATAGAAGCTTCAGCACGTGTCTTTACACATCATCAAGCTTTGATTTATTGGCAGTTTCAAACACTATTTGAGTGATCATCTCAGAAAGCTTTTTCCTTTGCTTTAAAAATATTCACAGCATCATCTCAGCAGCCACTGCATTAAAATCCCTCTCCACACTTGAAGCACAATTGTCTGTGAAGGAAAGTTAGGGCCACCATACAAGAGCAAGAGTTCCTTTGCAAATTGCAGCTACACCAGAAGAAAAGCTGAGCCAGGCATATAGTATTTTATTTTATACACCACAAACAGACAAACAACCCCTAGATTTGGAGTCCAGAGTTAACAAAAGCATTTAATCCATGGGGTTTTCAGAAGGGGCAATGTTTTTTCATATTTCTCCTCTGCTACCATTATTTACATAACAAATCGCTGCAAACTACAATCATGTCAGATGTTGGAAATGAATCTTTGGGGCATAGCTATTTTTAAACAACCCGTAGTTATAGGGATGTTGCAAAAACATGCAAAGGCTGAGTTTGTGTTTTAAATCATAAGCGGTCACAGAAACTCTGTTGTTAGGCTGGTGCTAACCTATGGAACAGAAAAGCTTTTTTCAGCAGAGCCTGAAATCCCCTAGGAATGATGATGTTTTTAAGAGTTGCAACAATTTAAATTAGCCATAGGTGGAACCCCAGTATTTCTAGGCAGGTACACAGAAATTCTTGATGATGCCAATTTTTCCCACTTTGGAGAACATTGAACTTCTCCTGCAAATACATTCAAAATACTTCACCATCAGAAGATTTTATTTACTGACACCAGAAACAAGCATCCCTTTTCTACCTGCCTACATCACACCACAGAATCAGAAGTTAGTAAAAAGAATACTGCATTCTTGGGGATTATTTGCATGAGTGGATTATTTGTGTCACTCTCTGAGAGGTTATATTCATGGTCTTCATTCTACTTGTCTAAGTTTACTGCTGCCACAAAAATTTTTTCCTCCAGTCTAGTGAGCCTCCTTGTTGTCTCCCTGATTCTGCAACACCTCCTCACACACACACAAACACCCTCACCTTTCACTTATCACTCCAGCCTGTCTAGACCTTTGCTCGTGTGAAAGAAACAGAAGCTTCAACTTGAATCTTGGAGTCCCAGTCCTACTTCCCTTTTTCTAGCCAAGGTTAACACACATCCTACAAAATCGTCCTCAAGTCTCACTTCTTCTATAGAAACTCTCAAGCTCCTATGGTATTTATTCTTTATTATTAAGAATAATAGGACTTCCAGCCAAGATGGAGGCATAGGTAGACATACTGTGCCTCCTCGCACAACCAAGATGGGAACAACAACAATTCAGAAACAGAATAACAACCAGAACTGACAGAAAATTGAACTGTATGGAAGTTGGACAACCAAGGAGTTAAAGAAGAAACATCCAGACCAGTAGGAGGAGTGGAGTTGGGCAGCCAGGCAGAAAGGACTCATGACAAGGCAATTGCTGGAGGACCGGGGCAAACGAAGTGGAGGCTGGTGGAACTGGGGTCCCACATTCACATGCAGATAAACTGGGAGGAACAACTGGGGAGCAAGACAGACCACACAACCCAGGGCTCCAGCGCGGAGAAATAAAGCCTCAAACCACTGACTGAAAACACCTGTGGGAGTTGAGGCTGCAGCTGGAGAAACTCCCAGCCTCACAGGAGAGCTTGCTGGAGAGACCCACAGGGTGTTAGAATGTACACAAGCCAACCCACATGGGAATCAGCACCAGAAGGGCCCACTTTGCTTGTGGGTAGTGGGGGAAGTAACTGAAATTTGGCAGAGAGTGGAGCAAGCACTATTGTTCCCTCTTGAACCCCTTCCCCACATACAGCTCCACAAAGCAGCAACATGGGGTGCCCCACCATGATGAACACCTAAGGCTCTGCTTACTATGTAAGGGGTGCACAGAGACCCCCCCAAAATAAATGGCCCAAATGAAAGAACAGATCAAAGCCCCAGAAAAAATACAACTAGGTGATGAAGAGATAGCCAACCTATCAGATGCACAGTTCAAAACACTGGTAATCAGGATGCTCACAGAATTGGTTGAATTTCATAGCAAATTAGATGAAAAAATGAAGGCTATGCTAAGTAAAATAAAGGAAAATGTACAGGGAACCAATAGTGATGGGAAGGAAACTGGGACTCAGATCAATGGAGTGGACCAGAAGGAACAAAGAAACAACCAAACAGAAAAGAATGAAGAAACAAGAATTCAAAAAAAATGAGGAGAGGCTTAGGAACCTCCAGGACATCTTTAAACATTCCAACATCTGAATTATAGGGGTACCAGAAGGAGAAGAGGAAGAGCAAGAAATTGAAAACTTATTTGAACAAATAATGAAGGAGAACTTCCCCAATCTGACCAAGGAAATAGACTTCCAGGAAGAATAATAAAAGAATAATACAAATGGTACAAACTAATATTTATTTTATATTCTTAGCCAGGTGATACTTAGTCTCACTTATTCTCATTTTTTCATTCATATTTTTTATTAAATTTTTTTCATTGCCATTTAGTCCTTTTATACCCCTTCCCCTGTAATCACCATGCTGTTGCCCATGCCTTTGAGTCCTTTTTCCTTTTTGCTCAATCCTTCCACCTTTTAACCTCCCCTCTCATGGCTGTCATCCTGCTCTCCACTTATGAGTCTGTCTCTATTTTAGTTGTTGGTTCAGTCTGTTCATTTTATTCCACATATGAGTGAAACCATGTGGTATTTGTCTTTATCTGACTGGCTTATTTCACTTAGCGTGATGTTCTCCAGGTCCATCCATACTGTTGCAAAGGGTACAGTTTTCTTTTTTTACAGCCAAGTAGTATTCCAGTGTGTAAAGGTCTCACAGTTCTTTTATCCACTCAATTACTGATGAACACGGCTGCTTCCATATCTTGGTGACTATAAATAACACTGCCTTGAACATAGGGATGCTTATGTCCTTTTGAATTAGTGTTTTGGGTTCCTTCAGATATATCCTTAGGAGTGGGATCACTGGGTCAAAAGGCAGATCCATTTTTAATTTTTTGAGGCATCTCCATACTGCTTTCCACAGTGGTTGCACCAGTCTGCATTCCCACCAACAGTGCACAAGGGTTCCCCTTTCTCCACATCCTCATCAGCACTTGTTTGTTGACTTATTGATGATGGCCATTCTGACAGGTGTGAGATGATATCTCATTGTGGTTTTAATTTGCATTTCTCTGATAATTAGTGACATTGAGCATCTTTTCATATGTCTGTTGGCCATTTGTATGTCTTCTTTAGAGAAGTGTCTATTCAAGTCCTTTGCCCATTTTTTAATTGGGTTGTTTGTCTTTTTTGATGTTGAGTTTTACAAGTTTATGAGTTCTTAATAAATTTTGGATATTAACCCATTATCAGATATATTGGTGAATATGTTCTCCTATTCTGTGAGTTGTCTTTTTATTTTGTTGATATTTTCCTTTGCTGTGCAAAAACATTTTAGTTTGATGTAGTCCTATTTGTTTATTTTTTCTTTTGTTTCCCTTGCCTGGGGAGATATATTCAATAAAAAATCGTTAGGAGCAATGTCCGAGATTTTGCTGCCCATGTTTTCTTCTAGGATTTTTATGGTTTCAGGTCTAACATTTAAATCCTTAATTGATTTTGAATTTATTCTTATGTGTGGTGTAAGAAGATGGTCTAGTTTTATTTTTCTACATCTATCTGTCCAATTTTCCTGACACCATTTATTGAATAAATTATCTTTAGCCCATTGTATGTGCTTTCTTCCTCTGTCAAATATTAACTGACTATAAAGACATGGGTTTATTTATGGGCTCTCTATTCTGTTACATTGATCTACATGTCTGTTTTTATGCCAGCACCATGCTGTTCTGATTACTATGACCTTGTAGTATAGTTGCTACTAGGTAGCATGATTCCTCCAACTTTGTTTTCAGGATCACTGTTGCTATGCAGGGTCTTTTGTGGTTCCATATAAACTTTTGAAATATTTGTTCTAGTTCTATGAAATATGTCATTGGAATATTGATAAGAGTTGTGTTGAATCTATAGATTTCTTTAGGTAGAATGGATATTTTAATGATGTTAATTCTTCTTATCCATAAACATGGTATGAAGAAGATCCTATTTGCATCTTCTTCAGTTTCTTTCTTCAGTGTGTTATAATTTTCGGAGTACAGGTCTTTTACATGCTTGGTTAGATTTATTCCTAGGTATTTTATTCTTTTTGAGGCAATTGTGAGTGGGATTGTTTTCATAATTTCCCTTTTAAAAAATGAAAGTTATAGGCCAATATCCCTGATAAACATAGATGCTAAAATCCTCAACAAAATATTAGCAAACTGAGCCCTGGCTGGTGTAGCTTAGTGGATTAAGCGCAGGCCTGTGAACCAAGAGATCACGGTTCGATTCCCAGTCAGGGCACATGCCTGGGTTGCAGGCCAGTTCCCAGCAGGGAATGCACAGGAAGCAACCATACATTGATATTTCTCTCCCTCTCTCCTTCCCTTCTCCTCTGAAGATAAATAAATAAAATCTTTAAAAAATATATTAGCAAACTGAATACAGCAATGCATCAAAAAGATCATATCATATACTCTCACCAAGTGGGATTTACTCTGGGAATGCAAGTTTGGTACAACATTCGTGAATCAATAAATGTGATTCACCACATAAACAAAATGAAGGATAAAAACCACACGATCATATCAATAAATGCAAAAAAAGGCTTTTGATAAAATCCAGCATACATTTATAGTAAAAAGTCTCTGGAAAGTGGGATAAGAGGGAACATACTTAAACATAATAAAGGCCATATATGACAAACCCACCGCCAGCATCATACTCAGCAAGCAAAAACTATAAGCATTTTCCTTAAGATCAGGATTAAGACAGGAATTCCACTTTCACCTCTCTTATTCAACGTAGTACTGGAAGTCCTGGCCACAGCAATCAGACAAGAAGAAGAAATAAAAGGCATCCATATTGGAAAGGAAGAAGTAAAACTGTATTTGTAGATGACATGATACTGTATATAAAGAACCCCAAAGATTCCACCAAGAAGCTACTAGAACTGATGAATTCAGCAGCGTAGCGGGATACAAAATTAATATCAGAATTCAGTTGCATTTTTGTATGCCATTCACTTAGTCTCATTTTAAAAAGACCCTTGAGGGAAGCACTATTACTATTTCCACTTTACAAATGAGGAGCCTGAACTCAGACAGACTAGATTTGTTTGATGTCAAAGGAAGACCCAGGGAGACTAGAATAAGAATTCGGTGTAGGATTTCTGTGGCTTGGGCTAGAGTGATTGAGTAAGCAGAAAGCGGTAATAGAAATAAGGGGTATTTGGGAGGTATGACCCTTTCCTCAGAGAAGCAGGGCTTTCCTTAGACCTACCCTTATGAAAATTATGTTCCCTCTGTTATTAATGTAACTGTCACTCCTTCTGTCTCCTCTGTGGCACTTCCTTCAGTTTTTAAATATTTGAGACATCAGCTAATGCAAGAGGGAAGGTTTCTATTTTTCTCACTTTAGAATTCCCACTGCTTAATATGCAGTGACAGTTGAGTAAACACAAATTGAATTGGTCCAAAAAAGGAAAGGAACATTTAAAGTGGTTCTTCCTTGTTTAAGTCATAAATGGGACAAAATGTATCTAGAGATAAAAACAAGATTTGAAAAGGAATATTAAAGTCTCCCTACCACTATCTAACCAAAAGGACAAGTTCAGAAATGTGATCAAAATAACAAACTAATGAAGAATGGAAGACTGTGAGTCAGGAGGGCCTGTCCTCTACAACTGGGTGGTTTAAAAAGAAAAAGAAAAATCTGTTTTTATCTAATAGTCAGTGTCTAGTCAGTTGCAAGGATTATGAGATTTTCTTACATCTTATCATTTGTTAGATAGTCTATGTCTGATAACTTTGGAGCCAGTCTTTAACCGTCTAGGTTCCCTGAAATTTTGGGCAACCTAAATATAGGATCATATGTTACCTAGTGAAACATAGAAATCCCTTCATTGGTCCAATTGCTTTTAAAACCAAAGGAGCCATTTAAATGAGTTACAGATAAAAGTAATACTTATTTAGTTATTTATTTCTTCTTTTCAGTTGATATAAGTTCTCCAAATAAGTGTAGAATTTTAGTTGGGATTCAGTACCTCCTACCTTTGTCCCTTGGGAGAGACATGCTCCTGCCCTTCCTTTCTGTGGGAGTATTTGTCTAAATCTTTTCTTCCTCCCCACCACCGAGGTTTCTGAGGGGTTATATTCATGGTCAGAGTCATATCTAATGTAGAGCATTGTTTTATATGCCAGCAACACAAGAGTCATAACTGTGTTCATCACTCATGGATCCCAGACTTTAAACAGATGCAAGGGTGAGCTACATCAATTGGCAGGAGTCAGAGGATCCTTACTGTTTTCGTAAGCTGAGACAGTAGGCCCAGTTCATAATGACACCAAATAAGGTGTCTTGGAATGTGATTGTGTCCATCTCCTTTCAGGGCATGCAATTTAGGCACAGAGAACCAGTCCCCAGAAAGTGACCTCAAAGGAAGGTGTGGGCTGCTGGCTTGACTCTCTCCATTCTACCCCAAGCAGCCCTGTATGGGCTTCTTAGTGTTAATGAAAGTGTACATTAGAAGAAATCTTTTGTTCTTTGAAAAGTACCCCTGACTATGCTGGGACCTGGATTATTCACCAACTAGCCACTGGCAAGTAGAAGATGGCTTGTCCAATTCTCCTGGTTTCTCACTCTGAAGAGCCATAAGGTAGACAGAACTTTTGCTTAAGTGTCTCTTTTTAACATATTAAGAAGGTTTGATTAGTCTCACGAATTATTGTATAGTCTTAAACTAGACATTACATAACAAAGTTTTATTCTTGGATATTTAGCCAGTTACATCAATATAATAAGTTAGAGTAGACCTTGAGGAAGCAGAGAAGTTTGTTCCAATTTGGCTGGAGTTTTGATGTCCCAATTCTGTGTTCTTAAAAATTGTGCTTTGAGCTTGTGACCAAATGGCTAGCTATTGCTACAAGAAAGCAATTATTAACATACCTGCCGTCTACCAGGACCTTTCCTCTAAGGGATGACAAAGCATTTGATGTGTAGCACATGTATAAAGGTGCCAACAGATAAGAGGTTTGCCTTAGGTCATCTTCCAAGAAATACTGTGTTTTAACTATCTCCCTGTTTACTGGAACTGCCATAAAGTAACATAGGGGAGGAATTCTGAAATCCTTTAAAAAAAAAGACATTGAAGTTACTAAAAGGTTCCTTTATTGTGTCAACATTTCTAGTAGTCAGAGGGCATGCATTCTCTCCACAGTAATTTTATTAGATTGCTAAAAAAAAAAAAAGTAGTGGTTTTCTTAGAAGGGAGCATGAGCCAAGTGGTAGGCCTAAATCCCTCCTTTTATCTGAGGATCGTGATACTATTTTAACCACAAGTATGTATTTTTCTTTCTCAGAGGAGACAGATAGCCCTTTGGATCATCCCTTACAGAATGCAGTAGATGCTATGCAGAACTGTTACCCAAATTGTTAGATCTTACAACCAGACTAAACTGCATTCACTGTTATAAAAACCCAGTGTGGAAAGAAAAATCTACATGATAAAAAGATAAGCCATCACTTTTTGAATTGGCTTCATTATTTTAGAGAACTGAAATTGTCTTTGGATGACTCTCAGTGATCAAAATTTGGCAAATTTAGAATAAAAAATGCTGCCTTTCTTCAGGAGGGCAGTGAAAACAGGGTAGAAAGGGTGGCTCGTCCTGGGTTTACCATTCTGCATCCTAATTTCTCTTCAGATTGTTTGAAAATCTATCCACGTTGATACATATGGATCTAATTCTTTAGAAACTGCTATAGATCATTCCATTGCATGAATAGGCCTTGCTTTTCTTTATCTATACACCTTTTCCTTTCTGTCATTAAGTTAGTTACATCAGTCTGGAACTCCACTATAAAGGAGAGCTGGTAATCTGTGTGTCCTTTCTTCTTCACTGGGACTTGGAAAGATAAACAAGGCAATTATGTGAAATGGCTAGAGTTCTTGTTACGAAGTGGAACAAGCATTAAAGCTATTTCTACTTTCTTATATGTGTGCTTTCCATCTAGAAGGACAAGATTCCTCAAGCACTTTTTTCTTACCAGATGTAATAGTGACGGTCCATATGTGAAAGTGATGGGAATGCAAAATTAGATAATTGTGACTAGCTGGGACTTAAGCCATAAACACAGCCCAAAATAATACTGCTGAAAACCAAAGACAATCATTTTACTGCTCATAAATGATCTTTAAGCTGTTGAGTGAATAAGGTCCAGAATTCTCTTTGGTCCCTCGATGGACAGTAATGCTCTTGGATCATAATTTTTCATCGTTCTTCGTGGAAAGATTGACTATAGGCTGCTCAATAAAATGAACGTTGGAAATAAAACTTCTGTCTCACACTATCTATTCACAAAAGAGCTATAAAAATAAACACATACCGAGCACCTAATGGAGACATGACAACAAGCCTGAGGGAATGCAAGCTCTTCAGCCCTCTTTTAATTCCCTCTAAGTTTTATTTAGTTTCATTGTGGGGCAACTGCGTCAACTGCAGGCAGACATTCGTGTTTTCTGAACTTGTTTATCTGGAAAGTAGTTGAAAGACATAAGAAAGAGTAACTTTGGAGAAAGCCTTAGAGGAAAACAGGGAAGGGCATACAGAATAGCATTTCCACAGTTCTATTGCTATCTGGAAACTGCCTGGAACATTTTAATGAAACCATTCTGTGTTATATCACCTAGTGTGCTAATGTAAGGTAGGTCTCTTTTGGTTTCTGTATAAAATTCTAAAGTAAGCTTTGGTGGGCATAACTTAGAATTGGAGCAGAGCATTAGAGTTCAGTGTCAAGAAGTCTAGACTCAGCTGTGGATTAGGAAGAATGTCAAGAGTCACCACCCTTGTGTCTCTCACTGCTTCCCTGTCTCTCGTGAAATTGGTCAGTGCTTCCCTGGGATCCCTTGATTCTGCTTTTGGTCTCTTTTTCACTAAATCTTCCTTCTGTTTGATTTGTTGGCATCAACTCCTTCCATCAGTTTCTGAGCATACCCTCTTGCTATGTTTCCTTTAAAAAAATGTTTAATATCAGGGAAACATTTTTTCTAAGGAATTCAACTTTGATCTTGTTCAACACCTTCATCATCCAGTCTCTTGGGCTACAGTAGGCAGGACCCTCAGAAAGTCTTCCATTCTCCTCAGGGTGCCTTTTCTCCAGTGGACTGCAGAGCCTTGACATTATACCACCTCATTTGTCTTCCCACTGTCCTTGTGAAAAACACAGTTACCAGGCCTCTTGACATATGAGAGAAAGGATGCTTTAAGAGACAGTCATTTTCAGGGACTGTCTACTAAGTCAGCAATAGATTTAGACATCCAGAGGGAGAGTCAGCTCCCTAGGACTCTCTTTGAGCTATTTCTGACTACTACTTCAAACTAGTTTCCATCATTCAAGTTTTGTTATCCAAACAGGCCTTATCCATGATTTCCTTGGCCTCTGGCTATTACTAATGTGTTTTTTTTTTAACCTCTCGAGACTACTTACTCTAAACAACATCACCCAAGTTGATGTTGCATGTCAGGTCTAATATTGTACAATTTGAAAAAAGATTACTGAGTACCTAATCATAACCATTCATTTCTCATGTATAGGCCCACAATGTGTCGAATACTGTGCCAAGCAAAGGCAGGAGACAGTTCCCTGGCTTAAAGATCTTGCAGCCCCGCCTGGAGAGCCAATCCTAAACAGATGACTATACAGTAGGGCAACTGCAGTACAAAGAATAACAGAGAATTCATTCAGCCAATGTTGAGAGCCTACAGTGTGTCAGGTTCTGTGCAGGCACAATTTATATAGTTATGAACAAAATAGATAAACTTACAATTAAGAGAAGGAGACAATTAAAAGGAAATAACTAATCTCATGTATGCTACAAATTGTGGAATGTTTAGCTTTGGTGGGGGGCGAGACTTTTAAGAAACCTGCTTTAAAAGAGTGGACAGGCCTCTCTGCAGTGATGGCATGTAGGACAGGGAAGGATCTAGTCAGGGAAGTGTAGGAAGAAAAACACCACAAACAGAAGGAATATTATGGATGGTAGTCCTGAGATGGGGAAGAGCTTGGCATACTGGGAAACTAACATGGGCTAGTGCCACTGGAAGTGGGCCAAGCTGCCCAGGCAGAGCCCTGAAGGAATTTGGATTTTAGTCAGTATTCAATGAGAAGCCTCAGGAGAGTTGGTAAAATGAAAACAACATGACTGCATTTATGTTTTAAAAGATTACTCTGATTACTATGTAGAAAATAAATGGAAAGGGGCAAGAGCAGATATAAGATTACTGAAATAACTCAGGTGAAAAACAAAGGCACTTTGGACCAGAATGGTGGAAGTTCAGATGGAAAAGTATGGATGAATTCAAGACCTATTTGGAAGTAGAAAAGACAGGGATATGATTACAATTTCTACCTTATAGTTGAAGCAAAGAGAAGAGCCAAAAATAATTCTCAGATTTTGATCATCCTTATGAATGGCGATACCCTTTACTGAGTTGTGGTAGAGTCTGAAAAGGGCAGGTTTGTGTTATGGTGGAGAGTCAGGGGTCGTTTGAACTTCAGGGCAGCTGTTCCTGCTGTCCTGCAGAGAGTGAGAAATGCAAATCTGTTGTTAAGCTAGTGGAGTCAGCAATATAAACTTGGGATTCACCAGCAGAAGAATGGTAGCTGTATATGTCCACCTAATGATGTAAAGATAGAAGAGAGGAGAGCTAAGAGACAGCCTGGAGGCTGAATCTATTTAGAATAGGAGAAGAGAAAGAGGAAGAGCCAGTGGAGGGGAGAGAGAAAGTGATAAGAGTGGCTGAGATATTGATTGATATTAAACATGACCCTATCTGGCTTGCTGGGATAAGCACTTCGTCTTTCATGATCATTTTAACAAAACACAGTTTCTGAAAATGTGTAGTAAACTATAAATCATTACCTATATGTAACTTAATGCATCAGTGATGCATGATTTATTTGGCACGAAGGAAACTGTGTAAGAATCTGGAACTTTGGAAATCGCTGTTGGACCCCAGATCCTGCTCCAGTAGACTTGCATTTCACGGGACAAAGGAAATGGGACATGTCCCTTTACAAATAGTCTTCACAGTCATTTAATAATATAATCGATGATAAAGTGACCAAGGATTTTTAAAAAGTCCCTCCTTACCCAGCCCTGCTTTTACTTCCACCCCCAGTCCTCCCCATGACTGCAGTATGGTACTTGTCGGTGATGCCATGTCCTGCCGTCCCCAGCCCCTTGTTCTCCAAATGTTTGTAACTCCCAGCACTTAAATGAATTCTTATTTATTCACAGATGCCCTTTTACAGAACATTAAAAAAGGAAGCATGTGACTTTCAGCAGTGGCCCACAGCTCCAACATGGCCTTCCACTATTTCTGCAGTAGGATGTTGTAGCTCCGGGCTCTGTACCTTCTCCCTTTACATTCAGAGTAACCCATTCTGTGGAATGCGTTGCAAATGTGAATGTTACCTGTAAAATATGTATGACTCGATTTCTGGTGTGAGTTGGAATAGTGTGTTTTAGGGGCCGTGCTTCTATGTACCTCCTTTAAAATGTGTATTTTTAAGTGGTTAATTATGATTATTTACACCCCACATCATTACTTGTAAGATAATACAATAGCAAGATTGCTACTTTGGCAACTTGTTAGGTTCTAAAATCTAAGAAAAGCATGCATAAGCAATCTTATAAATCATGGGGAAGACATGTACAATGTTGAGCTTTGAAATGTAAGCAATTTCTTACAGTTAGAACTCTTGGAGGAGTTTTCTCATTCTGCAAAGGCAGCCCTTTGGCCACCCCTGGAGCATTTGCCCACAGTAGGGCCTGCCTTCCTCTGAGACATGGCCACGAATGGGGATTTTGCAGGGAGAGTCAGAGCAGTGCCTTGGGGAGCTGGGAAGTCTCAGGATATGAGGGAACACCCTGCCTAATTAAACATTCCGTCGCTCCTCTACATTCCCCCAAACAACTAGGATACAAGTTGCATCATCACATCTCACTCCTGCACCCAGTGGTGAGACTGAACTACAAAGGCCAGGTCACTCTCCAGAATCAACTGTTGGGGAAAACCAGCAAAACTCAACAAGCAAAAGAACTTACACCTGAGAAAATACACTTCTGTAGACAGAAGAGGTCTTCAGATCATGTTTTATAATCTCAGAGAGTTACAAAATGGCACCACTCCATGAAAAAGAACGTAGTGTGGATGTAGAAATGAAAATTTGGGCTAGGTAAATATTTTTAAAAAATCAGTGAATTCACAGAATGGTAAAGTGCCAGTACTGAAAAATTAGACAGGTGAAAGATCAAGTCACAAGAATTCTTCCAGAATAGAACATAAAAGGAGAAAAATATATGGAAAGTGTGGAGAAATGCTCAGATATGGAAAATGTTTTTAGAAATGTAATTTATTTAATATGAGTCAAGAGAAGAGAGGAAAAAGTACTTAAAGAAACAATATGAGATTACTTCCTATAAAAGAAGAGAGACATTGCATCTTTTATTGAAAGAGGTCTTCAAGGCAATGGGAGATAAATGTACACATACACATACTTTCAACTCCTTATAATCAACTTTGAGAAACAAGGCTTTAGAAAAATTCTGGGAGCTAAACAACAAACTTCTGAGCAGGAACACTGGATACAAGATAACAATAAAGCAATAAATTTAGAATTCTGAAGGAAAATAATTTTGAAGCTAGAATTCTGTATTTAGTTACATGATCATCAGAATGAAGGAGTAAAGTGAATTTTCGAGACATAAGAGTCTAGGAAGTTTACTGTTCATAAATCCATTCTTGAGGTTGCAATCCTTCAATAAGAAAGTGAATCTAGGAAGAAGTGGAGTGGCAAAAAATATAATGAACAAGTAAAATCATAAAATGATTAAATATGAACTGTAAGAAATTGATTTTGGGTAATCTGAGAGTAGAATGGCAGATGATATAACCATGAGATGCGGCAGAGAATGTGTCCATGAAATTTGTCAGAGGGAGAAAGGAAAACCAGGCCACCCTTTACTGTTCAGGGTTAAGGCAGAGAGCTATTACTAATTATAGATACTCTTAAAATCACAGACATTTGTGTCATGGGTGTTGAAATGTAAATGTATTCACCAATCAAAAAGTTAAAATTAATCATTTTCAAACTGGTAATGACAAAGAAAACAAAAACAAGTTTGTGACTCTGATGAAAGTCAGGAAAGGGGGGAAAGGAAATAGCTAGAAAGACTGGGAAATGAAAGAGCAAAAATAAATATGGTGGCGTAAGTTCCAATACATCTGTAATCACAGTGAACATGAGGGTCAACTTTCCCCAGAAGCTGGAAGACCTAGCCAGGGGACTGTGAAAGAAGATGAAATGACATGTTTAAATATGAGAAGGGAATCAAAACTACCATAATTTGTGTACTCTGATTATCTTTTCGAGAACCAGTGTTGTTTGAACAGTGCTTATTCATTTCAAAACAGAAAAAGGAGTCTTGCCCCACACAATTCCAAATGATTAATCAACTAAATATAAAAAGACAAATAAAAGACAAAAACATATAGAAGAAAATATGGGACATCTTTATACCCTTGGGAGTAGCAAAGGCCTTTTTAAAAGTGAATTTAAAAAGCTCTTAAAATGCATAAAGAAAACATTTATTACTTTACTTTGACTACTTCAAAATTAAATGTGTAGCCCTGGCTGGTGAGGCTCAGTGGACTGAGCACTGGCCTACGAACCAAAGAGTCACCGGTTCAATTCCCAGTCAGGGCACATGTCTGGGTTTCAAATCAGGTCCCCAGTAGGGGGCGTGCAAGAGGCAACCACACATTGATGTTTCTTTCCCTCTCCCCTTCCCCTCCAAAATTAAATAAATAAAATCTTTTTAAAAGTTAAATATATAAATAAAAGACATTGCAAACAAAGTCAAAAGGCAAGCAAAATCCTGAGAAAAGATGTTTGCAATACATATAGTGAGGATTTGTTCCAAAATCTATGTGATTTGAAAAAATTAAAGTTTGGTGATATTACTGATTGGTTATTAATAGCATAACTTGGTACTCTAACTGTGGAGGACTATTTGACAGCCTCAACTAAAATTAAAACTATATATACCTAAGTGAGCAAGCAAATTTTCTTCTCTATAGCTGACTTAGAAAAACCTTGCACATTTGCACAAGGACACTCAAAATTCTGGAACAATATACTTCCAACCAATAACAATAGTTGAGTCTCAGAAGAGGATGAGAATGTTGTCAGGGGTAAAGGAGGGTGCGGTGCAGAGGGCTATGAAAGAGAACTTCTGGAATGCTTAATAGTCTTAGGAGAATGAGTATTACCTAAAGTAATTCAAAATTAATTCTTCAAATCTTTGAGTGGAAGTTTTATTTTCAGTTTTCCAGTGCTCAGAATAAGGCTCTCCTGTGGCAGTTAAAAGAAACAGTAGCCTGCCTGTTAATAATACAAGGTTCCAGGCTGAGCCCATTGTTTCTCTAACCACGAATCTCTGCAATGGTGTTCATTTGCTACAACCAGAAGAGTTTTTAAGATGAGGATGAAGTTTATGTGTGCCCTTCACCTTGTGTTGATGAATTTTGGTTGGAAATAGTCTGCGTTTATCTTTAGGTATATCAATTTTAAATATGTAATCGTGTAATTTTTTTGTTGTTGTTTAGTGCTGATGTGGTGGGACTTACTATTTAGTCCACCTTTTGGGATGGCAAAAATCTTTAAAAGTACATCAAAGGCAGGTTATTCTTTCCGGTCCTGTTTCAAGTATGCAGCAAATGGTAGGTAATGCACTTAAATTTTTAGCTTCATTATACAAATGACATTAAGTCAACCACAAAATAACTACCAATGATAACTGTGTTGCTTCAACTGAGATTTTATTCATGACTGTGAGTCATTTATCCTTCTCAAAATGAGAAGCGGATTTTTTTGTTTTGTTTAATGATGTCCTAAGATACCCAAATTTTGACCATATTTTTCTTCTGCTTTGGAAATTCATTTTTCAATCAGTTGTTATATTTCTTTAAGAAATGTCTTTAATTTTTTTTTTAGGGAAGGAACAAAGCTAGCAAAGAAACAGATGTGTCCCATATAAAATATGCAATAAATCTTGTCCCACAAATTCTTTGCTCTGAACTTTCTGACAGAAACTGTCAAATAGCCACTTTAATTCAGGTATAAAATGTTCACTCCGTGTCATGGCGCCAACCACCATATGCCAGAATAAAGTTAGTGACCAGCCATAAAAACAGCAGCATAAGCACCTTTGAAACGGTACAAGTCATCGTGGGTGAGAACGACCCATATAAATCCATGGGGAATTAATCTAGGCTTTGCTACTATCCTGCTGTGCATTTACAATGAGCTTCTACTGCCACACAGCAGAAGTAGTAATACTTTTAAAAGGAAAGAGAATAAGAGAGCCGTGTGTCCACCTAATGAGCTTGTGGGAGGGGAGAAGGGGGTTCATGGATCAGAAAGCAATCGCTTTCCCTCCCCCTCCTCAGAGCTCTGGAATCCCCTTGTAGAGGGCAGGTCCCAAGCCTCAGTTGAACATGTGGGGTTCTTCTTCAGCTTCCATTGCCCGGCTTCACAGATCATGTGAAACCAATCTCCCCGAAGCAAAATCACAAGAAATGACTTCAGCTCCATAAATCATTGTTACCATCCCACAGGACAGGGAATGCTATGGTTTTTCTCCAGCAAAACATTTCAAGCCTCTGGTTTCATGAGTTGTATTTTTTTTTCCTTCCCGAAATCAGCTTCATGCCATTTACACAATGAACCTCAGTCTCCTGCTGAAAGGAGACAGTGGCACTTCTCCAAGTTACTTAGTGTCGAGCATCCCTACCTCTCCCAGGCTTTCAGGGAGACCTAGTTCCTGTCAGGTGTGTATGTGGCTTGTCGTATGCCCAGAGGCTTCGCACTTGCTGTCCAGCATACACTGACCCTCAATAGTTTGTCCTATTCAAATATTTTTTAGCCCATATTTTTCAAATACAAAACAAGTATATTAGGTTTAAGAATCATGGACAGATATTTTACCTTATTTTGTAGCATTAGACAAAATTTTAATACTTGTGGCCATCTAAAACATTTCTCTACTAAAGCCACAAAAAGAGGAAGACTAAAGGATAAAGCAATGGATTATTTCCAAGTTGAATCAAAAGATTAAAATCTGCTTTAATTCTACTTGATAATATTTCAATAGTCTTTTCTAACCAAACATTTCTCTCCCACAAGGTCTTGTTTAAGAAATACTGTCAGAAAATAATTTTGAAGTGTTATCTTGGGCTTAACCCAAGATTATTTTGTTTTATTAGAGTGGGTTCCATACCCACTTTGAAATAAAAGCTTATTTTTCCAAAATTATTGTCAAGAATTATAAATTAAATAACATTATCTATAAAAGGATTCTTAAGTGTTGACATATGCCTTGACATGTTAAATGAAAAAGCAAAAAACTGAATTATATATTCATTATGATCTCAACTGTGTTAAAACCCCCAAATGAGTATGTGATTATAAGTATACACCTGCATTTCTGAAAAATGCATCAAAATATTGATTTATGTCATTATTCAAGAAAGCCTATACACTACTTTATTTCTTTTATCCTCAAATATCCAAATGTTCTACAGTAAGGATTGATTACTTTTTTATTTTAGGAAAATATAATCTTTGTTAGTTGGCTTTTTTTATTTTTTTGTATTTTGTTTTTTATTTACTCTTTTGTGTTTTTCCATTACCATTTAGTCCCCTTATACCCCTCCCTGCAACAATCACCACACTGTCATCCCTGTCCATGAATCCTTTTTCCTTGAATATATATATATATATTGAAAATATGAAGACTTGTAAAAAAATGGGGGATGGAAAAAGGAGGATGACAATTACTGTTGAAAGGTGACTCCAGAGGAGCCACCTTGAATCCCGTTAAACTCACCATCAGCGCTCTGACCTGTGCAGTCTTCTGAGCAGTGTGGTCAGTTTTAAAACCAAGCTAATTTCTTTGTTTTCTTTCACTGACTCTGATTAGGATCCCTGTGCTAATGGTCTCTGCATACACAAAACTACTGATAGAACAAATTGAATGAGCTTTAATGTGGAAAATGTTTTCTGTAGCATCGTCTTTGGGAATCCAAGTTCTTCCAGAAATTTTTTCTTGGGAATATCTCCCAAGAAACAGACTATTACTTAACCTTCCTTGGACCTAGATTCTTGGTAATATCCCAACTACTGAAATTATGGTTATTCTTGGCCACCATTGCTAGTAGATCAATTGAAATCCTCAGCTATGACAAATTCTTGATCATCTGAAAGAAAAGTAGATAAAGTATTCTAATATTCAAAGGAGTAGCAGATGTCAGGGAAGTTAGACTTCTTTTTTTCAGTTACCATGGCTCTATAAATCCAGTTTCCTAATCAGTACACTTCACCTTTGCCAGGGTTCTAAAAGAAGACTGGCTTAAAGGTAGCCATGGTATTTCATGATAACTTACTGGACATTCTGGTGGTCCATTCGTGGTCATCACTAAACATCTGAACACTTACTACCTAGAGGGAAAGCTTCAATTATTTAACGAGTGTCTTACGAACAGAGATGTCAGAGGTTTAGTATATATAAATCTAAAGAAGAATTCTTTCTAAAGGTGTGGGTGCCACATTATGTTTTATCTGATATATGAGTATGGCTTTTCTCCCCCCTCTTCATTTTTGATTAGTTAAGATCAACGTCAAGCTATTAAGATCTCTGACCATGCGTAACGGCTTTTTATCTGAGTTTTAGTCTTTAAATGTGATTAAAAACATTCTTCATATTGAATGTATTTCTGGGCAATTTATAAAAATATGTGGATGATTACTTTATAGAGATCATAGAATTCCATGTTCATGTGTGTGGATGGAAGTTTATAAATAAAGAACTTTAGGTCTTTAACATAGGTGACTATTCATTTAAATTTAACTTATTCATTCAAATGCTAGTTTTTCAGTTATGGCTTCTTATGTTCCTAATTTTTCACTGTGTAATAATATGATGATTTTATAATTTTAAGCAAGAATCTATAAAGAACAACACTGTGGTGTGGCGAAAACTAGACTGAAGTAAGGGGACAAGGTCTGTCTTTTTTGCCCCAAACCAGTTGGAGGAGCTTCGGCAAGTCACTCATTTTCACTGTGCTCTGCTGCTGCTTCCAACAGCATCTAGCTTTTCCTTATTATGTTAAGTGATGCCAATTCTTTGACAAAACATGTGGAAAACAAAAAGCCTATTAACCAGAAAGGCAGAAACAGCAACTGTAACATTTTGGTGTAACATCTGATCTTTTAAGTAGACGTATTATTTATTTCTGTAATAGAAATTTTATTAGTCACACCATATCTAATGCTTTATATTCTTTGTTTTCTTTTTATTGAATTTATTGGGTTGACATTGATTAATAAAATTATATAGGTTTCAAGTGTACAATTCTATAACACGTCATCTGTATATTATATTGTGTTCACCACCCCAAGTCTCCTTCCATCACCATTTATCCCCCTTTACCCTCTTCTATCTCCCCCTTTCTCTTTCCCTCTGTTACTCACCATACTGCTGTCTATGAGTTGTTTTTTATTAATTTTTTTACTTACTTCCTTCACCCTTTTCACCCAGACCCTCAACCCCCTCTCCTCTGACAACTATCAGTCTGTTTTTTAAATAGATATGTCATTTATTTCTGTAAAATAAATTTCAGGTCTTATTATTACCTCCATTTGTAGATTAGAAGACTCAATCTTAGCCAAGTTAAATAACTTGTCCAAGGCCAACAACTAGAAAATAATGGAGCAATTCGAAGCTTTGGCTCAGCTACCATCCACCATATAGAACACATCTGAAATGTGCATTGTAAAGGCTAAATGATCTATGTAAATCCCTTAGCATGTTGTCTGTCACACACTCAGTGTTCAGTGAATGTCCATCATCATCCTCATCATTGCTGCCACCACTATCAATCTTATTATTTTAGTCATCTGTATTAAACTGCCTCATGAGTGACAGATCAGCCAGTGGATTGACTCCCCTTGGATCCCATTAGCTGTGGCTGGTGGGCTGAAGTGGTCACACGTGGTCAGTGCAATGTTCTATCACCATAAATCTAATGTTTATTTATTCAGTCTCCTATTGTTTAACTTAGTTCACTTGTAGCATGAGAAGTTTACACCAGGTAAGTTCTTACATTTCTTCTAGCTCCAAAGTCCTCAAGTGTATGGTTTGATCTTTTCCGGTATATAGATGAGCAAGTTGAGGTACAAAGAATCAAGCGTTGGCCCTAAGTAGCACGGATAGTCAGCAGAGGCAATTAATGGGAAACCCAAAGAAGCCAACTGGTGAACTTATTTTTTTTTCTAATTTGTTAATGTGGTGCTAAAAGAAAGATTTGTTGGAAAATCAGGTATTAAAATGCGAATAAATAAAAGACAATGAATGAGGCGCTTGCTTTTAAAGAGCACTAGTGTAAAAAGGAAGAAAAAATGAGCGTAGGCTCTCTTACACTTTGCTCGTGAGCCCACCGCCAAATTCAGTCTAACAGCTGCATTTGTAGTCATTCTCGCCAACTGATGTATCAACAAGTTATTGATTTATTAACACTTCATTTATAGTGTCAATTGCTAAGCATTTTGAATACAAAGTTTTAAAAAACTCAGTACATGCCTTCCAGAAATTATATGAGTTATACCTTTGGGCTAGTGCTAATCCCAAGACAGGACAGAGGGGTGTGGGAAAGGAGAACCCCTTCCAGTGTCAGTGTACCTGCAATTGATCACCAGATGGTCTCTGATAGTCTCATGACTCCGAACCCCATTGTCTTTGAAATTTCACCAAGGTTCTTTATGGAGGAAAATAGAGGCAGCCCGCTTTTACAAATCTAGCTTCTTTGCCATTCCTAATATTTCCTAAATGATTCGTTTGATGTCTACTCCATGAGCGATGAAGCTGCGGACAGAGTTCACTATTCCTCCATGACCCCTGAAAAATTCTAAAGCATGGTGGAAGGCCTGAGCCTTCCCGCTGGAGATGGGATGGCAGGGACACAAGGTAGACACCCCAGGAAACAGGATTTATGTATAATTCTTCTCTAAGTGAAAATCATATTTTATAAATATGCTTATTTAGAAGTATCTATGACAAAATGACTAAGAAAAAGCATTTTTACAAAAGACATGCCACTTCCATTAATGCTGATAAGTTAAAGGTCTCTGTAGGCCTAGAAGACGAGATAGCAGGGAGAGTGGCCGGCCCTGTTTGAGACTGCAGACACCTGACTCCCATTAATGTTAATGAGCCTCTCACCGGATCATTCTAAAATTTTACCCCCATGGTCTGTTTTAAAGCATCAAGAGTCAGGAAATTTAGAGTGAAAGCTGAAATTCCATCTTGGCACTTTCTCTCTGATGTATATACTTTTATGAAAAATGTGCAGTACAGTGCAGCTCCAAGATACCACCTTTGTGTTTGAGAATTCTGGAGAAAAACACTGCCCCTCACCCCTGGGAAGCAGCAGGGGGCATTAGAAAGTATATCAGATTATGAGTCAAGAGACCTGGATTCCGACACTATTAGTGTGACCCAGGAAAGCCACTTCATCGACTTGGATATCCATTTTCTCATTTTTATAAAATTAAATTGTTGGACTAGGTTATAGGAGGTTATAGATTATATTGTCATATCGGCTTTCTCAAGTAATTTCATTTGTATCACCTTGAAGCCAAAAGTTCCTGTGTATAGAAAGTTGGACAGCATGAGGGACTTCACTTGACTAAACAGAAGCAAAATGGAAAAGATAGTGGGATGTTAGAAGCTAATTAAATGGTTACCTTCAAGAAGAAAGAGCAGAATTCCTATTAAGTCTAAAGGTGGAGTGTTGTGTCATTGTTGCCAGTGGTTGAAAAACTTTCCTGTGGGGACAAAAGTCTTATCTAAGGTGAAGGTATATTGAAAAAAAGACTCATTCAGCTTTTACAGAGGGCTGACTCGTAAGTCAATCATAAATGGTGTTTATATTTACATTCCAATTATACTCATAACCTTGTTGCCTCCTAAGAGTTTGACCAGGTAAAATGTTTACTTTTGCAATAACTACTATAGAGAAAAATCAGATGCATAATTTCATGAACACTTATAATTATTATTGTAGTCTCTTAAACTGTATTCATCACCTACACAATGATTATAGTCATCACAGAATATAAAAAAATATTTCTTTCCATTGTATAATCACAGAGATTTTTCTAATACAAATTATTGTAGCAGTAAGATATTTTATGAGGTATTGAATACTATCACACCTGGGTTTAGAAATATAAAAATGTAAGTAACTTAAAATCATAGGTCCTTCGTAAGCTGATTGTATCAGGACTTTTTCAACCTTTTATGAGAGAGCTAAGCCCTATTGCCTTAAGGCCACCGTTGTACCTAAAGAGTTGGCATCTCCCTATATATCTGGAATGGTACTCCTTATGTGCACGTGGGAGGAAGAGACAGAGAGTGAGCTGTTCAAGTCATTCTCCGAGGTCTGCAGTTCAGAAGAACTTCAGCTGAGAAAGACCCCAGGTTCCCAAGTTAGGTGATGCCAGCGTTTTGCTTTCCTTTGATGCCCATAAAAATATTCAGGTTCCCTTCTGAAGGGCAACTGAACAATGGCAGATAAAAATGATGAAAAAGATGAGCTCTGGAAAGTCTGATTGAACACTACAGGATCTTGGCTCAAACATCAGCCTGAGAGTTAGACTAGATGACTTTTAAGGCTCCTTTTATCTGGGTTCCTTTGATTTTATGACTCTAAAGACCTCTTCAAAGTCTTCTGATACAATGTCTTTTACTTGGTACTTTCATCAAAAAAGCTGAGTTTTCTAGTCTACTTTAGCCTTAGACAGGTGACCTGGAAATCAAATTATACCCATATATTGGGAATCTTCATCTCATGCCTTTTCACAACTTCAGACCAGTTTACACAGAAATTCTCACAAATAGCCCCACGTGCTCCTGAGATTTACCACCCAACTAGACATTTGCAAATGGAAACTCTATGACAAGACCTGCAGTGATTGTTCTCATTTAACTGCAACCAGGAAAACTAATAAAATAGGAAGAACAGCGAGGAGGATATCCTCCATGGGCAGGCATACCAAGAGAGAGAAAAAAATGCAAGGGTACAACTGCTCCAAAACTCAGTGCTTCCACATGTTTATATTTTTCTCCTCTCAAACAAATGTTAAAAGGTATCCCTGTTTCCACTGCCGGTGTGCTGTTGTCTGTGTTGGTGAAAGCGGTCTTTCCTCCTGGACAGTGCCTGATGGGGCGCTTTTCTAAGAAATGCAAAATGACTGCTGTGTTCTCGTCAGATGGTGCCCCGTGAAGTGGAGCACCTGCCTTTGTTTCCCTGTTAGCATCACCTGCTATTCTCCTCTATTTGTAGAGCTGTAATAAAAGCAGTTTCTTTACAGTGTGTCCTGTTGGTTTACACCAACCACATCAGGTCTATAAACCATGGTATATTAAAGTGTAATAGACTGTGTAAAGAATACTAGGAAGATATTCCAACCTCTGTCCCTTCACCTCATTTCACAATTTACTACCTCCCAGATGGGTATCCATAAATATGACTTAATTATGTTTGGCATAGCACCCCCACTACCCCCACTTTCTTTAAAGAGTGACTTCCTCCTTCAGCCACTTTTAATTGTGCAAATGCAACCTTCTTGAGGATAAAATTTGCATATTTGGGGATATTTAAATGATGAATAGTCTTAAACTGAATGCTTTGTGAAAGTGTACTTTCACTTATAAAAACTTTACATTTTTTATAATTATTATACAGGATTGGGCAAAAGTAGGTTTACAGTTGTGAGTACATGAAACAGAGACTTTATTCCTATATTATTGTTTATTAATTATTATTTTCTATACAAACAACAGTAAACCTACTTTTGCCCTACACTGTATTTTAAAAGTTCAGTCTGAACCAGATGAAATTCAAGGGTTAATGTTATTTGTGCCTGTGATATGTCAATCTCAATATGTCTAAAACAGGATGTAGCAGGATGAAAATCAGTACTCTCTGCTGGACTGTTTTTATTTTGTTGCAAAAAGAAAATTGGAAGATTAGAAATTGCTGAGCCAGGAAATGGGCCCAGGTCCCCCTGTGGGGAGATAATGAGCAGGGGCTGCATTCTGTGAGTGTGGGTCTCCACCTGTCAAATAACCAGAGTACCAGCTAGGTGTTAGTTGAGAGAAAGTCTATGAAATGAATCTTGGTTGCTGCCCTCAAGAAGCAGAGAGTCTAGTAGAATGAGCAGACCACCTGCAGATGATCTCAGTACCATGTCCCATGTGTATGAGCACAGTGCTGCTCTGGTTCTCCTGGAAGGAGAGGCCCATGTGGAGGGCTTCATAGAGGAGGTGACTTAACATGTAGAACCACTGAATTTTTCCTTGAAAACTTGGTTTTCAAAGAAAGAAAAGACTTTTACAATGTGTGTGTTTGGGAAGGAGAAAGGCAAGGGGCAAGAGACATTCAAAGTCCAGGAAGTAGTGTGCCCAAAATAAAGGTGTAAAAAAGTAGGTGGAGTGCCAGCAACAATGGACAGGAGCATAGACAGTTTAATGGGAAGCAACTGGAGCCAGGATGTGAGGGCTTACTGTGCAGTGTGCGTCCTTCAACTGGACGGAGGGGAGCTAGTGCACACTTTAACAAAGCCATGGCATAATCCAGTCTGCCTTTCTTGTTTTCAATTACAGTGGGAATAAAATATTATATTAGTTTCAGGTGTATGACTAGTGATTAGACATTTATATACTTTACAAAGTAATTGCCCAGTAAGTCTTGTACCCATCTGACCATACATAGTTGTCAATATTATTGACTATATTCCCTATGCTGTCTATATTACATCTATAGTACATCTCCCTGACTTCTGTAAACTGACAATTTGTACTTCTTAATCCCTCTTCCCTTTTTCACTCATCTCTTCAACCCCACTCCCATTGGACAACCATCGTTCTGTTTTCTGTATCTATGAGTTTGTTTCTGTTTTGTTTGCTAGTTTATTTGTTTTTAGATTCCACATATAAGTGAAATTATATGGTATTTGTCTTTTCTCTGACTTATTTCAGGTAGCATAATAATCAATTCATGTTTTTGCAAATGGCAAGACTTCATTCTTTTTATGGTTGAATAGTACCCATTGTACATATGTATCACCTCTTTATCCATTCACCTATCAATGGGCTTGTATATTTTGGCCATTTTAAATAATGCTGCAATGAACATAGAGGGTTGCTTAGCATTTTTGAATTAGTGTTTCCAATTTTTTCAGATAAATACCCAGAAGTAAAATGGCCAGGTCATATGGAAGGTCTTTTTAAAATTTTTTGAGGAACTTCTGAATGTTTTCTATAGTGGTTGCACCACTTTATAATCCCACCAACAGTCCATCCATTTTTTCATTAGATTGCTTTTTAATGTTAAATTGTATGCATCCACTACCTATTTTGTATTTTAACCCCTTACCAGGTGTATCATTAGCAAATATCTTCTCCCATTCAGTAGGTCAGCTTTTTATTTTGTTGCTGGTTTCCTTTGCAGAACAAAAGCTTTTCAGTTTGATATAGTCCCACTTTTTTATTTCTGCTTTTGTTGTCTTTGCTCTAGGAGACCTATCAAAAAAGAATTGTTAAGGCCAATACCAAAGAGTTTATTGTCTATGCTTTCTTATAGAAGTTTTATGGTTTCAGGTCTTCCATTTAAGTCTTTAAACAATTTTTAGTTTACTTTCATATATGGTGTAAGAAAGTGGTCTGGCTTCATTTTTTTTGCATGTATCTGTTCAGGTTTCTCAACATTATTAATTGAGGAGACTGTTGTTACCCCATTGTATGTTCTTGCCTCCTTTGACATAGATTGATTCACCATATAGGTATGGGCTTATTTCTGGGCTCTCTATTCTGTTCCATTGGTCTATGTCTGTTTTTATGCCACTACAAGGCTGTTTTGATTACTATAGCCTTGTAGTATAGTTTGCTATCAGGTAGCATAATACCTCCAACTTTGTTCTTTTTCCTGAAGATTGCTTTGGCTACTAGAGGTTTTTTATGGTTCTGTGCAAACTTTAGAATTAATTATTCTAGTTCTGTGGAAAATGCAATTGGCATTTTGATAGGGATTGCATTCAATTTGCCTTTTAACTTGACAATTTGGTGTCAATAAAGAAAATGGGATTTATTGTGCATGCAGGGTACCTATAATAGGTCATTAGAGTCTAGAGCTTAAAGAAGGAATCTTTGTTCTCAGAAAACTTACTTTTTAAAAACAGACCCCTGCATCATATCTTTCATTTAGTATTGGGGAAGTGATTAATTTAATCAGATCAGAGATTGCATAACTCAGTGATCATTAAGTGGGAAAAAGAATTATTGGTAGGTGAGAATAATTATAAGTATTTGTCCCCTCATACCTATACCCTACTCACCCCACCCGCCCACCCTCAGCTCCCAAGTATTTACAAAATTATAAATCAGTTTCTCCCTTTTGCTCCTGAGGATTAAATAAAACAAAACAAAATAAAACAGCATATAAGCTTACTTAGGTCAGATATAAGGAAAACCCTTCTGTAGAGAGCCTAAGGACCCCGACTTTGTGAGTGAAATGGGAAAACTGAGGTTTGGAGCACAGGACACCTGATCTGACTTGAAAATGATCACAAGCAAAATTATCATCCCCTGAGCACAGTTGTGGACATTCTTAAGAAAGGGGAATTATGCTTGAAATTTTGTATTATTCATCCAAAAGTCAGAGAACTAGAATAGTGATTCCGAGCATTTGCTTCTAGCCAATCAGTAATAAATGGCTGCCATTTTTAAATGCCTGCTATGTTATTCACTGAGTTAATCTCTCACGTTCAGTGCATCCAATTGTCACAACCACTTTGCAAGGTAGTTGTTATCATTCCAATTTTATGGGTAAGACCTAGTAGAATTAAGTGACTTCCCCAAGGTGTTTCAGTTAATAAGTGGCAGAGCAGAAATTCACAGCATGTCCATCTGATGCAAAGCCCAAACTTTTTCTACTATGCTACACCTGCCTGTAACTTTGTCAAAACAGCTGTCCAGCTGGAAGCTTGAATGCCCAGTATCCTCAGCATGATGTGTAACCATCAGAGATCTTGCTGCAAAGATTCTGACTCAGCCAAGCACTGTTCCCTTTGCATGTAGCTGTCATAGCTATGTGGGAGGTAGGAATTATTGTCTTCATTTTACATAGGAGAAAACTGGAGCACAGAATAAATGCAATTTATCCATGATGCTTAAGTGGCAGAGCGGGGCTTAAAACATGACATTTAGCTATCTTGAGTTCTGATTTGCATTCCTTGGGCCTACAACCATTGAATAAAAAGGGCCATTTCTGCTTCACTTGGTAGACCACAGTACTTACGAATTTCAGAATTGTTTTTGTCAGTGATTTTATGATAACTAATGAGACACTGGCCGTGAAATGAACCAGGAAACCAAATTCCAAGGCACTGAAGATTTACACAAAAGCAAGTGGTCTTTATTCAGTAAAGGCTGCATTAAATAAAATACACATAAATATATCTTAAATGAAAAAAACCCTTTAAAAGAAGCCATGTGCCTTTCTTTCTGTGACATGGAATTATGAAAAATAACTGTTACTTGTGAAAATTAAAGTTTAAGAAAAGCAACACCGTTCTACCAATGACAGAAAAATTATCATATGCTGTTAGTAGGTCATCATGCAAACTGACCACTCAACTTTCTCTGAACACTTCCAGAAATTCACGTCATCACAGTGTATACATAGCCTTTACAAAGAAGATCAGAAGACAGAATTGATGTTATGTGAAAATTTTCATTTTCAGTACTCTGCTTTGTTTTCCTTACTGCTTTTATCATCTCAAACCGTGAGACTATCATCATTCTAAGGAGCTTCTTTACTCTCCAAATTTGGAAAATGATTACATTTAACTCAGTGCAGACAATGAAACACCTCTTTGTGAAAGAAAGGGGAGAAAGAAGAGTAAGGTTGGGGATGCCTGTTATTTCTCTGTCTCCCCTGGTACTGTGTCAGTTTCTGACAACTTCTTCAAACTTCTAAGGAGCCTACCCACACCCCCTCCCACCACCACACATGTGGTACTAAACTTAAACTGAGAAAGAAGCACCTAAATACTGCTATCCATGTGGCTCTGTAGAATAGAAGTCTAAATAAATCCCACACACAGACTCAGGGCCACTGCTAGCTGAAGTGGTAGTTAATGATAATTGTTATCTAAGACTTGCCATCCACAATTTATGCATTGTCTCTCCCTTTTTTGTGCCAAGGACCTATGTGGCATGTTCTGGCTGCAGGTACCCTGAATTCAGAACATAGAGTCTCATTTTATAGGCAACAATCCATGCTCTGGTTTGGTTTATTTTTTGTTTGTTTGTTTGTTTGTTTTTTGCTACCCTTTATCAAAAATTACTCATACTTGATTGCATTCTCTCAGGTTTAACTATCTTCCCCAAATGGAATGGAAGTTCTGTAGAGACCTTTGTCTGCTTTTTTCACTGGGGGATCCCAAGCACCTAGAATAGGGTTTGGTGCATGGAATGAAAGAACAGATCCATCTACATCATTATGCCAATAACTACTACTGGATTAAGTCAGTTTGCAGAGTGAGCTGTTACCAACAGGAATGTACTGTTTGTCCTACCCAGTGTTTGAAACATTTTTTAAAAATTTTTTATTTTAGTTTATTCAGTACAGTTTCTATCCTTTATTCCCATTTCAGCCCACCCACCCAAAACATTCTTTTTTAAGTTGAAAACGTCATTCAAAAATCCTAGCTTCTCTGAAAAAGGTGGAAGACCTGGTGACACTGGCAAGTGCCTTCTGTCCCTCACATGTGGCCTGGCCTTCCTGTTTCCCGACTACTCCCTGTTGGCTTCCTCCACTGAGATTGAGTCAGTTCCAGTCCTGAGAAGCCTGGGATCAAATGTTGGAATATTAGGATATTGCACTCAGCCTACAGTTGCCCTATTTGTTGGAGGTGTTAGAATTTGCATATGTGACTCAAGTCTTTAAATATTTTCCTCCCAGGTAATCTCTTTTTGTTTTGCTTGGAGCATTTTAAAGACTTTAAAATGTATTAATAACATGCTTAGAAATTTCACACATTGTGGTAGAAGATGTATTTGAGGCTGGTGGAACTTCCAGGTCACACCGTGGAGGTGGCTACCTTTTCTTTCTGTACATAAACCCTTTACTTAGGAAAAACTGACATCTCTAGGTTCTCATTTTCCTGAGCGATTTTTTTCCCTGAAACCCTTGGAGATTGTCCTATTTGCATTGCCTCCTGGTAACACCTCTTTTTATATCTGGATGCGGCTTTTCTCCTGGGTCACCATATTCATAGAGCCATTGCAAATTCTTAGGTAATGCTTAATTCAGTTCAGAAAGGATATTTCTTGTCACTAAATTTATATGCAATGACAACTTGACTACAGTTTACTTGACACAGCACAGAAGCAGCCACTTAGAAACCATTTGGTGACAGAGAACAGCAAAGGTGCTTAAGGAAGGTCACTCTGGCCTGGGATGAATCTTCCTCCTGTTGACCATGCCCATGATTTAGAATCGCTGGATAAGATAAAACCACTAGTTTACTTCACATTTTGGGGAACTTGGTGTAGCCTATGAGAGACATGGGTTACTTCTCTATATCTGATTGGCTGAAAACCAGACTAATTCACAGAGGTTCCTGCTAGGAGGATGGGGTGGAAATTACACTGCAAAAGATGGCCATAACTATGACTTTACCTAAAATGGTGTAATTATCAAAGTTAAATCACTTTAATGTAAAAAAGAAATCATTTTTCATAGATGAAATATACTGGACTTAGAGAATATAGCATACAACTTTATTCTCACAATCTTCTTTAGCCTATGTTCATATTTTATATATGAAGTTTTATGTTTAGGAAACCTAGTATCTCTCTTTTTTCAGCAACCTATATCCAATATATACATTATTAAGCTAAAATAACTTATTTCATATGTAGGCCATTTCCATGTTTAAGGCACAACCAAAAATAAGCCAGGTGAAGTTGCTTCTTTCCTGGAGCTTATATTCAGTTGTATAATAAACAAATGAGTAAACAAATTAGTCTGTCAGGTTGATAAAGGCTATGAGGGGAAAAGGTAACAGGAAGTAGGGGATGGGAGGGGAGCATGTGTGAGGAGGCATGATCTTTTTTTAGTGAGGTCGGAGAAGGGGATGCTTGGGCTGAGACCTGTTGGAGGGAGGGAGCCAGTCGCTCAGAGGCGGTGGGCAGGGTGTTCCGGAAGGAGGAAGGGTGAATGCACCTGCTCAGTGCACTCAAGCATCATCAAGGCACCAGCTGGCTTGGAAAGGAATGAGTGTGGAAAGGAAAAGGTGATGTCACAGAGGAGCCAGGGAGCAGACTTGCAGGGCCTTCAGGGACACTGTGAAGACTTTAAAGATTATGTCAAGGGTGATGGTAAGCAGTTGGAAGCTTTTAAGCACAGGAGTAACTTGATAAAATTTATATTTTAAAATCAATTGTGACATTGAGGGTAATGAGGTACTAGTAATACCTGTTATACCATTTGTTAAGCATATGTTATGTACTAAGCACTTTACATGGATTATCTCATTTAATCTTTCTAATGCACAATTATACATAACATGTATGATGTACTACAATTCATTTATGTACTATGAGAGTGCGCACTGTGGCTGTTCTCGGAGGACACATGAGGCAGTAACTACACAGTGGACCACGAGTGACTCGCCCACAGTCACACAGAGTGCATGGCAGAGCCAGGCTTCATAAAATTGTGATATTTTAAAATCCTTCACTACCTTTTTGGAGTATCCCATGCCCTAGATAAGATGATTTTTTTCCTCATTCATTTTACATCATTGTAGCCTTAAACAAAAGGAATCTTAAGGTTCATAGAAATTATGACACCTATTTTTCTAGACATTTGTAAACTATAAGAATGGTATGTATTATCATATATAATAATATCGTCTGATGAGAAAGCAGAATAGATAAAAGAACCACCCCCAAATGAAACCTCCAAATTAAATAGACCCTACAGAACACAGGTTCCAACCTGCAAATTCAGAATTGTATCTCAGTTTCACTGATTTCCTTAGTAATCTTAAGTATTTTTTTCAATGCATTTAAAAACATTCTGAGAAAGGAAACCATTGGCCTATCCAGATTGTCAAATGGGGCTGTGGGTAGAGAGAGTATGTGCAAGTATTCAATGGATCTGTTTAAATCTGAGCAGAACGTCCAATAGTACTGGGTTTATTATGCTCAGGGGGAGGGAGTGCTGAGTCCATATCAAGGCTCACAAAGAGGCCAGCCATAGCCAGGGTGACCACGTGGACCAACCTGCCAGGTTTGTTCCAATTTATGCCTTTGTCCAGGTGTGATTTCATATTGCTCCCTTTCACTCTCCCAGGTGTTCCACAAGAATGGAAATTAAATGCCCCCCATTAGCTATAACTGTTATCAAGAAATCAGTGGTGGTAGAGGTAGTGAATTGCGTGCCTTTTCTGGGTCCAGGTAGGGGCTGCTAACCCCTGAACCTGGACCTATTTCAGTAATAAATGGGTATAACCAAAGTTAGAATATTATGCAAAAAAAATATGCTGAAAGAAAATTCTATTTTAATGGTAATTATTTCTCTATTACAGCCAAAAAAGAGCATAAAATGGAAGAAAGTCACTTGGAGAATGCACAGAAAAGGTAAGCTGCTCTGACTTGGCCCCAGTTCTTTCTTTGACTAGCCATTTTTTATTATTATTATTATTATTATTATTATTATTATTATTATTATTATTAAGTACACTCCACTTGCTCTGTAACCACAACTGCTATCCATTTCCTGAAAGTTTTCATTTTCTCCAAAGGCACCTCGGTACCCATTAAACCCTAACTTCCCCATTTTCCTTCCCTAGCCCTTCCTACTCTCTGTCTCCGTGACTTTGACTACTCTAGTTACCTCATGTGAGGGGAATCGTACAGTATTTTTCCTTTTATCACTGACTTATTTCACTTAGCATGATGTCTGACTAGTCATTCTTTTGGCCCCATTGGTTAAGACTTTGCTTTCAAGAACAATAAGAATCTGCGGAGAGCTGGAATGAAAGCACTGTAACAGGATTTGGGAATAGTTTTCCTCAAGAAGCAAGAGATTAAAAAAACAAACAAAGAAAAAAGCAGGAGATCATCCAGAAGTGACTCACCTGCCTCACACGTCATGACACTATTTTCGTCTGTTTGCCTCTCCTCCATCGCTCTGCTCCGGAACTGCTTCGTGGAAGTTAGAAACAGTGTGATCCTTCTTAGTATTACAACTAGGTTAAACCAGTTACTATAATCCCCTAAGAGACTTATTATGTCTTTCCTTAGATCCTAGAGCGTATCCTGGGGGGGAGGGAACTGACTATGTATGGAAAACTCCCCCAGTATTCGTGAGAAGCCTCAGAGGTCTTCTAGTCACCTCTCCCCTGCCTCAAACTTCTTGTTGGTTCCTCTCTCTCTGAACAGACATCAGAGTGGGAGAGGCCAATAGTCACCAGCTGTGATCCTTCATAGGGGCTTTTCTCTTAGTTGATCAAGTTAGTCAGTCTGGCTCTCCCTCCCTCATAGAAGGGGGAGTGGGAATATACCGAGGCATTCCCATTGTCAACACAAAGAACTGAGATAAATTTTGCTGGTACAATTCTAAAAGTACTAGAAATTAAATAAGAGATAAGAACAGGAAACACCATGTTTGGAAAAATGAGCTTTACAAGTGTGTGAAGAGAATAGTTAGTCCGTTAAATGCAAATGAACAAACTCTAGAAATGCACCCTCTTCCTCCCAAGAGTTCTGAAAGCCCGAAAACAGTACCCTCTGCTCCACTTTGACAGGTCCCAACATTTTGCCCTGCTTTGCACTGTAATTGCCAATAAAATTAAAATGCAGATAAAAGCAAGGTTAGGGCAAATCCTGCATTTTTCTAAGTGCAGACATGTTCTTGAGTCATGGTTATCATCTTCACACAATAATCTCTGAAAGCCAAGACAATCCTATGGTTGTGGTTTTATATTTTTGTGCCTCTTTATTGGCCTTATCCCTGTAGTGAGCTTTCCTTCTTTGGTATGTAAAAGGAGTACATCTATGTTATAGAAATTGTCAGCATGGGGTGGATGTCAAATTTCTAATTCTTCTTCAAGATTCTTGGGTAAGGAAAAGGGGGCCCACCTTAGAGGGGCCGAAGCTGCTGCTGCACATTAGCCATGCTGAGGGGGTCATAAATTCCAGTTGTCAGCGTTTTCCGTGACTTTGTGGTGGAGGTAGTCTCGCTTTCATGTCATTCATGAAATATGTCCGATCCCATCTTTAATGTAGAAACCACAGTTGTTTGGTTACACTCTTTAAGGAGGTTGGTGGTCAGTGTTGCAATATTTGTGTGAGATTTAGGAAATTCTTCTGTTTTATTCTCAAGAGAAACAATTTACTCTGAGGCAAAGGAATATTTGCTTTTCCTAAGCAGTTTCTGAAGGCACACATGTAAAACAATAAGTGTTCCACTCTGGCCTCTCAACACTGTAAAAGTAAAACCGTTCAGTTGGCCACGGGCTCTTTGATATCATTGTTGTCTGTACTTTAAAATGTTTAACTGAATTGAAAAGATGCAAATCAGACAATGAATTGTAGCAAGGAGAAAAGGAGTCAGGGAATAGTTTAGGGTGAAGTGATAAAGTTTTGTGAGACATAATGTGCTCAGAAATCCATCAACTTTTAGAAGTTGAAAGGTAATTTAGTGTCATCCACTGACAAATAGGAGTTTCAGAAAGCATGACCTTTGTCTATTGGAGAAAATTCTCCTGGCTGTTAAATACTGATTAATTTTTATGCTCAAACTTCAGAAGGTTTTCAATCGTCAGTCTTCTGATGTTGAGTGAATCAGAATTAAATTTGGAAGGAAGAGAGGTTTGCTTGGGGAGGACAGTAATCTAGACTTTATCAGATAGACTAGCCTTTAGCTTTTCCTCAAAAAAGAGAATAGCACGGAAATCAAATAAGGCACATCCTCAGAGCAGCTTCCTTTCTGTCACTGTGGCAGGATGCCAAAGCCAGGCCCCTCTCTGGGATTCTGTTCACTTTGGTTCTTCTGAAGAGGTTCACTTGTCTTCTTCATTTCCAAAACACACAGGGGAGAAAATGCTGAAATTCTGTCTTTCCTGTAGTTTGCACCTACTTTGAGGGTTAGTGAGCAGGACCTTGTAGCTCCCCACAGGGACAGGCGGTGAGGGTGCATGGATAGCTTCAATTTAGGGTTGGGCAGAGTGAGACCTGCAGGATGATGACATGCTTTTCTCAAGCTCTGTGATGACCCACCGAATAATGCGGTCATTCTCTGAACCCGCTCCAGTATTTGCAATATCTCGGTCTCACAGTCCAGACTCCAAATAAGGCCAGAGGTGTTCGGGTGATCCAAGAGGCACAGTGACAGGGGCTTCTGCTCTCCTCCTCATATCCTACTGGAAAGTAGGGGACCATTTGTGTCTGAAGACTCAAAGTGAAAGACTTTCTCCTCTCTATTAATGTACAAATTAGTATGTTTCCGTATAGAAGATGAGCATAAGGAAGAGAAAAAATAACGACGTGCTCTGCTGGGAGCAATGTACATTATATATGATACAGGGGCAACTGTGTCTATAGTGGAAACAGAAAAAAATAGCTTTTATTTCTTGAATGCCTGTGTCAGTGAGCTTCAGCCACAGAAACGTAGAGAGGAAAAAGCATTTCCCTGAGAATCAGGAGACCAAGATAGAGGCGCAATGTGGCAATGCATGGCAACATTCAGTCTTTCCAGATCTCTGTTTTCTCATCTGTAAAATGAGAACATTGGACTAGTTGGGCTGTAAGTTTCCTCCAATTCTAAAGCCCCAGGACTCTCTGAGAAAGTCATGGCTTGTTCCTATAGGTTGCATTTCACTTATGTATTTCCATGCTACAGTAAGTTTGACTTTCATTTTGAAGAAAATAAAACTCTGTGCCGTAGAGTACACATTATTTTATCAGTGTTTTGTCTGCCACAGAGTTAGAAGTCCTGTCTGGGTGAAATCGGACACTGCAACTTTCTTCCATTGCTGGCTTTGCACCAAAACATGTATGTTTGGTATTAGGAGAGAGTCCCTTAAGAAATTACTACAGTTATTGCCTTTCTCCACTTATACACTTCCAGTCTTTTAATAACTGGGAACCAAAATTCCCTGACCAGTAGTTTTAATTTGCATTAAAAACAGATTTATTATTTACAGAAGCACAAAGAATTTATGGGACTCAGAGCTGCAGCTCTAGCTTGGATCTCGCCTAATCATAGCCATGGAATCAATTAACAGTTCATCTGTGAAATGTGATAAAATCTTATGAGATACATATTGGCCAATAACTGAGAATGAGATGAAAGTATGCTCCATAATAGTAACGGGGCTTCAGGGTTTTACAATCGCCATTGAATAGAGTTCCATTAGGAACTCAGTATTCAGGATGGCCACAAAAAAATGCTGTGTCTGAACAGATGATAGAGCGTTGAGTAGTAATAAACCCAGCCAGCCATTCCTGCTTTGATTAGTTTCCAACACCCTAGAAAAGGGAGCCATTTATTTAAGTGTTCTTGCTCATGGCAAATGAGCTTGTGGGGCTTGGGGTGGGTGGGGGTGGGGGGTGGAAAGATTGAGTGCAGAGCTATAAATTGCTGCAAAGCTAGTGCCTCCAAGAAGGGCTGCTTGGGAGGCCCAGGTAGTCTGGTGTGCAGTGAGCCTCCATGGTGTAGATCAGGAGGTTCCTAGGGATATCTTGCAATGTGCTTTGAAAAATTGTGGACCAGGCTGGAGATCATCCAACAAGATCAAAGCTGATTTTCCATCCAAATCTTGCAGTGCCCTCAACACACACACACACACACACACACACACACACACACACATACACACACAAACACACACAAAGATATTCTTATATTATATAAAGCTATAAAGCATAGCCTTCTTAAAAATCATAGAGGCTCAGTCTCTTATTTTACCCTTGAGAAAACTGAGTTGGATGTTGAGTGATTGACCCCAGGTTACAAAGCCAACGGATGCCAGAATAAGGATAGAACAGTCTTGATTTTCCATGAAACGCTCACAGATTAATTATTCCCGATGGGCTCTCTAACTGACCACTGCTAATGCTACAGAATCATTATGTCATCAGTGTTCCATGTCATCACTAAACTTCAAATGAAGGGCAGGTACATGACATAGATTTGAGATAAAGAGCAAACTCAAAAAGTTTTGCCCTACACACCCCCTGGAATTATGCACACTGGTTTTTACATGGATATGTTATGTGCAGGAGTATCCCCAGTCAAGTTGAATCTCTTAGAAAATGGGTCAGAGCAAATAGGTTTTCTGGGGTTAGGATAAGCCGCGGTAACTCTCAGACAGAGAATGGACAAGTGGGAAGCCACCCCCAGTGCCCCCTCTCCTCACCCTAATGAGTTTTGGTGTTGACAGCTTCTCACCCTGTACCTCACTCTGTTTTTCCCCCTGCCCGCTGCAGTTTTGAAACGACAGTGGGATATTTTGGGATGAAGCCAAAGTCTGGGGAGAAGGAGATCACTCCCAACTACGTGTTTATGGTGTGGTACGAGTTCTGCAGTGACTTTAAGACGATTTGGAAACGGGAGAGTAAAAACATATCTAAAGAAAGGTAAGGTTCTAACAGGGTCATGAATACCCCCTTTGGGAGTCTAGGAAACTGCCTTCTCCAACCTAACAAAGTGGACACATTTCACACGTATCAGTGTCGTCTTTCAGGCCGAGTGGACATGAGGAAAGATTATTGCCTCAGGGCTCTTAGGGAAATTCGGGGGAGGCTTGCTGTCCACACAAGCAGATACACTCACGTGGTCTGATAAGTTACACTTTCTTAACCCCTTCCAATTACTAGCTAGTAAATGAAAGGGGAGCTGTGCTAATTTGCAACAGATTGCTTCTCTGTGTATTTTCATGTTGGCCCAGGCTAAATGAGGCAGCCGTGCTGTCGCAGACAGTACAAATAAAAGTGAATGCTTTTCCCATTAATATACTGAACTTGCATCAAAGGGAAATCTCTGAGACTCAGGCCACACTTAACACAGTGTTGAAGCCCCGCTCTGGATTTACAGCGCCACTTCTGACTCCTCGTATCCTGCTGAGGACATCAAACTGCCTGCCGCTCAGCCTCATTGCAGCCTCCTGATTTTATTAGTTGGGGGCAGAAGAAAAACCTCAGCTCTGAATACAGAGAGAGAGTGTGTGTGTTCATTCTTAGAAAGAGACTGAATTTGGCCCTGGTTATCAGAAAAAAAAGCATTTGTGCTTGATTACTATTTTGATCAGGTCACCACTGCTCTACAAAAGGTATCAGCTTCACACAGGTCTTGTCGGTACCCCTGCAGAACAGATGCATGAGTGTCATTCAAACTGGAGTAGAAGGAGTCAAAAAAAATTCTACAAATTAAGGGAAATGGTGTATTTAATTATAGCATCTATACCTCACTCAACACTGAGACCTAAAATGCCTTAGTTCAGTACTCTGTAATCAGAGAAAAAAGTGTGTGCAGAACACACACACACAATACACTAATAATATTTCACCTAAAAAACTATTTTTTAAAAGTGATAAAAATTTAGAGATTTTTATCCAGTATTACTGAGTACCTAAATATTTTCATGGAGAATCTTTTCAAAAGCCTGCTTTCTTTCTAAGGAAGTCAAAGAGCTTTAAAAATGTTTATCAACATATCTTTCCACCATTACCTCTTTGGGAATAGTGAGTACATCCATTATATAGAGAAATTGAAACAGAGAAATAGTTGTGACATTTTTAAGAAAACAGATCATTGATAATAACATGAAAAAAATCCTAAAAATCTTGACACCCAATTCATTTGCTCTGGCCCTGCTACTGCTTATTTAACCCTTTCAACTTCTGTGAAATACATTCTATTTTGTGAGCTTCACAAGGACAGTGGTAGCGCCACACTTCTCTCCCTCTCCACACGCCACACCTGGCGGCCAGGAAACCAAGCAGTAGGCTCTGAATGCATGGCCTTCGCTTAAGATTTTGCACCTTACGTTTTGAGCATAGTCCTTAGTGAATTTGTCCTTGAGGTTAGAGCCCTAAAACTGGTCCAAAAAACAAAAAAGCAACAGAGAGGGTAATTAATTGCTTTTCATTGTAATCATCTTCTGTTGAAATATTCAAATATATTCCAAATGAAAGAGATTTTTCCCTACCACCAAGGTCACACCAGATAAATTGGGGATCCACAGTCGTGGTGGCCTCCTTTAAAATGACATGTCTTTGGATTCCTAGTCACAGGCATTTGCAGCGCTGCTTCCTGGGTGCAGCTGGTGAATTGCCCACTTCACACTCTGTAAACCAACACCTTTAAAGGGTCATGACTTCACAGGACCCTTTTCAGTTCTTTTCATTGAGCGATTTCAGGGGTCTCTTCATTCCAGCTGCTTTGCGAGATGGATCACCGGCGTTTCCAACCTAAAACAACAACATCTCTGAAAGTTAATGGCGACTCATAAAATATTTTTGGAAGCAGCTTGTTTACAAAAAATCTATTTGCTAAGAAACATTAGCACATTATGTTTATTACTGCTCAGCCAGTTAAACAAATTGATTAACAGCCCGGATTTTCTTATGAAGTAAGGATTTTTTATAATTGTCCTCTGTCTGCTAAGGGTTTTAGCTTTTAAACTATTGGAACCATGTATTATTATGGTAAAATAAGCAAATTAACTTCAATTCTTCTATTGTAATTAAAACGAGAAGCAATATGATTACTTAGTTTTGACACCCAATTAATTATGCTTGACATTATCATTTTTTAATTACACTATTCCCAGAAATTCAGTAAATCCCAACAACACAAATGAATGTCAGGAGGTGGCAACATGACTAGCACAAAGCCAGCCTCAAAAATAAAACTCACATGAAAACCCGATGGCTTATAATTATGAGCAAAAAGAAGAAAATAGTTTGGATCTTATCAGAAGAAATTTCACCCACTTGAATTTTAGACATATTTGAAGCCAAATAAAACAGATATTGGAAAAAATTAAGTATCAGTAATAGTATTTTCAAAGGGATAGACTGACTTCTACATGAAATGGAAGTATTGAAAACTACCTTAAGCCATTGAGGTCCATTTTAGATTGTTTACTTCTTGGTCTGCTTAGTATGGTTTCATGAATAAACACTAGCCTGATGCAAAATTGATTGATGTAGCTCCATAGCAGTGTAACTGCCCCTCATGAAACCTAGAACAATCTCTAAACACACAAATTACTTTATAAAAGCACCGTGTTGTTGTGCCTTGTGAGTGAATGATAAACCGTACCACCAAGCTAGTGTCAGAGCACGGTGCTGTGTTTGAGTAGAAGAGACTTGGGATTTCACTGGTGATCTGTTTTACCTGCAGATTAACTATATCCAGTAGAAGAGCAAGCTACTGTATGGTGGTATATTGCCGGCATTATCCTTTCCTTGTCATGTAAGCCAACATTAGGCAAAGTAGCAAATTTCTGTGTCCAAGTCCAAATGCAGCATGCCCCACTCCCCAGACCATCTTTCCGTGACCCGCCCATTCCTCATGCCGCCCCTCGTGCTCATCCTCCAGTGAAATGTACCAGGCCCTTCTTTTCTCACCCCTCCTGAGTACAGGCAGTGAGTGCTCAGCAGTGTGAAACAGACCTCTAGATAGAGAATTACAAACCAGCGTTTTTATGCCATTAATTTGCTACATGATCTTTAGTCAGTCACTTCTTTTTATTACCTGGGGAGCCCAATGACGCATCACATCTGTGAAATGTACGCATTGGGAGGAAGCAGGAACTAAATGTTTATGATGATCTCTTCTAGCTTGAAATCTCTGTAAATCTAGAAACTACTTTTTTAATGTTCTGGAAAACTGTGTATTTTATTTCTGAAACACTCTTTACCTTCAGTCTTGAGCTTATTAGAGACTACATTAGAAGACATTTCAAGCCAATATCTGGCAGGGAGCGGGTGGAGATTTGGGGCAGGGAGAGTTTTCATTGCCCTCTTGGCACTGGTAAATGTCTACAGCTACCTTGCCTTACACCCCCAGTTCTTCCCCTGAAATACTAATGTTGGTCTTAAAGACCTGATTTTCTTACTGAAAGTGTACATGCAAAAAGTACTTTCCTCTGCTCATCTGCATCCAGCATGGAATTTAGTGGCTCGTTAAAGTTCTTTGAGACTTCTATTCTCAGGAACAGTTTTGCCTCAATGTTACCTTTTCATGCACTTTTGTATTTGTGCCCCTTGGTATGCAACCGTTCGAGGAATTTTTGGTAATATACATTTCTTCTACCTATTAAACCAACAGATTATTCAAGCACATTCATAATTGCAAGGGAGTAACCTAATTTTTGTTGCTATTACTGTTCTTTACTCATTTTTTGCTTTTGCCTCCCTGTTTAATTGCCCTGGGATATAGGACCCTTCCTTATGAAATATTCCACCATTTAGGATATCCTAAGATGATTTCCCACATATGACCACACAGGCATACATACAGGCCACAAACCACTACCACCCACAAAATGAGCTATGAATTTGCCAAAAGGTAAAGAAGTCCCAGAGGAGTCGTGACTCCAGGAATAAAGTCTTAGCAAATAATTCACCCCATGCCAAAGCAAACTTTAAAAGTACCATTTAAAAAAACCCATAATGGGTAAGTAATGAGTCAATAAGGAGTGTGGTAAATTTTATGTGAAATGCAAATAAGAAATTTTATTATACGCATAGCTATAATTTACACCATTTTTTTGTTGTTGTTGTTGTTCAGCTAAACACCAACAGGGTTTTTGTTTTCAGTATATTATTTGCAGCTATTATGGTTAATTATGCAACTGCCATACCCTTGACAGCAGCTAGTTCAGAGCTGGTGTGGGGTTGTCCCAAAGCTGTTCTCAGAGCTCCCTCTTGCTCAGGTCACTTTAGGAGCAGGAGTTGGGGACTTCGAGAGATCATCACTCAACCCACAAAGGAGGCATTGATTGCAGTGTACACGGTGGAGGAATTCATCTATTTATATGAGAAAGTTATTCCTGGAAGAAGTGCCAGGAACTAAAATTTTTACTTTTTGAAATCTGCTTTCCTGCTGACATCCATACATGATCATCACAGTAACTTCTAACAAGTTAACTTTGTTTTTCTTTGCCCTCTGTTATGTGGCTAAATGGTTTGTGTACATTTAACTGCTAAGAAGCTTCATATTTTAAGGGATCCCTTTACTAATACAAATCACCCTCTAGTTGACTGGCAAAACTTTGAATTTTCCTAAGTCACATTTTGAAGGCTGTTCTGTACAAATTCAGAAATAGTAAATGTCCCAAAGAGCTAGCTTATAAACACAATTATCATAATCACAAAAAAACAAAACCTGCTTATTTCCTAAGCAATAAATGTAAAACTACTTCTGAAAAATTAAAACTATGCTGTGAATCAGGAAAGGAAATAGTAGACTTTAAAATAGTAAGAATTATAAAGTCATTGGCTTAAAAAGAAAAAAATTAAAGCACCTCTTTTGAGTCCCTTTCCTTTAGAAACTATTGTTCCCTTCTAGCTTCTTCTTCCTTTTTAATCCTCATCCGAGGATATGTTCATTGGTTTTAGAGAAAGAGGAAGAGGGGGGGAGACAGACAGACAGACAGACACTGATGTGAGAGAGAAACAGATCAGTTGTCTTCCACACGCTCGTGGCCAGGGCCCTTCTAGCTTCTTAAAAGAAGAGTTTATGTTAATTTCTTCACTTCTTAATCCTATGCACATACTGACTCTTTCCTATATCATTACGGATAAAACTGAAGTTGCCATAACAAAGACTAAAATAACTGTTGCTTAAACAAGAAATATTTATTTTGCTTTTGCACAATAATTTGCTTACAAGCTGTTTGAATGCCAGGGTCTCAGGTACCTTCTGTCCTGTGTCATTAAAGTGTGGTCCTTATTCACAAGGTTGAAGATGGCTCACATCATATCCCCCAGCACCAGGGCTGCTGAGTTCCTGCCAGTAGGAAGGGAAGTGGGGGGCGTGTGGCGGGCAGCACACCCTTTCCTTTTAAGCATGTGGCCTAGAAAGTGCACACATTTCATTGAGCAAAACTTACTCTTGTGGCTGTACACAAAGGAGACCAGGAAATGTAGGCTTATCTGGAAGCCATGTGCCCAGCTAAAGACTCAAGGGTTCTAGTACTAAAGGCAGCAGGAGAAAAGGATGTTGAGACCATCAGCAGACTTTGCCATCTTTCTTAATTGTGAATTCAAATGGCTCTAACTACTTAACCATGACTAGCTTTTGACACCAATGACAGTTTCTTCCATCTTGAAATGCCTCATTACTCTGAGAGCATTCTGGGTATGTTTCTGTGAAGGTGACCACTCCTTTACCTCCTTCATTGGCTCTGTCTTTCCTTCTGTTCCCACAAGGTTCAGATCTCAGTGTTCTTCTTTTCTGCTCAACACTCTCTCTAGCCAGACCCAACTGTTTTCACAGCTTTACTAGTCACCTCTTTGCCAAGGCCTCCCAAGTCTTCCTACTCAGAGCCAACCTCTTAGTTCTAATTCTTAGACCCAAATCTCCTATAGCACACTAAACCTTCCCGTAAGATACCCAACTTGCCCCTGCAGTTCGATATGTCCCACTTAGAATTTATTCTGTATCAACTGAGTCCTACTCTTCTTAGGTTCCCTAATTTTCAATCGCACTGCTCTCTTCCTAGTAGCAAAAGACAGGCTAGAAATCAGAATCATCTTTGATGCTATAAGATTCACTTTCCACCAGTTGCTGACTTCTCAGTTTTGCCTCTTCAGTGGCTATTCTTCACCCTGTTTGCACAGTGGCTTTGCCCTCATCCAGGACCTCACCTCTCACCTGGATTATTAAAATACCCACTAATGGTTCTCTCTGCCTATAGTGTTTCTATTTCCACTTCAATATCCTTTTGTATCCAGTTGACTTTCTACAGCCTAAGTCAGATCACATCTATTTCTTCAATGTGTTCTGGTGTTTTCTATTACTGATGAAACAAAGGGAAGAGAATTAGCCATATGTGTATAAGGTTGGTGCTTATATTCATGAACTTGTAGGGTTCTCGAAAGGACAGCCCTGAAAAGAAGGTGTATTGCTATTTCATAAGTAAGCACAGAGGAAAGTAAGCAAATCACCAATGTCACAGTCTCCCCAGTAAACAACAGTACTGGGGAAAGGACCTAGGTCTCATTTGACACGAAAGCCTGAGCACTCTCACGTATTCCATATTCTCTCCCAAATTAGAGCAGGAGCCTCCAGAAACTTGCCCTTAGTTCACTTTGTAGTTTCATTTTCTGTACCCTCGCCCTGCATGTAGCCTCCATGACAACTCACTGTTTTTCACACCTGCCCATCCTTGCCATGAATTCTCATTGGATGCTTTCTTCACATTACACTGTCCCTGGATATTTCCTCTTGGTCAAAATATAGTCATCCTTCCAGGACTACCTCCAAAACCAGCTTCTCTAGAAATGTCCTGAGTTGCCTCTAAGTAGAACTACCTTTTATTTCTGGTCTTTGACAGAATATTTTTCTTATCATCCTTTAACAATTCATTCCAGTGTATTATTTTAACAATTGTATTTTTTCAACTGCTCAGTATAAACCCACTCCTTGTTCTGTCTTCTATGGTGCATTCTTCAGCACAGAGCAGAATAATTGTTTATTGATATAGAAAGGACTTCACAACATAGAATAAAATGATTTCAAGTGGGCATTGAAGATCCTGGGTGGTGTAAGTGTTTGGAAGAGGAAAAGATCCCAAAGAAACATGGAGGCCAGAGTGGGTCTTAGGGAGGCGTTTAGTCAGAGATAGGACCAGCCTAGGCAGAAAGACTATAGAGGGGATTCAGAAGCCACTGGGGGAATGTTGGAGATCAGCAGCCAGCAAATCTGGCAGATCTTCCAGATCACCTGGAGAACCTTGTAGAAATGTAAGCAAATCTAAATCATAATCCCAGGGGGTGGAGTAGAGGGCTCTGTAGTTTTAGAAAGCTCCAGCCAGAGAGGCAGTGCAAGAAAACATTTTATGTTTGTTCACCTCAATAATTGTCTTGGCTTCATGGATCCCTTACTTAAAAGTATCCATCAGGTAAGCTTTGGAGGTGGGAGGAAGAAGGACATCTCCCCGGGGGATCTTGCCACATCCTCATCCAGTTTTAGAAACTGCTAGAGTTAGGTGATTTTGATGGTCTCTCCCTACCCTGATTTACTGTAATTTTAGATAGAAAATGAGCTCGGCATTGAAAGAACTGATGAATTCAGCTAGTCAGAGAAGAAAGGGGTAAGGATATTCATGGAGATCAATGGCAAAGGCCTGGACTTGGGAGGCTCAACACACATCTTGGAAGAATCTCGTAGTGTGATTTCTGGGGCCAGTCTCACTGCCGTGTTTCCTGTTTCCCTCTCTGAGTGCTCTGTCCACATCAGTCTCTTGTGCATTTGCATTTTGCATTCCCATGATAGAAATTTGTAGCACTTAATCAGCTTGATTTAAACACATACTTTTAAAATACCTATTATGTCTTAACAGCTGTACAAGCTATGAGACCCTATTCTGGAAGAATTTAATCTAGTAACCACACACTGTCTCCTCAATGAAGTCTTTCCCAATCTCAGTGATCTGTCTTTCCTCCAAAAATCTGGAGTGTTACTGTCTCTTCAATTTCAGCACTAGCGATTTGTTTCATCCTTTTTGTTATAGACAGTCCCTTCCTTAAATAAATCATAAGCCCTAGAGGACAAGGGCAATGTCTTGTACTTTGTTTTTCTGTAGCACCTTATATTTTCTTATGCATAGTAAGTGCTCAATTAATATTTGTTGAACAAATAAATAATCACTGTGTTTTCTTTTGCCATGCTGAAACTGATTATAGAATTTTCTGTCTGCTGCTGATAGATGAGAGATCTTATTTATTTGGATTTTGGTGTTAGAATTCCACAAATACATCCCATATGGGTTGCTTTTTTCCAAGAATTTAAAATCTTAAGAGCTTTGTTAAAGAGAATAGACATGTTCAGAACATGAAAGATTAGTCATTGGAATAAAACAATCACTTTCTCTGTTCTTCACTGTATTACTTTCAATTTGTGTTAAAAAAAAAAAAAAACTAGAAAAAAACAAGGAAGTGAAGATCCTTGGGATCCATGGCTGTGCCAAGCCTCAGACCTCTTTGGAGCTTAAACAAGAACCTTAGAGAGCATCTGTCTGCACTCTATTTCCCTAGCTTGGCAGACAGCAATGGAAACCCAAAGTGAGTCTACTTCATTCAGCTAGAATATTTCTAAATTGCTTATCTGTGGGCCTCCTGACAGCTCCTGCCTTGGGCATAGACTAGATGGAATAGGGGTCTGCCCGGGAAATATGATTTAAGGGGCGCCAGAAAGGCTGCCTGCTCCACACAATCTCCCCTGTTCCCGCACCATTTTTAGTCACTGTGCAAACAGCCTCTGATCTGTTCTAGTTTTTGGTGAGACTCGGTAGGTGGTACAGGTTTCAAAATCACAGAGGGGGGAGTCGGCATCTACAAGCACACGCATGTCTCCATTATCAGGATTGGAAAGGCCTTCCAAAGACTGGCCATACATTGCAATTAAATTTGCAGATTTATGACACAGGGCTGACTTCAGTTTCCAATCTGTCTCCCAGACACCTACCTCTCCGTGAACAAGGAAATGCAATGCTGTTACCTTTCACTCTGCACCTAAATCTCTGGGCGGCTCCGGGTGTTTCGTCTACCAAGTGCAGAGTGATTGGCTTTAACTGATCATGCATTCCAGGGCAAGTCCACGGACCACCCCCCTCCCCACTTCCCTTCCCCTGTGGCCTGGGGGGAGAAGCTCTGCAAACGGAAGCACCTTTTGTTCTGCAATTAATCATTTGCAGTCAAAATGTGTTTGGGTGCTACAAGTGATAGCCAAACCACGAAGTGGCTGATTGTATAGCTGGTAAAATTTGTTTTGTAAGAAGACTTCCTTCACTGTAAACAGAAAAATATCTTAAGAATAAGGTAGGGAAAATTATCAAATTTAGGAAGTAGAAACGGTGGGCTGATTTATCACGGAATAACTTTTAGAGACTAGATTCTGACACGTAAGGAGCTAAATCTTTTAATCTAAGACTTGCAAGTGAAGCTGACCTGGGGGGATTATTGGGGTGGAGCATTCGTCAGGGTCAAGGGTCAGACTCTGAAGAGAGAATGAGCGTAGAAGAGAGTGTGTCTGTTCACGAATGTAGTCCCGGCGGTCTGTCTGTCGGAGATAAATGACTGTGGGTTGCTCATTGTTTCATTTGGTCTCTGGCTCTCTTATTTGACTTTTATTTCCTTGTCCTTTGGAAACATAAACTAGTCAACAATGTTTTCATCAGCTGCTGCAGTGAGGAAGAAATTTCTCTTTACATTGAGGAGTTAATGAGTTTGGTCTTTGTGATGTTTGTTTTTTACTGACAGTGAAGACTGGCTTATTTCATTCACATTTATAACTATTACCCATGGATAATAGTTATATCAAGAATTCAGAAATACCTAGTAAGGGAATTTTTGTCCAGGAGGATAGGAATAAGGAAGGTTCCCACAGCCCCTGGCAGGTCTCCATGATTGCCTTTGGTAATTTAGAATCAAAGCTGGGCATTGGCCCCTTTCCCCCTGGCTATGGAAACAGCCGGACTCACTGACCTGAGGACAGGACCTGATGGAGAGTTGAGGATTATAAAAAGACCCTACTCAAACCCCCTAGAGCACTAGAGCCTTATATGTAATGTTCAGGTTACCAGGCCATGCCTGGAAGCATAGCCTGATGTAGCTGTTTCCTCCCAAAAGTACAACATTAAAAACTACCCCTACGACGACGTTATGCTTCAGGTAAGCCTTGTAAGGCAAAGATCGAGATCTTGCCCGCCCTTTTGGCTCTGCGGGCAGCACCATGGCAGTCAGCAAGAACAAGCGCCTTACAAAGTACAGCAAAAAGGGGAGCCAAGGAGAAAGTGTTTGATCCATTTTCTAAGGAAGATTGGTGTGATATGAAAGCACCAGCTATGTTCAATATAAGAAATATTGCAAAAGCACTAGTCACGAGAATGCAAGGAACCAAAATCACATATAATGGTCTTGGGGTCACTTTTTAGAAGTGAGCCTAGCTGATCTGCAGAATGATGAAGTTGCATTTAGACAATTCAAGCCAGTTATTGAGGATGTGCAGGGCAAAAACTGCCTGACTAATTTCCATAGCATGGATCGTACCCGTGACAAAATGCAGTCCCTGGTCAAAAAAGGGCAGATCGTGATTGAAGCTCATATTGATGTCAAGACTACTGGTGATCATTTGCTTCCTCTCGTCTGTGTTGGTGTTACTAAAAAACACAGTAGTCAGATTCGGAAGACCTCTCATGCTCAGCATCAACAGCTCTACGAAATCTAGAAGGTCATGGAAATTATGACCCTAGAGGTGCAAATTACCTGAATGAAGTGGTCAGTAAGCTAATTCCAGATAGCCCTGGAAAAGACATAGAAAAGGCCTGCCAATCTATATTACCTGCTCCATGGTATTTTTGTTAGAAAAGTAAAAATGCTGAAGAAGCCCAAGTTTGAACTGGGAAAACTTACAGAGCTTCACAGTGAAAGTAGAAGTTCTGGAAAGGCTACTGGGAATAAGACAAGTGCTAAAGTTGAACGAGGTGATGGATATGAGCCCCCGTCAAAGAATCTGTTTAAAATTCAGACTAAATGGTGAAATATAAAAAATACTATTCATGGGGAAAAATATATATTACCCTCAGTCTTCTCCATCTAAAGTGTCATAAATCATGTGGTAATGAGCTTTCTTAGTTGAGTAAGCCACTTCCACATCTTTCCAAAGTCTCTTTGTATGATATTCATGTTCCTTGGCCTGATGCTACCTATTTCAAGGCTGCAAGGAGTTCGTGGCAAAGGAGTAAATAGCCAGTTGGCATTTCATCTTTGCAGCTTCTTGTACCTCTTCTCTGAGTATTCCTTCTAAAAGGAGACCATAAAAATACCATCATTTGCTGTTACAAGAAGTTCTCTCTAATCGTGATTTACTGGTAAAGCCAACCCACATTAGGTAGTCAGACTGGCCAGTTATTTATTTTTACAGGTGTGACCCCCGGTAGGTGCCAGTGCCTGTTCCATCCCATCAAAACCTTATCCACAATTCAAAGGGGCCAGAGCTGGAATTTACTGGGTCCTTGACAGAGGCACATTCTTTGTTGATCATGTTTCTCCATGTATTTCCAAATAGTCACCAGAAAGAAGATTTTCTGTGCTTGTTAGAGAGATTCAGGTTAACAGGTCTTTGGATTTTAGGATTTGCCCAGTGATAATAGTGAGTTGGACCTCTGCCCCTCATCACAGTGCGGTTTAGGGAACCTTGTAGGCCTCCCTGTGGCACACTGACCTGGAGGCCCATGGCTGCACATGCTGGTGCACAGGGCCTGCCTTTTCCTGTTCAAGACTACTTCGACCTCCTCTCTTCAGTGATGGGTGAGATTAAGTCTTCTTTAAAGAGATTCACATTACAGCTGGTTGGATTTCATGTTTTTATCACCATGCATTTCATGAACTGTATTCCTTGCAATACCCCCCTTTCCTTCGCCTTTATCCACCACTGTTTCCAAAGCCATTGACTTTCAGTGTCTTCAGTGAAAATGTGTCCATGGCCTGGGGCATGCAGTGATTGGTGTTTTGGGATCACACAGGACTCAATGTCTGAGTTTCCTCTTTGAAGCTAGTAGCATTATAAGCAAAAACTTCCAAACTAACTTCCTTGGTCCTATTGTCTGCATTACAAAAGTGAGTGATTTATTAACAAGTACGCCTTGGTAATATTACCAGACTGTAGATTTTTCCACTTGCTAAAATGAATTGGCCATTATCTTTTAAGAGAATTTCTAATAAAGATCACCAATAGGTGTCTAAAACAGAATAGTAGTTTGTGAGGGCCCTTTGCCCTTTTTTATTCAATACTTTTTTTAGAGCAGTTTTAGGTGTATAACCAACTTGGGAGGGAGGTACAAAGACTTCCCGTATATGTTCTGTCCCCACACACACATAGCCTTCCCCATTGTCACTCTTACGCATCAGAATGGTACCTTAAAAAAAAAAACAAGGATGAAGCTGTATTGATGTATCATAATCACCCATAGTCCATAGTTTACCTTAGGGTTCATTCTTGGTGGTTGGACAAATGTATAATGACTTGTATCCACCATTATAGTGCCATCCAGAGTATTTTCACTGCCCTAAAAATCCCTGTGCTCTGTCTGTTCATCAGTGCTCCACAACCATTGATCTTTTTTTGTCTTCATGGTTTTGTCTTTTCCACAACATTTACTCATTTTAAACACTAAAATTAACCCTACTGTTTAGAGTATAGACCCCCACCCTGAGCCATGATTTGAGATGGGTTAAGTTCAGCCACCAATTAATTGCCTATGTGACATTTGTATTTAAAAATATGTAGCCTCATACTTTAGAGTTATTCAGAAGTTAATAGGCTGACAGTCTTACAATTCAGAATGGGAAAGAGCAGATAACCAAAAAAAAAGAGAGAGAGAGAAAAGTTAATTGCAGTGACAGAATTAAGTTGGGAAGAATCTTAGGGTATATTCAGATGAATCCATTTCAGTTTTATTCCAGGGTTGTTATAAGCAAAGGAAGTAAATAGAAATTAGAAGGTAGAGTAGGGCCAAAATCAGGAAGATCATGCAAAATTCCAAGCAAGACCATAAAGAAAGTGAATCGTCATGAAATGTGAGGCAACTTCTGTGTTTATGAACAGGAGATAAGTGGACACCCTGGTGGGTACTTATTCTTCCCACGTGTCAGCTCCTCTGACTGTCCCCACAGGTCCTGTCTGTGAGCATTTGACAGACTGTTGGTCTCTCAGAAGCAAAACACATCCGGAAAGTAACAAGCAGAGAAGTGTGGTGGAACGGGCCATGTTTCTGATTTTTAAACATTTGATATTTCACTAGAGCCCAAAAGCTGGAGGCTGGTCGCTCTGGCTGTCAGAAGAATGGTCCTTTCAAAAAGCCTAGTCTTCTTAATTAGTTGTCCATTTCCAAGATACCTCTGGATAATTCTTTAGGAAATAGACTTCTCTTGGCTTTCATTCTCCTGGAGAAGAAGGTAGTTTCTTTTTTTCTTTCCCCCTAGAAGTTTCAATAGGTTCTGTTGAATTTCATGCATAAGGATTTTCCAACTTTCTATTTTTTAAAAAAGCAGAGGTGTTTGTTTGTTTTGTCCAAATGAAAACATGCGTGAAGCCCCAATAAAAAAACAGGTAAAATAAAACTTCTCTGGTCGAAGCAGGACTTGCAGATGTCCGGGGTTTAGAGGGTCCTGTAACTCTCCTCCTCTCTCTCTGAATCATCTTTGTTGAATGTTAAGGCTCTTTGTAAGACAGTTTGAAAACATTGCTCTAAAATGCTGATTTTTCCAATAGTGACAAGGAGTGTACAACAGCCTAAACACTCCATCTACCTCACCTGCTCAATATCTCACTTATCTCTTGATTGGTTGGTCTGGCTCATTTCCTGTGATCAAAATGACAGCACTTTTCTTACATCAACTTTATTCTGATTTCAGTATATTCTGCCCTTTGCACCATGAATCAATGAAATACTGAATGTCAGAATAAAGACAATGTACTTCTTCAGTCTCAGGTGGCTGTGTTCTGAATTGGTCTGATTTAGCTGCAGGCGTATAAATCTAGCCCATAGAAATCCCCCAGCATGTCCAGTGTGACGTCCTCCCAGATGAAGTTTAGTCCTGGGGTGCCTAAGCCTCTAAGTGGAAAGGCCTGTCACTCTTCAGGATGCCGCTCCCTTAGCTGCCATGTGATCCCGGCTCTCTCGTTAAAGAAAAAGTATGATTTCATACATTCATTATCCAGCTTATTTCATTGTTAGGATGGGAACAATGTCTCTTGCAGTTTCTACATTCTACGTGGAAGCAAAACTCCCTCCCCAGGTGCTTATCCTATGAAGCCAAGATTACAAATCACTTCCACAGAGTAAGGGCTAAGCAGGAACATCAGAAGACATGTCTCATCTCATACTACGTCTTTCCTCAGTAGACTTTGGCAGCAATTGAATTTTACTGGGGCCCTCAGTAACTCCTTGGGGATCATATGCATTACAAAGGAGCTGAAAAGGCTGGGTTTCCAGAAGTCAATTTTGCTGAGGCATTTATGAATTGAGAACAGTTATTTTCTTTCTAACTCATTTGTATGTTTTTTCCTACATATCCACTTGTGAAGGAGATGCCATATAACCTTTGGAATCAAGTTTAGTATCTGCCTGTGAGTAATCATGAACAACTATGCATTCTAGAGCAAATATTACGATCAGAAACAAAAGTAGAATCAATGTTGTAGGCCAGCACCAAAGTAAGTTCATAAACAATCAAACAAGGGGGAGATTGAGCATATGTATGTAGCTAGAAATCATCTAATTAGTGAGTTCTCTTACTGAACACAGAGAAGTTCTAAAAGGGGCACATTTCAGATGTGAGACGAATCATATAACCTCTGAGTCTTAGTCTCCTCATGGGCAAAATAATGTGGATACTTTTAGGCATCCTGGAATGTATAAGTCAGCATGTATAAATATTTAGCACATTTGGGCAGCCTCGAGCACCCTTTCTTTTTCCTTATTTGGGACTCAATCAGCTAATCAGTAACTGGAACTAGAATTTTTCATGTTTTTACTATTTTTCCCCCAAGGGTAAATGCAATGCAATGCAATAGATAATTGTTCTACCACTCTAGGTATTTCCTAAATATTTATACTTGTTTAAGGTGGGGAGGAAAAAAAACATCAACGCAAGCCATTCATGGGTTACTTAGATATTTGCTGACAGCTCCTTTGTGCATGGCACCATGCTAGCTATAGGGACAGGGAGGAGACCAGATATGCACAGGGCCTGATCACTGTCCTCAAGTGGCTCCAGTGGCTAAAGGGGCCAAAGCACCTGTACGGTCCTTAGGTGAAAAGTGCTAAGTGCCCTAAGAGAGGCACAAAGTGCCCTTTCACTTGAAAAAAGAGCAATTACTTCGGCTAAGAGAGATGAAGGAAGCTTTCATGACCTTAGCACTTAAGCTGGGAATAGAAGAATGAGAAGAATTTGAGCACATGGAAAGGAATAAAAAAGGTGCTGAGGGAACAGTAAGAACAAGATGCAGAGTTGAGAAAAGCTTTGCCCAAAGAATGGTGAGCGGTGTGCGTGGGACAGGGAGCACAGGGAGGTGAAGGAAAGGACACTTGGGAAGTAATCTTTTTTTAATTTTCACAGTGATAATGTCGTTCAGGTGCGGTGGTATTCCCCCTTTTAGAAGATGAAGAAATTGAGGCTCAAAGGGTTTAAGTGATTTGTCTAAGGATAATATAAAGCCAGATCTGAGTCTGTGAAGGTAAAATAGACAAGTAAACTAAGTTTAGAAAATGGATGAGCTTTGATTGTCAGCATAAGGAATTTAAATCATATACTATAGTTCAAAGGTCACTGAACTACAGCCTATGGCCAAATCTGTCTCACTACAAGTTTCTGTAAATAAAATTTATTAGAACACAGCATTGCATTGCTGTTCATAGGTGTATTTTTATGGCTCCTTTTACACCACAACAGCAGAGTTGAGTAGTGGCAAAGACCGTATAACCTGCAGAGCCTAAAATATTTACTATCGGACCCTTTACAGAAAAGCTTTGTTAATGCTGGCCACAGTTGATGGAACTCATTGAAAGTTTTCAAGAAAAGAAGTGACATTTTTAGAGTTAAGCATTACTGATTGAGACCATGTCCATCAGCAGGAGGGTGGGTTGGGGGGAAGCAGGTCATTTAGAAGACTATTTCAGTGATCTGGGCTCTCACCTCTGCACTGCTGGAGCATCACAGTGGCCTTCCAGCCAACATCTCAAAGCTTAGAGAGTCTAAGCAGGTAGTGAAAACGGGCAAAGTGTGCAGGGTATAGGAAAACCAGCGGTGCCAGCAAGCTGACTGATGGCATCGCCTGACAGCCTCAGGGCTGTGGGTACAATAGGGGGTGGCAGGAGGTGCCAGGAACCTCGAGGTCGCTGCACAGAAATGCCGCTCCATGTTGCCGTGCCTTCCGGTTTTCTAAGAGAGGTCAGAACTTGGAATTCTTACGTGACATCTCTGCATCTACAAATGTTAGCCACTGAATTTAAGTTTATTTAAACCATCTGAGGTTGACCACATAGCAGACCTGCAGTTTGCAGTCTTTGCCCACGTAATTACCAGACCCTGATTCTGAGCAAATTGGGCACAGCCAACAACAGCAGCTACTGTAGTTTCTTCAGCAGGCCTGTGACACTTTGCCCACAGTTGTTAAAAACCATTGTTGAGAGATAGACAGATAGACCAACCGACCATCAATTTCTTATCAGGTCAAAGCAGTTTCTAAGACCTACCTACGTGTTCTGCCATTCCAGTGGTCATTTTATGGCTAGATTGTCAAGATGTTCGAGCATTTGCTTTTTATCGTAGATATGATCCAAAAGAAGCTGAAAAACAGCCTCACCCTCAAAACATGGTGTGGACACTAATGTGAAGGACATACAGAGAATCTAGTGAGAATTTGCTGGTTTGAATTTTGAGGGATCAATCTTGAGCGTTGGTGATGTTATTTAGGTGACATTAAGAAACTTTATATTATAACAAATCTTAATGTTTTGCATGTTTTCCTATAACCATTCTCAATGCCTAAATGTTTACAGTTTAGAAGTTAATCACTTAGAACCATTTATTCATTCATTTATTCAGTATTCAGGGATCACCTGCTATATGCCAGGTACTATACAAGATGCTGAAGGAAGCAAGACATTGAAGTCATATCCCCTGCTTTTGAGGAGCTGTCATCTAGGGTACTAGGCAGGTGCCTAGAAATGGTCACGGCTCAGTAAGATAAAGGGACCTTGGAGGAACGTGTCCACTTTATCCAATCAAATATACCTGTCTTCATGTAATATGTGTGCCCTGGAAAGAAGTTAAAAAAATGTTCCACTTTATTAATAAAAATGACTGGAAATGTCCTAGAAAGGCTGAGGCAGGACCATGCGCACACTTTTGTGGAGCCTCTTGTTGAACACCTTTCATGAGAGTGATAGCGGAGCATGAAACGCGGGGCCCCACGACTGTGCAGGCTGCAAGCCTGTGAAGCCTCGTGGGCTCAGCATTTTTAAGAAATTCGAGTGAGCAGTATTTTAGGAAAGCAAAGGATTTTTTTCAGTTTTTCTATAGGTCTCCATTCATTTATGGCATATATGTGTATGTGCATGCCAGCTACTGTATCAAGAACTAGGGATATGGCAGTAAAACTGGTTGCTACCGTCTCTACCCTCATGTACTTTATCATCTAGCTGAGAATTCTGTGCATGAGAACTTTCATTACCTGGTCCAATGATGTCTTAACTACATTAAGAGAAAACTATTTAAATGACCAATGAGTGTCATTTCTTTATATTTTTAGATATATGATATGAATTAAAATATGATTTTAAGTGTATAAACATAAAATTTTTAAAGAAACATGTTATTTTGGTTACTAGAAAAACAAGGTTAATATGAAAAAATATACTTACTCCCAAGTACAATAATTTTTGAAATTTAAATTTTATTTATAATAATTACCTCACTGAAGCTTATAAAAAATATAAGGAAATAGATGCAAACTTTGCTTTGAAACTTAAATAATTTCTCTTATTTGTTTGAGAAATTTTCCTCATATCTGCACCAAAGTTTAGCTTCTAGGTGGGAATTTTAGAATCAGAAAACCTGAGGTGAATTCTTTGGTTTGTTAAGTATCAGGGAATAGCAATAAGCAGACTTGGTTTGCTTTCAGGATACATCTAAATAATGTTACTGCAAGATAATACTTAGCTAATAGTTCCACCTGTTTAGTTTGTAGTCAGAAACTGTTGTCACACATTCATAAGCAGTTTCTCCAGTTCTGTGATAGAAGATTCCATAATGATTATCCTTTATATCAGGTATACTAGATATACTAGATGTTTTACATATGTTAATTCATATAATCCTCAAAATTATACCTTCATTTCATAGAAAAGGAAACTAAAATTTACAAAAGTTGATTTCCTCCAAGTCTTCTAATAATGGGCAGAGTTAGAATTAGAATCAAGTCTAGCAGATGCTGAAGCTACTTACCAGCACGCTTTGCCTTGGCCCAATCCTGTGCGATTTTCAAGAGTGCCTTGTGAAAGGGAGACACAGTAAGTGAATGAGACCCTGGCTAGCTAGCTTACCTGGTTAGAGAGTCATCTGGTTATGACAAGGTTGCAGGTTCGATCCCCAGGCAGGACACATACAAGAAACAACCAATGAATGCATAAGTAACTAGAACCACAAAGTAGTGTTTCCTTTTCTCCCTCTCTCCCTCTCTCCCTCTCTCCCTCTCTCCCTCTCTCCCTCTCTCCCCCTCTCCCTCTCTCTCTCTCTCTTTCCCTCCCTCCCTCATTTCCTCTCTCTCTCTAAAATCAATAAGAAATAAAATAAAACCAATAACTGAATGAGAACATTAGGAGAATAGCAGAATGGGGTCCCTGAGGTCAGAACTGTCCTGGGGAGTCTGGGGTGTGTGTGATGGCCTGTAGTCTGCACAACAGCCACTGACTGGTAGGGAAAGGCCTGCAGTGGGGTGGGACCTCTGGTTGGCTCCAAGCCCCTGCCTCTACTTGGCCAACCACTGCATCACCCCTGATGTCTAGGGAACATGAAGAGTGTCACAGGGCTGCTGGAGGGTGTGGGGACTGGGAGAGGCAATGCTAAGCAGGAGGATGGGAGAAGACCAACTCTTTGAGACCAGAATTCACAGCCGAAAAGGAGCTACTAAAGCAAAATGTAACCAGAAAAAGATCCCTAAAAGTTAGAGGGTCCAAAGCAAAATAGTAATTCCAAACCACTCTGCTGGAATGGGGATTAAAGGGTCACTAATAGGTGTTCTCTTTGAAAACTAATCTTGCTGGAGGAAAACTGAGAAGAGTAGGCACTACAAGCTGTGGCCTCACTTACAGCACTGTCATCTTGGTTTGCAGATCCCTTCATGGCCAGAGTCTTCAGTGTAGTCTGACCTGGGTTCGGTCCTTTCGGTGCATTCTTTTCTCTTGTGGGGCATAGTCATGGTTATTGCTGCAAACGGAAAACTTTAGTGGGCACTGCAGTGCATACTCTCAGACCTGTGTCAGGGTTGGGAAATGCCTGTTCTCAGGGCAGCTTTGCAGATGTAGCTCTACTTGGGTTTTGTAAATCATTGCTCATCTTCTCATTTTTATTTCTCTTCTGATGCACAAGTCAACATGTTGAATTCATTCTAACTAACTCGTGCATGTGGACTGGGAGATTAGATTACTAGGCGTATGTTTTAAGTAAATTGTGTAAAATTAGCCAAGTAAAGAGCTAAGGCACTCAGCCACTTGTTCAATATTGAGCAAGTATGTGATTAATGTTGAACAGAGATTTTTATTCGAGGCCCTGGAAAAACATGTTTTTTAAAAAATGTTTCTATTACACTTGATATCCAATATTATATTAGTTTCAGGTGTACGGTGTAGTGATTAGTCACTTATATAACTTAGGAAGTGGTCCCCCTGATAAGTCGTGCACCCACCTGTTATTGCAATATTAAGGACTACGTTCCCTAAACTGCACTTTACACCCTGTGATGTTTTTGTAACTGCCATTTTGTGCCTTTTAGTCCCTTTGCCTTCTTCACCCAGCCCCACAGCTCCACTCCTATCTGGCCACCAGCAGTTTATTCTCTATATCTGTGAGTTTGTTTCTGTTTTGTTTGTTCATTTATTTTGTTTTTTAGATTCCACATATATGTGAAATTACATGGCAAATGTGTTTCTCTGTCTGACTTATTTCATTTAGCATAATACCCCCTACATCCACCCATGTTGTCTTAAATGGTGAGATTTCATTCTTTTTTTGGCCAAGTAATACTTCTATTCTATTGTATGTAAATGTACCACCTCTTCTTTACCCATTCATCTTTTTAATGGAACATTTAATTTGTTTACATTTAAAGTAATTATTGATAGGTGTGTACTTATTGCCATTTTATTAATTGTTTTCTGAAAGTTTTTGTAGTTCTCCTCTGTTCCTATTCTCTTTTTCTCCTCTCTTGTATGTTGATGGCTTTCTATCATGTTACGTTTGGATTTCTGTTCTTTATTTCCTGTAGATTTGTGATTTGTCATTACATGTCCTTCATAAATACCAAGCAATGTCTATTTTAAGTTGACGTTTACCTAAGTCTGAATATATTCTAAAATCACTACTATTTTCACTCACCCCTTCCACATTTGTTTTTTGTCATTATATTTTACTTCTTTTGTGCATTTGTGTGTATCCTTTAATTTACTGTTGTAATTATACACAATCTTCCTTTTGCCTTTTAACCTGTGTACTAGCTTTAGTTTTGGTTGGTGCACTGCTTTTATGATGTTTGTCTTAGTAAGAATTTTTTCTTTACAATATTTTCTCATTTATAGTTTTAATTTTTTCTTCTTATTAGAGTAGTCCCTTTAATATTTCTTGTAATACTGATTTGGAGATGATGAGCTCCTTTAGTTTTTTTCTTGTCTGGGAAGCTCTTTTCTCTCTGTAGATTCTGAATGATAGTTTTTCTGGGTAGTCTTGGGTGTAGGTCCTTGCTTTTCATCAGCATGTTCACTTTTTAAAGAGTCTGTGAGTTGGTGGATTTTTGAATTTTTAGTATTTTAAAAATAGTTTCCAAGAAAAGTTTAAAATAAGGAAACACACAAAGATTAACATAATGCCCATATTCACACCACCTGGAATTATCTCTTCACATTTTATCAAGTATTCTTTCAGAGTTTTTCATATAAAAAATGAATCATTATAGATAAAAATTTAATTGTATTATTATACATGCTACCTCTCAAAGCTATTCTCTTCTTCCATCTTTCTAGTAATAACCTCTATCATGAAACTAATGAGTACCTTCCAGTCTGTATGTAAATGTAGATAGATGTTTATATGTCTTTACACAGACACGGAGGCATCTGTGAACAATACTGTGTTGTGGGTACCATTTAAAGACACACAGCATAGCATGTTGCATGCACAGTACAATAGAAGGCGCCATGCATTGAGTGATTGCACTGTGCCTGGAGCTGTACTATTTCCATCCTTTCAATGACTGACTGTATGTAGCAGGCACTGTTGTTATACCCTCTTTTAGGAAATCAAGGTGCACAGAGAGGTCACTTGCCCAGAGTGAACCAACTAGTAAGTGGTGGCGCTCAGAATCTATGCCGTAGCCAGGCTCTGACCCCGGAGCACTTGACCATCGTGCTGCGTGGCATCTTCACTGTATCGCTCCGCAGAATTCTTCACTTGCAGAATCATGTTTCTGATATCTGTAGTTGATTTTTAAATTAAATTTATTGAAGTGACATTGAGTTAATAAGAGTACATGCGTTTCAAGTGTACAGTTCTTTGATATATCATCTGTATATTATATTGTGTGCTCACCACCCGAAGTCATATCTTCTTCTATCACCATATACTTGGCCCCTTTACCCTTTACTATCCCACCCCCTGCCCTGTAATAACCACCACTGCTGTCTGTGTCTGTGATTTTTGTTTTGTCTGTCTTGTCTGTTTATTTGTGCTTTCAGTTTTATATCCCATGTATGAGCAAAATCATATGGATCTTAACTTTTTCTGTCTGACTAGTTTTGCTTAGCATGACACTCTCTAGACGCATCCACATTGTTGCAAATGGCAGTGGTTCATCTTTTCTTATGGCTGAGTAGTATTCCATTGTATATATGGGGTGGGCAAAAGTAGGTTAAATTACCAGCTATTGTTGCCCATAAGATATGAAATAACACCAATAGTTATAATAAGAAGACAAAACAAGAATAAACTCTGTGTTTTGCATACTCACAATGGTAAGCCTGCTTTTGCCTACCCTTGTATGTGCCACATCTTTATCCAGTCACCTATCGAAGGACACTTTGGGTATTTGCATGTCTTGGCCACCGTGAATAATGCTGCCACAAACATAGGGGTGCATATATCTTTGCAAATAAATGTTTTCAAATTTTTTGGATAGATACCCAAAAGAGGGTTTGCTATAGATGGTATATCTATCCTTAACCCTTTGACAAGCCTCCACAGTTTTCTATAGTGACTGAAAACCTAAACACAGTTCTTCCATGTAATTGTTGATAAAACACTCAACCAATAAAAATAGATCTATCTAGTTCACAGTTACCCCACATTCCATTAAGTGAATATAATTTTTAAAAAGCTGTATTGTCTGGTGGTTCAGACCTGTGAAATAGGAATAGTGAAAGTTCCCATTTTACAAGGTCATCATGAGAAATAAATGGTTTAGTTCAAATAAAGCAGGTAGAACAGTACCTGGCATGGACTAAACACCCAATAAGTGTTAGCTATTATTTACTATTAGCATCTATCCATTACCCCGTGGAACCTAACGGTTAGGTTTCCAGTTTTCATTACTCATGTATCACGACGACGAAAGCCCTGTGTCTGTGTATAACAGTTTCTTTTGGGTATCTCCCTAGAAGCGAAGTCGATGGCTCATAGGGTGTTCATGTTTGCCGTCTTTCTTGATTTTGCCAAAGCCAGCTGCACCGATTTACACCCCCTAGTGCAGTCTCTCGGTTCCCATTTCCTCACATCCTCAGGAACAGGTGGTATTATCTGACTCCCATCCTCCCCTGTCCCCAGCCTCTGGCATTGCCAACCCACTTTCTGTCTCTGGATTTGCCTATTCTGGACTTTTCATATAAATGGAATCATATAATGTGTGGATTTTTGTAACTGGCTGCTTTCACTTAATGTTTTTGAGGTACATCCACTTTGTAGCATAAATCAGCATTTCATTCCTTTTTATGGGCCACTAATAGTTCATTATGTGGATATACCACATTTTGTGTATCCATATTTGAGCTGATGGAAATTTGGGTTGTTTCCACTCTTGGCTATTTGAATAATGCTTCTGTAAACATTCATATGCAAATTTTTATATGGACAGATATTTTTACTTCCTTGCTTATACATATATTTATATATCTAGCAGTGGCATTGTGGCATCATATGGTAACTACGTGTAGCACTTTGAGAAACTGCCCAGGTGACTGCACCACTCTGCATTCCCGTGAGCAGCATGTCAGGGTTCCCATTTCTCCAAGTCTCAGCCTTCGGCACTTGGTATTGTCTTTTTTGATTCTAACCATTCTAGTCAGTTTAAAAGGTACCTATCTCGTGGTTTTGATTTGCATTTCCTTGATGACTAATGATATCTAGCCTTTTTCATGTACTTATTGGCCATTTCTATGTCTTCTTTGAGAAATATCTATTCAAATCCTTTGCCTACTTTTTAATTGGGTAATTTGTTCTTTGAGTTGTAAGAGTTCTTCGTGTATTGTGAATACAAGTCCTTTGTCACACTGTGTCCATGTTGTCTGCTGAGTGGAGGGATCACAAGTCAGATCATTATTGTCCTTGAAGTGTACATGGGCAGTAACATGACCACATCTAGCTTTCTGTAGATCAGAAGCTCCTGCATTGGTCAGAAAAACACAGACTTTCCACAGTCGTCTAGGTGTGCCTCTCAGCCAGTGAAGGTAATTCACTTTTGAAAACACAGAAGATACACTTTCACACCTAATTAGAGTTTGAATTTAATCATGAAAAGCATTGAAACCATTCCTTCCATTTCCAAACTGTTGATTGGTTAACTCAGCTTCATTTGGATTTCTGTTTAACCTTGCCTCTTCCTTTTTCTCTTATTTCTTCTTCTCTTTTTTCTCCTCTTTCTCTTCCTCCTCTCCCCTCCCTACTCTCTCAATTTCAGATTGAAAATGGCTCAGGAATCAGTCAGCAAGTTGACGTCAGAGAAGAAAGTGGAGACAAAGAAAATCAATCCCACGGCCAGTCTGGTGAGATGCATTGTTCAACATAATCTCAAGATTTTTCATTATAAGTGGGGTGCACCCAGGAGTGTGTCTGAATTTCAAGGCTAAAACTCAGGGCCATAGAAAGTAGTATCCAGATTCTCAGTTCCCCTCCCAGAGCAGCATATGGTAAAAAAAGGATATAGGGGAGGACGGAGTGAGAAACCAAACACAGCTTCATGTGTTTGCCCACCAAACTCAACAAAAGTCATTTCCTGAGAAACCAAACTGAGTCACTTGCCATTTCACACCCTTCGGCAGGGCCCACTCCTGCCGTGATCCCCCTATCTCAAATCACCTTGCTCCTGAAATGTTTCAGCATTTCATCCTCTTCATTTCTTTTCCCTGTCAAAGAACTAGGCAGTGCTTATCATCTTTTGGTAGTTGGAAAAACTGAGATGCAGCAAGATACAGCCTGCATAGTATCACTACAGAAATGTGTAACAAAAACCAGGACCACACTCTGAGCTGCAGAAGTCTCTCCCTGTCCTAGAAACCAGCAGTCTGCTCAGGCTTCCTAGCTGTGAGGGCAAGCCGTCCTCCCCCATCACGTTTCCAGAGTGGTACACAATGAATCTCCACCCTTTTGTTACAGACAATAGTCAGAAGGGCTAAACAGTTATAAACCCAAGGTGTCAGTTCAAATCCAAGCTCAGACACTTACTCCTTGTGAAACCTTAGTGAAGTTATTTTGCTTCTCCATCTTTTGTGAAAAGAGGGAAGTAATATTACCTTTGCTATAGGGTTATTTTAAGGAAGCTGAGAACAGATATGTAAAGTGCCTAGCACACAATAAGAGCTCAATCGGTGTTAGTTCTTTTCCTTGCGATCATGAACCTCTGCAGCTTTGGCTGGCACTGCAGTGGGGACAGCAGTGAGTGGTAAGTGGGACTGTCACTCTCCTCACTTTGATTTTCAGGCCCTGCCTTCCCTGTGCCCTGATCTCCTACCACTACTTAATGTTGTCCTTTTGTGTCACAAGTACTTTTTGCCAGCTGCTTCAAATCCTCTGACAGTCTAAGTGGAGCATACATTACAAAGTGAGATTACTCCCAATGGTTGACTGTGGTGTCTCTCATAACAGCCCCATCAGCAGCTAAATGAATGTTGAGTGAGGTGCACAGGTGAGAAATGGAGAAGTCAGGGCTGTACAGCGTGGTCAGGAGAAGCAGTGGTCAGGACGCAGGGCCCCTGCCCGAGCATACTCCCCCTCCGGGCCCACTGACACTATCGTCATCACACTCGTTTGTATGATTTCCAGAGGCAGTGTGCTCAGCCCTGACTTTTATCTCCCTTCTTCATGGGCCTCTACCCCTTCCCCAAACATCTTATTTGGGCCTCTATCCTAACTTTCCCAGCCACACCTTCTTTGTCCAGTGGCAAAGAAAATGGACTCAGCTCTATAAACTGGCGATGTTCAAATGGCGCGCTGCCAGAATTGTTAAAATATGCAGTACCTGGCTATTTAGTCAGGGGCACTGACCTCTTTTCCCTTAGGTTGTCAAATCAGAAATTGACAGCAGCCAACACAAAAATAGCCATCGGGTGTGAGTGAATCAAAGTTATACCTATTTTTATGTCAGAGCAGCAAAAAATATATTTTTGGGTGTGCCACAGAACTTTAGTAATTCATTTATGTGTGCCATGACATGAAAAAGGTTGGAAATCTCTGCTGTAGACAAAAGGGCAACATGCCTTTCTTTTATGAGGGACCTTCACTATGGGCAAGCTCCCAATTGTGGTCCTCAGCTTAGAGTTGTTTGTTTTGTTGTTTATTTTCATAGAAATTAGGGAAGAGCTTGTAAACTGATTCTTGATTAAATTTCTCAAGTCAGGGATGGGATTCATACTCAGGACAGGTTTTTAAAATCATCAACTTACATTTACATCTAGGCCAACATAGTAACTCACTGTAGCATCGCACCTCACAGGTCACAAGCAGCTGAGAATCCATTCTCAAAGTGATTCTCTCTGCATCTGCTCTTTCCCAAGGAGTGCGCTTCTCCCATTTCTTTGTTAGCCTTCTATTTTCCCACCGCTAAGAGCAGACACACCCATCACTGTGTTTATATTCTGTCTACTTCTCCAAAGTCCTGGAAACAGTGCGGGTCCGTGTTCCTGCGTGGTGCTCTCTTGTTCTTTTCCGCCCTGCCAGCAGACTTCCAGGTTCTTCCCCATCAGAAGGCTGGCCCCGGGAAGGAAGCTCAGGAGGGCAGAGCAGAGCACCCAGGGCAAAGCCGGAGTTCCTGCCACTCTGAGCAGGTGAAATCAGGTCGTCTTCCAGGTTGACTTTTCTTATCTGGACTCCCTAGAAACTATTTCTTGGGCATTCCCTAAGTCCATTAGTGAGCCAAGGTGAGAGATGGGAAACCCTTTGAGTAACACTGCAAAATTAGGACTTTTGTCACAAAACAACAGCCTGGAATGATAAAGGTCAGGGTTTCTGACGGATACACTTGGTTTACTAGTTGCTTATTAATTTTGTTTGTTTGTTAAAGACTAAGAGTGATAGGTTGGAAGGGGCAGGTAACGGAGGGTTTCAGGAAAGACGATAACGATGGTCTTATTTCTACACCATATCGTACAACTCTAGAATTCTAGACCAAAATTTGAGAAACTTACCAAAATTTGAGGAAGATGGAAAATCAGAAAAAGGAATAGTAAACTAATTTTCTTCCTCAACTGCAGAAAGAAAGACTGCGTCAGAAGGAAGCCAGCGTCGCCACCAACTAAACATCGACGTGAGAACGCCGACGGCAGGACTGGGCACCCTGCTTCCCCTTGGGGGGAAACACCAGCATGGCAGGAGCTTCTGGAAAGATATGTACTAAACGCTTCTCTTGCTCATCTCTTTGTAAGGGCATCTGCAGTGGGAACCCCTGCGTTCTCCAAGAAGTCCCCGGTTAAGCCACAGAAACCACGACAAGCTGTTTAAGAAACCGTTGCAGGAGTATTGATAATTGTTTCTTATAGAGGCACAAAGTTGACTTTGCTGTAAGACCAGAACAAATACCAAGGTTTTCCAAGTGTTGTTTTTAAGCAGAGATTTCAAGCTTTCTAACCTAGTCTTTATATATGTAAACTTGTGAGAGAAGAAAAGGATATTTTATGACAGTTGACTTGAAGTAGTTCAAACCTTTACACAATGCTGGTTTGATTATTGATCTTAATTTTGATCCCATTGCATGAAGATTTTGAAGTGTCTTTCTGGCCAAAAATGTTGAAAATTTACCAAAACTATTTTTAAAGAGCTCCAAGACTATGTATTTCCTAGATGAAGGAAATAGCTATTTTGTGGTGGTTGTTCACATTATGGAAAGGAGAGAAAATGGGATTGTAGATGGTGGAGAAGGGGTTAAATGAGCACGGACTCGTCCTGTGCTCATTTATGACACAGGCCATCAGCCATTAAGCAAGACCCATTTCTTTGTTTTTACATCAATTAATTGTGGTTTCCTGGACCCAGAATTCTCACCCCCAAATTCTAGAAGAAACAGCGATCCCTGAGCAGGGAGATAAGCGACCCAATAACAGAGCACATTTCACGTTTCAAATCATTCATGAGTAGGCAATGCCATGTTGATATGCACCAGAGCCACACGTCCTGTTCTGGGACTGTGCGTGGCAGGACCTTTCCCACTCACCCCACGAGGCTGTTTCTAGGCAAGATGGCAAATGTTACTCGCTGCTTTTTATCATGACCTTGACCGAAAGGCATGTGACGTAGGGTGAAAAGTTCTTTATATTCAAATGCAAAGAAGGTGATTACATTAATCTTAATCTTGGAGTGGAATGTCACATAAATGCAGCTTTTTCTGACCCTGGGAGCTGACATGACCACTGCCCCTGAGAGGGGAGAAAAGAGAGGATTGGGGGTGAATTGATAATAGGATCAAAGAACATCAAGTTTGGGCCTTGAAGGGAGAGGGGTCAGAGCTTTTTCCTCCAGTTGGTAGATGACAGTCTAGACGTGAGCAACAACCTTAACACCCATCCCAATCCAACTGCTATTGCCCCAGGATCTCCCCAGAAGCTCTCAACTTGCCAGGTGCCTGGGTTTCTGCCTAGGACGTGCTTGCCAATCATCAGCCTCCTCAGGGACCCATAATAGACCCAGCTAATGAAAGCAGTACCATGTCCTCAATATAATGCCCACCTCGGGAAGCAAGAATGCATGGTCAGGATCAAACCAAGTCTCCGAAGCCATATTCATGCAGGTGCTAACCACCGTTTCTAACAATTCAAAAGAAAGGAATATGGTAACATAGTTGGGTTGCCTTTTTTCTTCTAAGTCCAAATAAAAGGATGAGACACACAAAGTAGAAAAGCTTGTAGGAAACTGACATGACTACAAGAAGTTCCTTGTGAGCAACAAGCTTTTCACACTGTTTTCTTATATCATTTCTTCCCTTTCACTTAACTATGCAGAAAACCTAAGGAGTCCATCAAGGGAAAACAAATTCCGCTCCCAGCCCTCCTGGGCTCTGGGGCATGCCCCTGGTATTACCGTGCGAGAGAAAAGAGCCTGTATTGCCCATGCCTTGGGAATCAACTCTGAGTTCAGTAAGACCAGCAGAGGTTTAGATCCACATGGGTCCTTACAGACGTGACGGGAGACAACTGCCGGTGGCTCTGGGCAGCGTCGCTGCTGTCCACTTCAGGTCTTGAGGTAGGACGCTCATAAGAAAATCACTGAAGATGAGCAGGACTGTCACTTTGGCCACATAACCCTGCAAGAACATGCTCTCAGGGACCCAATACTGAAGGAGAATGAGTGGGAACATTGAGTTTGAGGGTCAGACAAATTCAGCCCAAGGTTAGGGTTTCATCCTCACAGACAGGCTAGAAATTGGCAGTAAAGTACTCATTTCTAAAGAGCAAAGTTTGCCTGGCTGTGATGGAGAAAGACAGTGATTTCATAATATTAGTCAATGTAGTATGTTAGTGCATTAAGACACCAGGGCAGGATCCCCATTATTTTCACCCTGCTTGAATCCTGTGTTATGTATCTGGCTGCCCCCTCCCTCATCCACACTCACACTGCATTGTCGATACCACCTTCATTTCTAGCTTCAGTAGATAATAGATTCACAAGAATTTGTTCAAGGTAGGCCATCTAAAACAACCTTGAGGACTTTAGAATGTCCCCTCTAAAACACAGTTGAGATGGTGTTTAAATACAACTGGTGTCTCTAAACTTCGCATAGAGAGGGAGTAATTGAAGTTCCACTGAGCAGCTTGAGCAGCTCAGGCAAATGGGATTTAAGTGGCCATTCTAAATCTCACTCCCCAGAACAGGAGGGAGAGTGGCCAGCAATGCTCCTCTGTTTGACCACTCACAGCTGACTTACTAGTCAGACTCTGAGAAACCTTCACGTATCGTGATATCATCTCTTCCAAGATTCATTAAATCTGAGAGCATGGGTGGACAGCAGTTCAGATTCTTGCATGAGTAATTGGTATCATCATCAAACACACAAGTATATCATATATTAAACCAAAGCATAATATAAACATATTAGGGGGAAAAAATCAGGGCTATAAGATATCAAAAATCAGGTTATAAGGAGGTGTGCTGTATGGCTTTTGACCCAAGAAGAGGAGCTTACCAAGGGGAGAAAAAAGGCACAAGTGTGGTCAAGCAGAAACTGATGATGGTGAATCGCCAGCCATCACAGGAGATGGCCTTGCTGCCCAACAGCTGCCTTTTGAATTCTTGAGTTGATGCCCACGATGCCCCTTCAGATGCTCGCTGCAACTACCTAGGAATTATGGAAGAAGTTCTGAAATCTGAGAAGTGGGATAAGGGAAACTAGTGGTGCTGTTATAACTGAAATGTTGTGGCCTAAACAAACTAGCAAGATGGCTGCGGAACCAAACGTCAGATTGGATGCAGTCTCCACCCTGCTGCCCCCTGAGTAAGGACTACACACCTACTACACACCTGCCGAGCCTTCCTTAGTGCCCTCTTTGTCTGTCCTCTTTGTCTGTAAGTAACATAAGGAAAGGCATTTCCTGAATGAAAGCTCATATGCTGCTGGTGGAGCAACTGCAGAAACTGAAAGAAGGAGTAAAATTCTTTGGTGGCATTGGAAACCTCCACAAAGACAGCCATCAGTACAGCTCTTCCGTGGACCAGGACTGGATGTAGCAGAAGAGATATAAGTATTTTTGCACTTTTCTCCATAGATTACACTGCCTGCAATGGAGAGTTTTCACTTTAATTATTCTTGCTTTCTTGAATGTTAGGTTTCTTCATTTCTATTTCTCCTTCTCCCTTGCCTGGTGTCATCGATGCAGATTGGTGCCGGCAGCCACCCAGCAAACAGCGGCCGGCCCGCTGGTCTGTAGGCCCACCAGTCTGTGTGTGAAGGGGCATTAGCAGTGCAGACTGCAGTGTCTTCCCCAGTCACCAGACTTTAATTTGGGCAGACTTTAACTCTTCACTCCCTGATATCCCAAATTGGCCTATTTTGTCATATCTCCCTTCCCCCAAACAAAGAAAAAACCAATTTGGGGATTTCTGTGTCAAAGAGAGGGAAGAAATCCAAAAAACACAGCTTTTTATCCCCAAGTATCTAATCCAAATATCAAATATACAATTTTATAAAGTAGTTTAAAATTTCTTTAGGAATTGTTTGGAAAAACTATGTGATAGATATGACCTTCATTTTTCTTTGATCCTGCCTGTTCTAATCAGAAAAAAATGAAAAGAGAAAGAAAAAAAAGGCCAAGAGCTGGAAGGAAAATAAAAAACACTAGCAGATTTGCTAATCTACAAATTAATGTATTAGTTCCTCAATCACACATTAAAAATGGACATACTGTGAAATCCAGTGAGCTTATTTTTTAAAAAGCCACGTACAAGGAGAAGTGGCACATGACAGTAGGAGAAGTGTTAGACCATTAAAATTTTCTTTTTCTGGGTTTCCTTAAGAGCAGCTTATAAATTTGTGGAACATGCAGAAGACCACAACTATCACATTTCACATACCAGGTATTGTACCTTTACGAACAATACCACAGACAAGAGGGTTGAACGAAGACGTGAGCTTTCGTTCATGGCAGCTACTTTGTCATCATAAAGAAATCTCCAGCATAAGAGAAGCCTGTCTATGTGGCCAAGCTAATAGTAGCTAGTATTTGAAAAGTAGGAATCATTTTTAGCTGCTCTAAATGTAAGTAACTTGCTGGATATATTTCCACTTCCCATCTCTAGAGAGAAACAACCCAGCTGCTTGGCACTTTCTCTGTCACTGGGGGAGAAGTCACTTAAAGAAAAGCACCTTCCAAACCAGGCCTCAGCGAAACTGGCTCCTTCAGACTCAAATACCAGTATTTACCACTCCGTTAGCAATCGAACCCAGGTGTAGCTAGCTAGCCACCATGACACAGCTGTACATGACTGAGAAGCCTATTTTGTCATTTCTTCACACACATTGGTTGACACCTTGTTAGAAGCACTGAGTGTTAGCTTCACAATCTTCCTTTCCCTCCCCAGGAGTGGGCAATCCCTCCTCCTGATCAATGCTTTGCCGGGCCGTAGTGAATTCAGGAGTCTTAACAAATCCAACTCGAAGCCAATTCAGTAGTCTTGTTTGTGTTTGTTTTAAAACCTTAATCAAGACTGTGCTGTAAACTTAGTGTTTAGGAAATTTGTGTGGTGGACAACTTACTTGGACATGTAAAGAGGTTAAAGCAGCAGCTAGCCCACTCTGCCTCTTAAGCTCCCTTACAACTTCTGCCAACAGCAAAGATTAGGGAAGCAAATCCAGCCTCATTCAGTAGGTGGGCTGTCCTCAAATGGAGCTTATTGGATTCACTGCCGCTCTACTCCAGCCCCTCTCCCAACCTCCCTGGTGATAGTAACATGGCCTTTTCCTGCTCCTCCCTCCCTTCTCTGGTATGATGGTTCACGTCGATCAATAGCTCAAGTGAACTCCACTTTATTGCATATTACATCTATGAAGTACTTGTTCGTGAATTATTTTGCTCCATTCTGTGGTCTGAAGAAGACTGATTTACCTCAATTTTTATATGAAAGGGGTATCTAAGGTCATTAATTTATTCTTCATCCTTCTACATTCCATCTAGGTTTATATAATTTTCTATTTTTTTAATAAATCTTTCCTCAATACTAAGACTCTCTAGTCTGCCTCTTTTTCTAAGAGCTGATCCAGATACTTCTGTGAACTAATTTTTTTTAATGTTTTATGTGAATTTCCATAGCATGGGGCTAGCAAATGCAAATGAACCGATAGTTTCCAGTAGAAATTCACCTCCAAAGAATTTGGCATTCTTCTCCATGGAGTAAACAACCTTCTGCCAGACCTAGTCTGTTTTGTAGGCTGAACATTTCCTGAAATTCTACCTGTTCAGAGACCAAGAGCTCCCTGTCTTTGAAACTATAAAAATGTCTAAGAAGAGAATGAATATTTCTCCCCATATATATTATACTTAGCATTATACTTAGCACATCAGGGAAGAAATCAAGTGTTTTCAAGTGCGCATCATAGTAGTTTGTCAACATCTCTGGCAAAGTTGTACCTACTTTCCTATATTGTTCTCTTTCAGGGCTTCCATTCCTGCCTCATGGAACAACTGTATTTTTGTTTATTCATTCAGTCAGCGTTCCAGAACGCAAGACAAGTCCCATGGGGCACTGAGTATACAGAGAAGTTACTCTCTACCTCCCTATGACATGGATGATACATGTGTTCAGGAATGAACAGCTTTCTGAGAACTCTTGGGATGAACTTTGAATTCCAGGTTTCTTTCTGTGAAGTATATAAAAATGGGCCTATAATATACAAAAATTGTACTACCCTTTCTAATAAGAGGCCAGAAAGAGATTCAAAAATTTTTATGTTAGATAGGCTTAAGAAAACTCTAAATAGCTATTTTTTCCTTTCTCCTTGGCAATTTGTCCCTAGCTATAATCTTGTTTCTTTGCTTCTGACCACCAACATATGAAGAAGGTGGTCTCAGCCCACTGACCTTACATTCTGCACAATCCTCCAAAAACACCCATTTCCTTTGGAAACAAGTCCACGAGTGAGGGGAAGTCTCGGCAATTCTGCCTACCCAGGGCGGCGCACACAGCACCTTGAGGTCTACCAGAGGAACAGGTCCATTCCAAGTCATTAACGTTATGATTCTGCAATTCTTCAATTTCTCCAAACACAAATAATGTCACTCTACTGTTAGTAGAATGTATAATCTTCAAAGAACATAAGCATTTATAAAAGGACTTCTCTTTTAAAAAAACAACCTGAGAGACTCCTAAAATGGCAGAAACTTTTAAAATTAGAGATTGAATGATTTTTAAGGCTCTTTAGACAGCACATGTCATTGACTCACTGCAGTCTTTTCCTTCATTGAGTTTTAATTTAGACTGCTGTGGGAAGCAGCGCGCTTCCCTGGAGTCCGAGTCAGGGAATCGTGCTTTGGCCTGGAACATCAGTGCTAGCCTGCATGCCTAGAACCTAAGTGAAATCAGTTAGCATCTTAATCGGAATCAGGCCTAACAAATGTAAATCATCTCAAGTCCTTTAAGGCCTCATTTTCTTAGTGACACCCTGGACCTTGGACACTGCTTTCCTAAAATGCATTGGATCCCTGCAGGTATGTGTCTTAATTCTGCCTTGTCAGATTGCAAGCCATGAGATGAAGGAGAACAGGTGACAGAGAAGGAAAATCTGAACAAGGCCAGGGCACACTGTTTGGTGGATACGTGGCCTTGATAGGGAGTGGGTGATTTTTGTCATCGTTGTATCATGGGCAGCCTCTCTATGGAAACTCAAGGAATCTGTCTTAGGCAAATGGGAGTGCCCGGTATCTCATATCAGTCAGTGCCTGACAACGTGCTGGAAAGGCAGGTACCCTAATGAAACTGGTGTGCTTGCTGAAATAGTGCCATTCAACTTCAGATTCCCATGGGGCTGGCGGTCCAGGGACCTTCCTCTCTTCTCTGTGCTTGCCCAAAAGTCATTTTGGCATCTCGCTTCATTCGTTTCCTCCTTTCAATACATAGACTTTGGCCTCCCCTTCCCTCACACCCCGCCCCTATTTTCTCTCACTTTACCATTTCTCCAGGACCCAGCTCTCTTTACCCGCCTGCCTCACAGACAGCCGAGTGTCTCCCTGAGCCCGCACTCCCTCCTCTCACACCCTATGCTCCATTTCCCAGGCCTTTGGACAGGGCGCTCTGCTGTCGCTGAGCGAGACACACCGCTGTGACGGCCTCTTGTTAATGTCAGCATCACCTCATCACTTAGGCAAAGAGGGGAAAATCCATAAAAGAGATGGAAAATACATTTCTTTCTCATTTTATTCTACTTTATTTTAGGAAGGTTGAGGGGAGGGTTATTCTCGTCCTTCTCAATTTCTCATAGATTTTATTTTAAAACTAACTGGCACCATTCTTTTGATAAATTATAAATCAGTCCAGGTCACTAGCTGTGGTGCATAAGACTAAATTTTTGAAGCTCAAATAATTTTTCTGTGCCACAGGACACATTGACTTAAATTCTGGGCAAACATTTTCACTCATAGGCTTGTTATTGCCACTCCATTCTAACAACGACCCCCGATTCAAACATCTACATGAATCTGGATCAAGACATTGACAATTGGTGGTTGTTTTCAGATCAACAGTCACTGTGAGATTCTTGAAAGGGGATAAATAGAAAGTATAAGCGTGTCCCAAATAGTCAAACATTGGACCTGAAAGAACATTGGCCTTTCTGTTTAACTAACTATGCTAAACCAATCTGTAGAGGTCATCCTAAAGGGCTTTCAGCAACAATGAAGACAGTTTGAGAAGGGAGAAGGCACTTTAAAGACATGAAACCTTACATTCCATGGTCTTGGATATTTTTAATGTAATAAGCTAATTGGATTCAGGTATTTTTTCCTTTTAAATTTTAAAAAATATTTCTAATTTGCATATTTAATTTTGTCAGTGCTCAAAATGCTCATTAGTTGAATTTGTAAATGTCATTTGCAACCAAATGAAGTATTTATTTTTAAAAAGAAAAGGTGAAGGAACCAATATTGACTGTACATAGTGCAAATATGTGTGTGCATGTATATATATTTTTTTTTCCTCTGTGACACTACTTGGTTACCACATCAAGTGTATTTTTGTACATAGTATATATTGGTTAGAAGATGTAGATTGTCTACTCAAAGAATTCTATCTCTGTGATAGATTATATTTATTCTAATCTATTGATACCTCTGTTAATTTGTTTTAAGAGATAGAACTCTATTTTTTTGGAAATTGCAGAGAACTGCATTCATGGCTTCCCACTGTAAATATGCTAAGGGTATTTTAATAAATCTTGGTTTCATGTCTGTCTGGTGTGCAGTGCAGATTTGTTTTCAGGAGGCATTTTGGAAAGTATTCCAACAGTACTCTAATATGGAGAAACCAGTCACTTCCAACTTTCATTGCTGCCTAAGCTGAGCATTACTACTGAGCTGCAAGCTGGGTCTCAGTAAGTCTGTCATTCACATTTCCTTCTTTCTGCCCTGTTTATCCCACCAACAGTGGCCAACCTGCCTAGGCATTCAAGGCTAACACCAAAAAGACACTCCCAGCCAGGCGTCGTCTCCGCTAGGCTGACCCCAAAGCAACACTACCTGAACACATATTGCCCAAGATGGGGTGAGTGGGGGGGAAACCACAGGGATTGGTGACTTTGGGTTGTGGGTTGGTAAACAATATACTAGGGAAACAGAACAGAAATACAGTGGAACTGTTTTCTAGCACTCAGCACAAGGTACCAGTTCTTTTTAAGCGATGATGACACCTGCAGGTATTTATGAACAAAAAGTTAAATACTTCCAGCAGAATACACTTATGTTTAAATAGGTGCAATTATTTTGTAATTTATTCATTTGTTCAATGTTCCTGAATGCCATGCACTCTTGAGTTCCAGAAGTTTGCTAAAATAATGCCCCCAAGTGCATACTTATTTAATGAACAGACATAATTATTATCCAAGGAGGCATTTTATCACTAGAAAACCCTATGAATTATAGAGTCATAGAAGTTCCAAAATCTTTAAACATTGGGTAAAGTCGATTTTGTGAAGTAAAAACTACTGAAGTTCAAGGGACTTGCTGAAAGTCACACTTCGTGTCAGTGAACACATCAAAACTGGGATCCGAGTCCTTTGACCCCAAGGCAAAGCCCTTCCCACTGCGCAGCTCATTCATCACAATAAGCTGTTCTCCTCTTCAAAACACTCTTTATGGAGAAATGTTCTAGAGTTGTTGATTGAAAATATGGGTCCCCATTCTCCTAAGGGTTTGTGGAAACTATTATTAATAAAGTTCTGTTCTAAATTAGAGCACCTAGGAGAGGTGGAGGCCTGTGTAGCATAAGGACATAGGCGGTATATCAGCCCACCTTAGGAAAACTCTCCTCTCTGGTTTAGCCAAGATTTACTCTCCTTTGCTGAGCATAGTGATACCTGTTGAACTTATAAATACACATTTTGCCTATTCTTTAAATAGCCTGTGTATGCTGGTGGTTCAACTAACAGGCCATAAATTCCTGAGGCTACGTATTCTACTTCAGACTCTAGCTGCCCGCTTTTCCCCTGGCTGTGATATATTCATGGGAATAAAAAAAAACTTTAAAGTTGGCCCGCCGCGCTGGCCCTGCCTGCAGGGTTGCCTGCATTGCCTAGATGCCCCTGAGTTGGTCTTCTCAAAGTAACATATGCTTCATGCCCATCACTGTGTGATAATGAATGTAAGAGATGGTGACTGTAATACTTACCAGTTGCTGCATAACAAAATACCCCAAAGCTAAGTGGATTAAATCAACAACAATCACTTCTTATTTCTCATGGTTTTTGTTAGTATGAGAAGAATCAACAGAGCAGGTCTCACTTAGAGTCTCCTAAGGTTGCAGTAATGTGTCCGTTGGGTCTGTCATCCTCTGAAAACTGGAATGCTTGAATGGGGCTGGAGCATGGCCGACTCACTCGACTGTCTAGTTGGTGTTGGCTCGGGGCCGGGGCCGGGGCCTCAGCACCTCTCCAGCGGACTGCTTGAGTGATCCAACGTGAAACCTGTGCTTTTCGACTGAGGCTGGAAATCATATACCGTCACTTTCATCATATTCTATTAATTAAAGAATTTAATAAGTTTTTCCCAGGTTGAAAGGGTGAAGACACAGTCCTCACCAGTTAGTGAAGGAACATTCAACACCACATTGTAAGAAGAGAGTATTACATAGGAGCGATATGGGTGCAACCATCTTTCCATATTACAATCTGTCTCCGTAGTTTGCCTTGTTCCTTCTCTCTGGCCTTCCACTTTCTTCTCTTGTTCTTATTTTTGTTCTAAAAATAAATTTCAGATTTCTTTTTCAAAATGTTTTCTACTTCCTTCTCCCAAATCTTTATTCCTTCTGCCTGCATATGAGAGCACAGAAATGTTTGTCTTGCTTCTCTGAATATTGTACACTTAAAAATAGTCAAATGTTTTGACTGCTTTATGTTCTGTATATTTTACCATGATAAAAATGGTATATATGTATTAAGGACTTTCTATATGCCAGGTGCCGTAGTAAGCATTTTATATGCATTATGTCATTTAATCTTCCTTATAATACTATGAGGTAAACATTACCATCCCCATTTTACATATAAGAAAACCAGTGCTTGGAACAGTTGGTAACATTCTCATACAATTGGTAAGCAGAGAAACCAGAATTCAGACACTCCAAAGAGTCACTCTTAGCCTCTGTCCTATCTCTACAGGCCACAGAATTAGAATGAGCTGATTTGGGCAAAAAGGAAGGACTTAGACAAAGATTATAAGGTTTTAAAACATGGTCTCATAATTTCATTTTTGAGATATGGTAAAAAAATTCCTTCTTACAAGATGCTTTGTGTTCATGCATTACTGCCTATTCAAACCTTAGTGTACTTTTTGTCCAGTATCTCACCCAAGAGTACTGGGGCCACCAGCACTTCTGTAGAAGCCAAAGAAACTAACAGAATAGAACTATATAAGTATCCTTCAAAAAACAGTTAATACATACCTCCAAGAATGCTTCTTCTTCCATAGATGAGATTAAGAGGGTATAAGCCAAAAAAAAAGGAGCTGGTGAAAACTATATGAGGAATACTGTAAGACTAAGCCATATGTATCTTTGAGTAGTTGTCCTGAATTAACCTCCTAATAAATCAATCTGGAAATACATTCTACCAATGTTGTGTGGTATGTTCATTGCTTGATTTGAGGTCAAACTGAGATCCAGTTGGACCTCATTTAGAATCATTTTGAAGATTTTTGCTGCTGAAATTAAATTCTTTGGGGAGAGTATTTTACTGTTAGTGGAAGAACCACAAATGAATAGATAGTTATATACTCAGTTTTTGTATGCTGCCCAGAATCAGAAGTATAAGGAAAGAGAAAATTCCTTCGAGAAAGAAAATGCTTCCCTCATACTTCAAGTTCTAGGAGACATCGAGTTACCCAATTATCCAGTATTTTGCTTCATCTTCCAAGATTTCCAGCCTAGTTCCAAAGACAGATGGCTTAGTTTTTTTTTTTAAAGAGATTTTATTCATTTTTTAGAGAGAGAAAAGAGGGAGAAAGAAAGGGAGAGAAAGATCGATCAGTTGCCTCTTGCACACCCCCAACAAGGGACTGGCCAACCACACAGGCGTGTGCCCTGACCAGGAGTGAAACCCATGACCCTTCGGTTCACAGGCTGATGCCAACACACTGAGCCACATCAGCAAGGGCAGTGTGATCACCTTTGAGAAACTGTTGAGAGAGTACTAATCTAGAAAGTTAGAGCACCTCTGCTCTTTAGCTTCTCATGGTTTGTGTGACCAGTAAGAGGACATTGACCCCACCAAGCACTCTCCCAGTGGCCATCTTACAACCTCTCCAAAGAGACACTCTCTGATATGAGTCCCTCTTCTCACTGGATCCCCACCTATGACTCAATGTTAACTTAAAGAAAGATGGTCTTGTAAAATACAATTTATTTTACATTGAACTTCACAGTGTGGAAGGATTGTCCCATCTCCTCAACAAAGCCTCATCACTTTATTACCTGGTTTGCACGTGCGTTGACTCACTCTGGCCCTTCTTATTCTTCTAGAGGTGACACATGCTTTCAGTTCTAGTTATACAACAACAGTATATTATTTAAGTGGGCTTACTACATTGTAATTTTCATATCTGTTTGAACTAGATGATTTTCAGGATCCCTGATTTCTCTGTGAGCAGCTATTACAGAAATCACCCTAAAATCCCTGTTTTCAAGGCATACAATATACCAAGGAGGGCCACATCACTATTGGAAATAGAAGGGCATTTACAATCAATACATATTAATCTTTGCAACTGGGTCACTGAAGTTGAGAGCTGAAGATTGGTTCTTTAGGAGATGGGACAATCCTTTCCCATTGTGTCTCAAGGAATTTTTTTAAAGATTTTATTTTTTAGAGAGAAGATAGGGAAGGGAGAGAGGAAGAGAAACATTGATGTGCAAGAGAAACATCATTGGTTGCCTCTTCCACACCCCCAACTGGGGACCTGACCCGCAACCCAGGCATGGGCCCTGACTGGGAATCGAACCAGCGACCTTTTGGTTCACAATGTTTTAATAACAAAAAGGGCTCTGGCATGGCAAAGAGAGAGCCTCTACCAGGTGGCAGAATGGCCCATGTGAGAAGTAGGCAGTGTAGATAGAGTCCCTGTACCCACAGTGGTAGGTATGCCGTGAGATAAGACAGGGTGTCCTTCAGACGACAGGAACGTGTGTGTGCACATACATACATCCCTACGTCACCTTTGGATCTAGTCTTCGCTGAGGACAACTAGAGAAGCAGGATAATTTTTTAAAATTTACTTGAAAGCCTTTGGTAAAGTCTTGACAAGTAAAAATTACTGAACTAAGTAAGATTTGAGAGAAGATTAAAAACCAGAGAGATAAAACTGCTATTTGGTATTGCTTTCCCGTTGGGGGCTCTGAAAGAGATGGCTGAGAGGTTTGGCTCTGCTTTAGGCAGCTTTGATGTGCCAGGGGGACAAAAGTAGAGATCAGGGCTCGCTATGTTTAAGTTGGATAAAATCCCCTTGTTTGGGGTTAATACAGTGGTTCTCAAATAAATACCAGGTGGCATTTGGCAACATCTGGAGACATTTTATTGTCATAACTAGGGAGAGGTCCTATTAGCATCACTGGGAAGAGGCTGAAATACTATTGAATATCTTGTAAGGCATAGGACATCTCCCCACAATAAATAATTATTTCCCAGCATGATATGTCAATAGTGCTGAGGTAAGATGACACCATATCTCTAGTGCTCTTGGGTGCCTAGAACAACAAACATAAATTCTTCCTGGAAG
>CM052538.1:130891603-131044797 GCA_028533065.1 Trachops cirrhosus
TAGGGGAAATGTAGAGGCTAAAGAACTTATGACACATGGACTGAAGTAAAGGGGGGAATGTAGGTGAGAGAGGGTGTTCAGGGTGGAGGGGAATGAAAGGGGGATAATAGGACAACTGTAATAGCATAATCAATAAAATATATTTAAAAAAACAAAATCAATAAATTATCATGTTTACACATGCATACTGAGGTGATCAACTATAGAGAAAAGAAGGAGCTGTCATAGAAGTTACGATAATGGTCATTTGGGGGAAGGAAACACAATTGTCAGGAGCGTGACTGGATACATAATTGGACAGGCCTGGAGCAAAATGAAGAATTGTTCGTACGTGATAAAGAATTTCAAACAGTGGCAGCGGAGCAGCAAAGAGAGTGGAGCGCTCATGGACGTGGCTCCTGACTCACGTGCACAGGCCGCCCCAGTGGCATGCAGGGCTGGCAATGTTACCAAAGTCTTTGTTATTAATGTCAATAAAATTTAATTTGTTTTTGTGTATTTTTCTGTCTGTGTATGATAAAATATGATGGAGAAAGAAAATCTTTAAAAGAACCAAAGCAAAACAAAATACAGGAGCCACAACTTCATTCCAATCCAGGGAGACTTGGAGGCTAATACAGATCAGACACTATGGTCAAAATAAACAAATAATTTGAAAAGCTCTCCATTCAGCATTGAGACTCTGGGGTCTTGTCACAACTCTGCTCTACGGTTTTAGGCAAGTCACTGGACCATTTGGAATCTTGCTTTCTCAGTCTGCCAAATGCGTATTCACACCTCTTCTGACAAAGTTAGGAGAATGAAGTGATATCAGATAGTAGCACTTTAGAAAGAACAAGTAGCTATGCGTTGTAAGACAAAGGGCTGGAATACTTTTTACACTTTAAATTTCATTTTTAAGTATCCCCATGCTAAGTAGAGCAGACAATTTCCACTTAAATGGGGTCACCTGGCTCCTCTCCTCACATTTTGATTTGGGCTAGCCCAAGGGAGGGCAACAGGACTTCCAGGCTCCTTTGCGCTCACATGTGCATTTGGATTCCAGGATTGGAAAGGACATGCTGACATACAAATCTCAGTTCCTAGCAGTGATCTCTCCTTCATGCAGAATCCAAGAAGCAGCACCCCACTTCCATGCCTACAGTATTGTGTCACCTATAGAGCAGCCCTTATTGCTGAGATTACCCAATTCCATCTGCCAGACTGGAGATGGGGAGAGCCTGTGCGTCTGAGCTAAGAACAAGGCTCATTCTTGGGAACTGAGTACAAACTGAGGTTCGGGTCTTTTGGAATGAAATTCCATGGTTCCTATACAGTTCTTCCTCAGGCCATCTAATGTAATTTGATCATACAGTTAAAACCTCTTCTTTGACATTCATTCAACACATCAGAGGTCTTCTTTCAGCTAGGATAAATTGTAAATTTTTTGGAAAAGGGTGAATGTGTAGAGAAGAGGCAGGTGGGCCCCAGTTCAAAAAGGACACCTTGAAGCAGTCATTTCAAGAGACCTCAGTATGAACCATGAGCGAAGCCAGCCACATCAACAGTTCTGAGAGCCTGTCTCCATGTATACCTATTGGAATATAACGCAGTAGTTGCTGATGTCACAGGCTTTTTAAAAAGCGCTTTTGCTACCATTTTGTAGGTAATGCTCTTGGGTGTACAGACGGGGTCTTATAGTGTCATCGTATTTTTAAAAAACATCTAGTACAGTGCTTTGTGACCACAGACCACAGAACACAGAGGATAATGTAGGGGAGACCCGATTACTGGCTGCGGTGAGGGCTGGCCCTGCTCCCCATTTCACAGCCCCTCCCGACTAGCTGTTAGGTCTCTCAGAGCCCATCTTGGGGGCCATCCCCATCAGACTTAAAAGCTTCAGCTGTGGCCCTCATTCCTAGCTCATAACCATAAAGCAGAAAGAAGTGCTTTTATGGCCTAATACCTGATATCCAAGAAATTGGTTGAAAACGAACTGGAAAATCTGGTAGATGTGTTCCCTCAAAGGGGAGCCACCGGGACTCCGCCACCATGCTGCCAAGGTTTGCAGCACCACAGCCCACGGGGAAAAAATCAGCCTTTTTTGTTTTCTTACTCCCTGAGTCTCCATGGCTTGTCCTTTCTTCTGGGAGAAGTTCATAGGGGGTTTGGGGGGCAAAGGAATCAGAATTTTGCTGTAATCAGCATGTTCCTTTGCAAACCCTTTCTGGAGACGAAACCCCTTCTGGCCCTCATGACTGACAGGCAGAGAGGCAGGGTGAGTTTCATGAAGTGTGCAGAGCTCCAGAGAAGGTGTCAGGAGATCTGAGTCCCAGTCCTGCCTTTGTCTCAGACTAGTAATGAGTCTTCCGAAAAGTCTTCATCTTTTAGCTCAACTTCCTCCTCCTAAAATATGGACAGCGCTGCCTGATTACCTCACTGGGTGATTATTGGGCTCAAATAAGATCCGTCTGTGAAAAGCCTTTCTAATCTAATAAAATGCTAGGTCAGTATGAGTTCACCTAATATTCCAGAAGAGAAAACGGAGATGAGGGGAAGCCATGACCCACTCAAGGTCACAGAGCTGCAGCGAAAAGTGTTGAGACTTGAACCCCTTTGCTTGTCATTCTGCTGTTGGCGGCAAGAAACGGTACCGAATGTCAGACCGGTGGAGTCAGACCGGACCTTGTTTCAGCAACCTCAGTACTTGAGTTCTGGCTAGGAAAGACTTCAGAGCCAAGACTCAAACTATAAGAGAAAGTTTACTTGGAAAGTCATAGAAGTAGAAGTGGTAAGTGGTAGAAGAAATGAGCTCAGGAAACAAGTTACAGAAGCAAAGGAAGGGGCCTTGAAGCTTCGGAGAGAGAAGGGTAATGGTAACTAGCCTGAGGGTGGGGGAGAGGACGGGAAGAGGAGGGTGACAGGAAAGGTGCAGCCTTGTTCCCGGAGAGGGAGAGTGCCCTGGGTTCTCTGTCCTGAGGGCTTTTAAGGGTGGGGGTTTTAGGGGAAGTCCCGACAGAGCATCTCAACAGAATATCCATCAACTTTCCAGGTGTGTCCTTTCCGGGTCGTGGGCTCCACTGATTTCAGCCATGTTGTCCCTTCTCCATTTTTGTTGTTTTCAGGGCCTGGAGCTGAAACACAACTGAGGTCTAGATGTCGTCCCTAAGGGTTAATGCCTAAGGGAGTGGTCATGCAAGGGCCCACATGGGAGTCGCATGAGGCCACTCTGTGGCCCTATTTCCTCCTTCAAGAGGGTCTGTCCCATGACTAGCAACATGACAGGGGAAGAAAGGCCTGGGGAGAGCTCCTACCGCATGACCAGGGATGTGAAAGATCAGGGGGTCTAAACCCTGGGTGTGAGGTCCTTGTTTTCCCCGCTGGTAGGCACTCAAGGCTTTCTGGCCTGCTGACCTCCTGCACCCAGCCTGTTGTCCTTTGCTCTGCTCATGTCTGCCTCACTGCTTTCCATGCTTCTGGTGTTCTTTCCAGAGCAGGCGGACTTTTGGGGACAGTTCCTTGAGGGCAGGGACTGGGCCAAATGTTTTTATTCATTTGATTGCGTGCCCAGTCACGATTGTTCACTTATACTAATTGAAAAAGATTCCCAAATGCCAGGGAACTTCTCAAGGGGTGTGGCTGGATTCAGACGTTTGCATCTCCACCATCAAAAGGACTAATGAAATCAAGCTCTTCACCTCAGCTGGCTGCCTCTCAGGCTGCGTAGCAAGGACGGGAATGAAACGTTAACTGGGACAAGGCTACAGAGGGCTTAGAGACGGGAGACTTTCTGATTTAGGTTCCTTCACTTAAATTGGATTCTTCTGCTTTAGCGCTTTGCTGAGAGGAGGGTTCTGCAAAAAACCTTTTCCCAAATCTGGCTGGAACAGGAATGTGAAACTTTGGAGTAAAATGACTGGAAACAAAAAAGTTCTTGCCCCCAAGTAAGTCATCTTTGTTTCCTTGCAGAGAAATACGCACCAGGCTCTGCTCGGCACTTCTCAAAAGCTACTGGCATTTTTTTGGCCTCCACTGAACCACCCCAGTTGCCTATATATAGCCCTGTCTTGTGTAAAGAATTTAAAAAGCATTAGAATGCAGAAATCAAAGAGACAATAAATTTAAAACCAATCTTATTGTCTGCAGCCTAAAGTGTTATTTAGATCAAAGGGGAGGGGACATCTGGCTTCTGGCTCGCTACAAAAGGCAGATCACGTTACCTACCAGCCAATCGCTAGATTCATCCACTCTCTCAATTTTGAGGTCTAGAGAACATGGCTTTTTTAGCTCCCAAGGAAGCATGTTGGGTGATTCAGTCAAACTCCCTGATACCTTTGAAATGAAACAAGCTCCGCAGGATCATGTAAAAGTGTGCTGATGAGTTCAACCCTGTGCCTCTCTGGTCATGTTTGAGGCCTTCAATGCCTCCATGCTGTGGCCATGCTGTCATTGTGTGCCCCAGTCCTCTTCTCCAGCCCCTCCCCCAAAGCTAGGACTCTCTGGTTTGCAAAGGCAACTTCAAAATTGAGGATGCACATCAAGTTTGAATCTGTTTTGCCCAAATCAGGTTGAACTGAGGTTTTCACAGAATGCTTAGTGTGAAAAACTTATGTGCTTCCTTTCCTCATTTTGATTATAAAAGCATAGATTTGTGTTACTGTGAATTTTCTACAGCTTTGAAAGAAAGTTCAACTGCAATTTACTTAGTGTCTGTACAAACTCTATATACGATTCAGTTCTAAATTACTGAATAAGATCTTCCTTCTAGCATAGATGAGGGAATTATAGCAATTTAAAGGCCCTTATTAATATCCAAAACTAGGAACTCATTAGTCAGTACATGACCCTGATTATATTTTCCCTCATGAGCTAATAACACAAATGCAAGATTTTTTTTTCAGATTGTTTCAAAGGGGAAAAATCAAAGAAGTAAGCACCACAATGAAGAACATTTTCCAGTTATAGTGCCTCAACACAAACCTCTCTCCCCTCACCAGTGCCTTACCTCCAAAGTCTAGAGAGGGGTGCAGACCATAGCAATATGAATTCTGTATTTGGGAAATCACACAAAGCACCCCTCAGCATTCCCTGATTAACTTGGTCTACTTGCTTCCTGATATAATGGACAACACTTCTGCTGAAGGGGCCCCACAAATTCCTTGAGATTGTTCAGTCTGCCTGATATATTTCTCTTCCCCCACCATATCTTTCTACTGATTTTGGTTCTTTCCCTGCATTAAGGGCCTTCTGAAGACTAGAATGAGAACCAAAATTTTCTGTTTGCACTTATTACCTAACATTGTTTTCTCCCAACCTATTTTCACCTAGCCTAACCCTCCAAATGAAAGGTTCTCTGCCAAACAAAAGTTTTAAAAAAGAAAATCACCAAGAGGTTTGGCATGATCCTAGCCTGATGATCTTCTCCAAGACACATGATTCTTTCTCGTAATCTTACTTCATTATTCACTAAGTATGCTAATTTGTTGATGAAAAATTGTCATTCACAGATACAAAGAATCTTAGGTGAGAGATAAGAATGAATGATAATTTTAAATTTTTACAGGACAAGGTATCACAATAGATGGATATTTGAGGGTCTTCAGTTTCTGGATGAAGTTGGAATTAAGGTTTATTTATCTAGTATTTTGTTAACGTTAATTGTTCTTTGACTCTATTTTGAGTAGTACCCAGTTTCCCTTGAATCGTGGGTAAGTGTCAGAAATTAGAGTTTGGTAAGAATCTAGCATTCAGGTCTTGACAGTGTGTCTGGGGAGGAAATGAAGAGTTAAATGTTTAATAAAATATAAATGGAGAATAGTCAATAATATTGTAGTAACTATGTATGGTGCTAGGTGGGTACTAGACTTACTGGAGTGATCACTTTATAAGACATATTAATGTCTAACTGCTATGATGTCAGCTGTAATTGAAAAAAATTCTTAGTTAAAAAAATAGAGAGAGAGGGAGAGACCAGCGGCAAAGAAATTAATCCTTCCAGCCTTGCTTTGAAAAGCTGAAAAGGCCAATTATCATTGTTGTGTATCAGGGCAAGAAATCCAAATAAAGTATCTTCTTCAAAACCAACTTCTATTCCTGTACCTTTTTTCTTTACAAACTCAGCCTGTCTCTGGGTCTCAGGATCACATCCCACAAACTCTATTCTGGATGCCCTCTTACCCTTGAAAAAGCCTTGGGCGGTAAGGTTATACCTATCCTAAGTACTAACTACTAAAGGAAAAAACTTGATGCCTCTCTTAATTAGGGTGTTAATAACAGAAAATAACCTATGACTCTGAAAATACACAGGAATGCCCCCAAACAGGCTCTGTTCATTATGATATGGCTATGAATTCACTGTACATACAATGGCAAAAATTCTATGTCTTCCCTTTTAGAGAGCCTAGATTTTATTTTGATAGACATAGAATTTTTCTCAGATCTCTAAGAAGTGGACCTTTTTTTCTGAATGCTGCCCTCTCCCATCTCTCCTGAAAGCACATCAATAAAGCCAAATTTCAGCAGGAGAGAAATAAAAATGAAGAGCAGAAATGAATGTCTAATAATTGAAAGCATCATGGACCCCATTATGGTTTATGGCCTTATTTTAGGGGTCGGATGAGCGCGCTGTAAAGAATGTGGCACTAAATTTATTAGCATGGTTATCATCTTTCAGACAAGATGTAAAGCTGAGGAGACCCACTTCTTCCATCACCTGCCATCACTATAGATCCCATGGCACCTTCTACAAGAAGAGTTGAGTTACCCTGGCCCAGATCCAGATCCAACTATCTGATGACTTATATTTCCTTTGTAGTATGCCTGGGAGACATTATAGGGTCTTCCTCTTTGAAACTCAGTCACTACCATAAGAACAGATGAAATGGGCTCCTGCAAAGAGATGTGGGAAAGAATTCTCACATCCTACCATGTGGATCAAGGGAACAGAAAGAGCAGTGTGGCCCAAAGTAGGAAGCAGAGCGAGGTCATCAAAGTCTTCTCACTTTCTCAATACTAACCAACCCCCGCCCCCCGACAACTGCACATTTATATAAAAAATCCCAGACCAAATTGGGCGCTCCAGTACTATACAAATTCTAGTTTTTCTGAATTCTTTATACTACATCCTTCCCCTCAAATAAAAAGAAAAACAAGCTTTATTTTCTTTGACTTCTCCTTCTCACTTTTAGACTAAATTCCAGAACCTTTCCTTAGAGGATTTAATAGAAAGCAAATCACTCATGCAACATTGTGTGAATCACTTTGTCTCTGATTTCAGCTTATTCACCAATCTCCTTTCAAAATTAATGAGGATCAAATAAAGTGATGGACACAAAAGCAGATTTTTTTGTTTTAAAGCACTCTTACAAAATCAAGTAATTATCAAGTAATAATGAGTATTAATTTTTGTTAGACTCAGATATGTACACTATGTAAATTTATGGGGTTTTTTTCTCATGGGACTCCACTAATGTGAAAGTAAGGAATTTTTTAAGTATAAACCTACAAGGGCAAAGAATAAGAAGAAAAGAGATAATAGTAACAGTGAGTTTAGTAAATAGTGTCAGAGATGGAAGCGAGAGAAAAGAGTAAACACTGACAGCTCAATGAAAGAAACTTCAGGCTGAGTTAAAAATCCTGAGAGGATCAAGGCTCAGAGGCAAGTGCAGCAGGAAACAGGTGTCACAGGGACCTGCAGCGCTGAGCACAAGGAGACTGAGTCAAAGTTTGAACACAGCACAGCTGAATACCCTTGTCTCTTCTCCCAGCCAGGGAAGCCAGATGTGGTCATCAGGAGGCCACAGATTACTGGACATTTCTCTCATCAAGAGGTGGGAAAATCCCCTTGCTTGACTCTGGGTAGGTCTAGATGGCTTTGCCCATTAAATATGGTGAAAGTGACACTGTGTAGGTTTTCAGGCCCAGTCTTTAAAAAACTGGCAGCTTTTGTCTTCTTCTTCTTGGAGCACTTACCCTTGGAACCCAACCACTGTGCTTTCAGAAGCCTAAGACACGTGAGGAGACCACTTGAAACTGAGCTTCCCGCTGTAGCCAGTATCCTCCGCCAGCCGTGTGAGTGAGTCATTTTGGGCATTGACCCCAGCTGAACCTTCAGCAGTGGTAGAAGAAACAGGCAAAAACAATTGAAAAGGGTTGTCCCTGAGAAATGAAACTGAGGAGAGTCAGGTAAGAGAGATGGGACAAGAGACTGATGCTTTTCATAGAAGCCTTCACCATGTTTTTATTTTTTACCCCTGCGTTTACAGGTTACTTTGATGTGGCCTCTTGCCCTCTCAACATCTACTCCGGGATCCTTTTAGATTCCCTCCAGTACTATAGAGCAGAGAAAGCTAAACACTCACACTCACCACATTCCTGTGAAGTTCTGTTTATAAACCACCCTAGGTTCCAATGAACACATATACAACACTGGACTTATTAGCAGAAGCGACCAACTGAACCAGCAACCATTCATAGGAACTCATAGCTTCTGTCAAGCATAAGGGGGGAGTCACTGGGTTCTTCGGCATCTGGATGCAGTTTCTACATCTGTCCCTAGTGACATAAATAAGAAATGGTGGGCAAACCAGTGACGTTTTCTATGATAGCCCATGTTGTATAGGGAGTTTTTTCCATGGCTAATTCATTTCTGGACTTTATATTCCTATGTGGCATTCCAACAAGATTCTTGGCTTCCCCAGAGAGTCCATGAGCTACCCAGAAACTTTTAATACACCTCTTTCTGATTAAATGATCTAGAGGAGATTCTGTTGCTTGCGACCAAGAACACTCACTGCCATATTTTATAAAAATAATAATTTTTAAAATCTGTGATAATTTTTTGAGTAAACTAGCTTATAAATGGAATTCAAGGGACAATATCTTTTCCACAGTTTACAGTCCTTTCCATTCAAAACATCCTTTACTTTGCTCCTCTGGTATAAATTTTCAAAAATGTAAAATGTAGAATTTTCAACATTAATAGCCTCTTTCTGAGCCGTTAGATGGAAAAGTGCAAGGTGGACAAGTGCTGATTAGGTCCATTCTTTCTCCAGTTGAAAATTGATTCCAAAATATTGATCTATGAAGGGGATGCCTAGGTTTGAGATAGGTAGAGGGAATGGGTAGTCGGAATGCAGTGTAACAGGTCTCTAAGCGGCACTGAATGTCAGGTTTTATCTACAGAATGGTGCTCTGGCCCCACTGCAAGGAGAGTTCTCCCTGCAGTATGTTAAGGTCCCACCTTCTGCAGAACCAGCTGGGTGTTCCAGACGATACAGAGACAGTGCTCTGCCTGCATTGCATCAGAAGAGATCAGTTCACTAGGGTAAAAATAATAACTAATGACATCTAAACCTTTCTTGGGACACAGATAGAAGATTTTCGGGGTCTTAAGTGGCATAAACCCAATACAAGCTAAGCCAAAAATTGAATTTATTGATTCATACAACTAAGAGTGTTTTGATTTTAAAATACAACCACAAGTTCTTTGACACTTCTCTCTCCAAGAGCTGAAGCCTAAAAACCCTCCTCTTGAATGTAGGCAAACTTAGTCACTTGCTTCTGACAAATAGAATACCGTGAAAGTAAAGTTGTATGATTTTGGAGATCAGGTCATAAGAGATACTGTGCTTCCTCCTTGCTTTCTCTCCCATTGCCCACTCCGGAAGCCAGTTAGCGTGTTGTGAAGAGAGGTCCACACCGGGAGGAGCTGAGGCCTCCAGCCAATGCCCTGTGAGCGAGCCCTGTTGGAAGGGGATTCTCCAGCCTCAGGCCAGCCTGTAGGGGACGGCAGCCCCTGCCACACCTGAACTGCAAACTCATGAGAGATTTTGAACCAGAACCACCCAATTTAGTCACTCCCATGTCCCTATCAGAATGTGCATGAAATAATAAATGTTTGTTGTTTTAAGCTACTAAGTTTTGGCACAATTTGCTATAAAGCAATATGTAACTAATACAGTATGACTCAGAGTTTGGCCTGACTTCTGGTATGGATTGATCCAAGAGAAAAAAATTCTTTCATCAAGATACCTAATCCATCTTTTGGCTCTGCTTTTCTGTGTGTAGAGGATTCATTCTTCAGACAATTTCATCTGTATACCTGGGAAAGGTAGCTGTCATCAGGTTTTGATCGACAGGATTATTTTAACTTGTGATCCTAGAAGAAGAAAAGATCTCGTTTATCCCAGTCTTCATATTCAAATCTTAAGGAAGATTCTTATGCATCCAGGTTGTTTCAAGCCCATTTCTAAAATGAACCATGGTGGCCAAGTGGAACGAGTCCTCTGATTTCCAGCATGGTGTTAGGTCACACCTACGCCTGGAGAGGGAGCGAGGATGGAAGACACAGTAATAAGAAGCGTGGATGGCAACACGTGGAATGAGGGAAGAGTTGCTTTAAAAAAAAGAATTTAAGGAAAAGAGATGCAAGAAGTCAAAAACAATAGATATTTACTTCCTATATTTAACTCCTGCTATCACTGTGCACAGTAATAAACTCCTCCACTCAGGGGGTCGGGGTGGGCACTTGTAGAATGTCTGGGAGGTGCTGAAGTTCATTTCTAATGTGCTAATGATACACAAGCAGGAGAGAAAAAGTGTTTTTGATAATAACTATAGAAGAGTCTAGGTAGAATCCTTGTGAGCATCAGAATCTGAGCTTTGTTTTTACGATAATTAGAAATAAAATAATTATTTAAAATATTTGAAATATCCAATTATTTTAACCTTCTTCCCAGGAAACTTGTTGGTGCAGCAGGAGGACCTGGACACTGGCCGCACGGTGACGGCCATCGGGATCCTGGAAGGGAGCGGGGGCTGCCTTTGTCCAGGCCTTTATCTTTTCTCATGTAAACTGTTCACAACTGGACAAAAGTGTACAGTTTAGGGATGCACACTGGGGTGATAAAACTATAAAGACAGGCGAAGGAGACATTACTATGAAAGTTGATAGTGATTATTGTTGTAGTGTGGAAAGGGTTAAAATTGAGGGGGGTCATAAGAGGAATTCTAGAGAGGCTGGAAACATGCCTAGTGGTGGTTCAGAGTGTGTTTGCCTTGTAACAATTGTTTGTTGTAAGTTTTTAAATCAGGAAGTGTGAGCCCTCCAACTTTGCAGTTCTTTTTCAAGATTGTTTTGTCTATTCTGGGTCCCTTGCACTTTCACACAAACTTCAGGATGAGCTTGTCCATTTCTGCAAAGAAACCAGTTAGAATTTTGATAGAGATTGTGTTGAATCTGCAGAGCAATATTAATTCTTCTAATCCATGAACACAGGATGTCTTTCTATTTATTTAGGTGTTTATTATTTGTGGCAATGTGTTATAGTTTGCAGTGTACAGGTCTTGTACTCCCTCTGTTAAACTTATTCCTACATATTTTATTCTTTTTGATGTTGTTGCAAATGGAATTACTTTTTAATTTCAATTTTAGATTTTTTTTCATTGGTAGTGCATAGAATAAAATCAAATTTTTTATCTTGATCTTGCTACGAACTTGCAGCCTTGATAAATGCATTTATTAGCTCTTGCCACCGTCCAAATGTTTGTTTCTTGCCCCCTTTTTCAATTCATATGTTGAAATCCTAATCCCCATACATGATAGTATTAGTAGGTGGGCCTTTGGGGGGGTGGAACCCTGGTGAATGGGATTAGTGCCTTATAAAGGAGGCTCCAGACCTGGAAGCAAGCTGTCACCTGACCATGCTAACACCCTGATCTTGGACTTCTAGCCTCTAAAACTGTGAAAAATAAATGTTTGTTTTTAATAAGCTACCCAGCCTGTGGTATTTTGTTGTAGTAGCCTGAATAGACTAAGACAGCTCTAATACTTCTTTTGTGGACTCCTTAGGATTCCTACATATAAGATTATGTCATCTGCAAAAAGAAATAGTTTTACTTCTTCCTTTCCAATCTGGATGACTTCTTTTTTCCTTTCTTGCCTAATTGTCCTGGCTAGAACCTACAGTACGATGTTGAAAAGACATGGTGAAAGCAGATACCCTTGGGGGAAAGCTTTTAGTCTTTCACCCTTAAGTAACATTAGCTGTGGGTTTTCCATGGATGCCTTTTATCAGGTCTTTTATCAGAATTCCCTTATATTCCTGGTGTGTTGAGTGATTTTATCATGAAAGAGTGTTGGATTTTGTCAAGTGATTTTTCTGCAAGACTGTGTGGTTTTTGTCCTTTATTCTACTAATATGATGCATTGCATTGATTGATGATTAAATCAACTGTATTTTCCTGGACAAATCCCACTTGGTCATGGTATATAATCCTTTTTATATGTTGCTGAATTCAGTTACCTAGTATTTGGTTGGGAATTTTTGCATCTATATTTGTAAAGAATATTTGTAGTTTTATTTTGTGATATATTTTCTGGTTTTGATAGCAGGGTAATATTGGTCTCATGTTCTCATCTCTCCTGTTTCTTGGGAGAGATTGTAAAGAACTCGTATTAATTCTTTAAATATCTGGTAAAATTTACCAGTGAAATGACCTGGTCTTGGGTTGTTCTTTGTGGAAAGTTTTTGACTGCTAATTTTGTCTCTTTATTGGTGTACTTCTATTCAATTATTTATTTCTTCTTGAATCATTTCAGTAGTTTGTGTGTTTGCAGGTACTGTAGACACCCAGGCCTTTATTCAATGTTTGGTTTGGATGTCAAGACCGCTGACGACACCACACACACACCAGGATTGTATGAAAAGTTTTATTACTCACGTAACAAGGCTTTCAGGGGAGATCAGGGTGGGCCTCCCAACCTGGTCTGAGAGCAGGGAAAGGGAACTGACTTGAAATTTTTGTGGTGGTTCAAGAGTGAGGCTGGGATGAGGGTTTTCACATGCAGACAGGCCCTTGGATAGTTTGATCATCTCATCAGCGCCAAAGGAGGACGAGCCTGGGCTTTCAATCAGTTTGCCCAGATATGGGGCAGAAGCAAGAGAGAGGAGTGTGGCTTAAAAAATACTAAGATGAGAAATGGAGTTAGACTTTTTGTTACACTGGGAATATATCCATTTCATTTAAATTATCTAATTTGTTGGCATACAGTTGTTCATAGTATTCTCTTATAATCCCTTTTATTTCTGTAAGGTCCATAGTAGTGCTCTTTCATTCCTGATTTTAATCAAGTCCTCTTTCACTCCTCCCTCCATCTCCATTAGTCTAGGTAAAGTTTCTCAGTTTTATTCTGCCTTCTCTAATCTGTTGTTCAGCCCCTCTAATAAAATCTTCATTTCAGTTATACTTTTCATCTCCACAATTTCTATTTGGTTCTTTTTTAAAAATAATTTCTCTATATTTATATTCAGGATTTGATGAGATTTCATTCTGTTTTTCTTTAAGTTTTTTAGAATGGTTTTCCCTAGTTCTTGAATATTTAAAGAGTTGTTTTAAAGTCTTTGTCTAAAAGTTCAATGTCTGAGCTTCCTAAGGGACAGTTCTTTTGTTTTTTTTCTCCTGTATATGGACCGTATGTTCTTGTTCCTTTGCATGACTAACACTTTTTTGTTGAAAACTGGGCATTTTAAGTAATAAAATGTGGTAACTCTTGAAATCGGTCTCTCTTCCCCTCCCCAGCACTGGCTGATGCTGCTGTTTGTTGTTGCTCATTTGTTTCTTTGCTTAGTGACTTTTCTTGACAAAGGTAACTAGCATGTGGTTTAATACTTCCAAAGGCAGGGAATCCCTTCTCATAGCAGCTCGAAGTGTTGCTGAATCACCACACTCATCAGTAGGAAGATCTTCCTCCTACTGAGACCAAAATCTCCCTCCCGTTTTTCCCTTGAACACCTCAAGATAAAGCTGTTATCATTTCTGGGGCAATTCTTCCACTATCTGAAGGTTTCTCACAACGCTTTCTCATGCTTCTCTCTAGCTCTGGGGAGGAGGTTGGCCTGCTCCATTGCATGCCAGCTTTCCCATGCCTCTAAGTGCCACAGCCTGAAGGGTCCCACTGACATCAAGTGGGATCTGGAAGGTCCAGGTGGAAGAAATAAACTCCCTTTGAGGTCACAAGGGAATTGTTTTCCTCTCTCCATTCCCACAAGTGAATCCTTGTTACCACCTCTACCCTGTGAACACTTCCAGTTCTCACACACACACAGACACACACACAGAAGAGGTTCAATTTATTGATTGCTCTTTGGGAAAGATTATATAGAACATAATTTGAGTGAAATTACATTCTACTTACAGATTCATAAAACTTTAAACCAAATTAACTTCTATGATTCTATCAAATCCCCTCTCATCCTCATACACAGCAAAGTACCTCAATCATAGTTTATATAATCCTCTCTTGTTTTTAAATGATTAAAGCAGACATAATACACAATGCAGTTGATATTAAATATCTTGAGAATGACAAATCAATAGACTACTTTCACTCTTAAGCATTAACTTGTCACTTATAAATGTTCTGCACATACATTTCTCATTTTAGACTTTCTCCTTAAAAGGACTTGTGAACTATTCACTATTATCTATTATTTGTTTGTACACACACATCGTTAAGTCTTCCAAAATAGCATTTAAAATTATTATTAATATTGCCTCAGAAATGTTAACCTTTAAGGAACATTCAATTTAAAAAATCAAAGCTCAGGTCTTGACTCTGTGATGCACATTCAGACGTGTGAAGACCTTGTGGTTTCCCGCTGACCAGGTGAAAGCGCCCGCAGCACGCAGCGTGCCAGCCCTTCTTCGCTCAACTCAAAGGCAGGCAAATAAAGGAGAAAACAAATGCTTGAACTCACAGTGACCAAAGGATTTGAATTAATAATTACATTAAATAACCATAATTTTTTGTTTAACTATTCACATTCCACACAGTGGAAATTATCCTTTCCTCCAGATTTTTCACTTACATTTTGAACTTTTTTGAAGAACTACAATAACAGAAGAAAAAAAATTACAGACTTGCAAGATGTGTGTTTTGGGTGTTTTTCTCATTCAATGCCAAGCACAAAGTGTACATCGTAAAATTCATATTTGGTGTTTGGCATTATTTTAATAGGAAAGCTCAAGATCGAAAATATCTTGCCATTTAAAAAAACATTCTACTGTAGTAATGAAAAAACATATCATCACAGCATCAGTGACTCCAATCCATTATGTAACAGACATGGCACTTCAATAAACGTTGGAAGACACACCATGCTTGTGTTAGTCTTAATATAGGCACAGTAAGAAAAGCAGGCAGTTCCTTCTTTGGCTAGTGCTGTGTTTTTAGGGCAGTTATGCCGATTATCCCAGTGAAGTTCATTTTGAGGAAATTCTCTTTACTTCAGCCAAATTCTACTTAATGCAAGACTGCGGTACACGCTACTAAAAGATTACTGCTGCCAACTTAAGTCATCTCTTTTTAAAATACAGTTGCATGCTTGTGGCAGAGTTAAAACAAGAGAAATTCAGTGTCGGCTGGTTCTGAATGTTTTTCCCCTCTCTGGCATGGTTTTACATTTTCAGTTCCTTCCCCTTTCTCTTCCTCTCCCCCACCCTCAAAACTCTGGCTTAGCATTTGCGTGCTCAGTTAAATCCATTCTGTGCCGTAGTGTTGGAGGATGCGGATGATAGAAAGCTTAGGGGCAGGGGCGTACAGTGTATACGAAATGCACCGACAAAGTGTCTGCACAAATTCGCCTAGTGTGGTAGGACCATCAGTAGTGAGTTTAAAAGTTTTAAAATTAGACCCAATATTTTGGGTGTTCAAAATAACTTCTGCCTCAAAGTATGGTTCCTGTTTAGTTGTTAATGGGAGAACACTGAACCAAAACAAAAATAATATAAAAACGGCCTCTTTAGTTGTGATGGATCTTTAAATGCTGGAGACCTGATGAGCAACTGAAACGCAAGTCAATGGTGTTTGTTTCCCATGTTACACATGACTTGGCTGGTGAGACAGAGACGGTATGAGGCAAAACTGTTGGGGGGAGCGGGGGAAGTTTACATATAAAACCTCAGGCTTGAAGAGAACAAGTTTGCCAAACCCCGAACGCAGTATGGTTCACCCACACCACACTTTGGCCATTAGATAAATCCTAGGTAGGTATTGCCAGTAGCCCAAGTTCAACCAGAGGCCAGTCTCTACTGGTAGGGTCTGAACAGTTCCAATGTTGTATGAATACCACCAGCAGCAGGGGGACTGGACTGCTTATGAAGCCAAATGCTCTGATTTCTTACCCGGAGTTTCCCACTAGACCCTCAGAGGACAAAGGAAGAAAAGAAAGTTATATTCCTCACATCTCCTCCCAGGCATTAACCTACTCCTTAGCTAGAGGCAATCTCCTTTATTTCCTTACTCCCCTCTGCTCTCCAGCTCAAACTCCTATCAATGGCTAAAACAAGAAGACCCAAAATATACTAGCTAAAATGGAGCAGGCCCTAAACACTCTCCTCTTAGCCTGGTTCTTCACTGTCAGGTACACTAAGCAGAGGCAGAATCTTTACAACAAAAGGCTGTGGCTCTCACAAGCATTACACAGAAATAGTAAACTAGGGAAGAGATGATTAGAACCAAGCAAAAGAAATTAGGACCTTCTGCTTACGAGGTCTTTTTTCCTTTCCTATCCCTGTGTAGGGGTCCTGGACATCTACTGTCCACCTGAGGGGCAAAGCGGGAAGGGTCTGTTTTGGCTTAGCTCATTCATTTGGTTCTGAAACTAGCAGGGTCAGTATTTATGTTCTAAGTTTGTATTGGATTCCAACTAGTTTCAGCAAATCAGACAGCCAAGGTTAATGATTTTATTTTTTGCAATTTCATTTCTCGTCTGTTCACTTGGGCTCCATTAAATACCAGGAAAAAAAACTTAGTAATGCAGGGGTCTCACTGTGTTTTGGGGTTGGCCTTCCAAGACCCTGCACATCTCCCTAATGAATTCTGGTGGGTCTGATTGGTCCTCACGTTCAATCCCTCTCTTCTCTCGCTCCTCCTCCTTTCTTACCCTTGTCTATACTGGCCTCCCCCAGAGTCTGAAGGGTCTTCCAAAAATGGGAAACACTTACACCCATGGTCAAGTGAGGTAATTTAGAACACTTGGCAAATAGGAGATTAGACTGAAATAGTCACTGAGATCCTAAGAAGGGGTTGACTATGGAAGGGAGGAGGAAGGCAGGAAGCAAGCACAGGTTGAGATACCTTTTCCAAGTCTTATACAGCACTAACACAGGTCTCCTGCCCTCAGAGCAGGCTCTTCTATTAACATTCATCTAAAGAGAGATTCTGGTCCCCAGGAGGGCACATGGAAGACAAAGGCAGAAGCAGAGCTCAGCCCTGTGCCTTTTAAATGTGCCTTGGGTGGAGTGGATTTTCTATGCCATCCCCTATGGAAGCAGATTCATTTAGGTAATGGGAAGTGCCCCCTAGCAGAGACTGTGTTTCCTCTGGTGTCTGCAAACAGCCACAAGCACCTATGCACACACATGCACACACAACTAAGCACTAGCAGGTGCCTGTCAGGAGGCAGCTGGTGGTTCTTCCTGCCTCTAGGATTAAGCCAAGTTCAAATCAGGTTGCTTTAGGTCTGGCTTTGGGCCTGCCTGGGGCTGCATCCCTAGGACAAGCAGGGTGTCCAGGCTTAATCCAAATCGATGGAAATGCAACGACACTGCTTCACACGTGTCACCCTCTTCTTCTTGGTGGGTGGCTGTAGTTCGGGGCAGTTGAGGGTGACCATCATGGTGGTGAATTTCTTGGGCTTGCAGAAGGAGCAAGACTGGAAGGAGCCTTCCTCCTTCCGGATGTGCCTGGGAATGTAGAAGGAGTTGCACTGGCCATAGCAGAAGCGGTTGATGATGGTGCGGCTGTTGCAGCCCTCCTCATGGATGGTCTGCTTGAGCGGCTGGGTTTTGCACCAGTCTCGCTTCAGGTATTTGCGCTCGGTCACATGCAGGGCCTCCTGGCTGGACTCCAGCACCTCCTCCCCTGGCATGGCAGTGCCTCGCCCTTGGCCCCGCCCCCGGTTCCTGGAGCCAGGCTGCTGGGGAGACTGAGTCTGCTCAGAGTCATTGTGCTGGGCCTTGTCTGGAGGGGGGATGGCGCCTTGGGACCCATTCTTTTTCCCTTCAGCAGCTGGCAGCAGGGTCCCCAAGAGGAGAAGCAGGGCTCCCACAGCATAGGCGGTGCGGCTCATGCTAAAGGAAGGAAAAAGAGAGGGAGGACATGAAAAATAGAGAGGTTAATTAATTAAAACATTAATACTGCTGTGTGCTGCATAATGCCATTTTGGTCAATAATGGACAGCAGATACAAAAAGTGGTCCTGTAAGATTATAGTGGAGCTAAAAATTCCCTTCTGCCTAGTGACATTGTAGTCATCATCACGTCATAGCCCAATGCATTACTCATGTGTCTCAGGGGTGCTGGTGTGAACACACCTGTGTGCCAGTGGTTTAAAAGGAGAGCACACACCATTATGCACAGCCCATCACACTGATAGTATTGCATGACTAAGTTACTGGTTTATGCATCTACTGTACTGTTTTTATTGTTAGAGTGCATTTCTTCTACTTACGAAAAATGTTTGCTGTTAAACAACTTCACACATCTCATGCTTACCATGTCTCTTGATTAAACCATTTTCTCTTGTGCTTGATTTAATCTCGTGTCGTTTTGTACAGTAACATGCTGTATGGGCATGTGCCCTAGGAGCGATAGGTTGTGCCATACAGCCTAGAGGTATAGCAGCCTAGACCATCGGGGCTCATGAACTCTGTGATGTTGGCCCATGGACAAAATCGCCTATTGTATCCCACGGTTAAGCAGTGCTTATAATCGCAGCTAATACTTTATCAGGCACCTGTTAAACATTTTATATGAAATATTTCATTTGGTTTCTACAGGATCTACCATATTTTTTGGGCCGTAAGACGCACCTAGGGTTTAGAGGATGAAAATAGGAAAAAAATTTTGAAGCAAAAAATGTGGTAAAATATTTAATAACATAAATAACATAATATTTCACCAATATAATATAAACAGAACTCATCAGCAGCATTAACAACCATTATTCCTCCCAAATTTAGAGGGGAAAATGGTGCGTCTTATAGTCCAAAAAATACGGTATGAATTGGTACTATTACTCCTGCTACCTCCTGGCCCCCAGACAGTGAGGAAGCTTGCCCAGCGTCACACAGTGAGTGTGTCAGGATGTGAGCTCAGCCAGGGCCCATCTCTTCATCGCATGTGCTCCCACAGGAATTTCTTCCCAGCTTCTGACGACAGCTACATTTGATTTTGTATTATGGTCACTTACTGTATCATTCTTTTAAAAAATTTCTTTATTCATCAATTTTAGGGAAAGAAAGGGAGAAACATTGATTTTTGTTGTGCCGCTTATTTATGCATTCATTTGTTGATTCTTGTATATGCCCTGACCTGGAATCGAACCCACAACCTTGGAGTATTGAGAAGACACTCTAACCAACTAAGCAACCTGGCCAGGGCCCCTGCATTCATTCTCGTATTTGTCAATATTTAATAAGTTTCTGCTATTTCGATGCCAGATTTACCTTGTACCTCTTTGGGGAAACATTTTCTATCTTGCTTTATAGCAAATAAAGATTAGCCTCATTGCCCAGAGGGCTTCACCTGCCAGGAAAGTCTCTCTGTCTTTCCCCCTAAGCAGCCTCAGTGCTTCCTGAGCTGTGCCTTGTTCACTTGGTTGGATACTTGTGAGGTGTTCGCTGTCATCAGGCATCGGAAGGAAACTGGTGGGGGACACCAGAAAGCACTTGACAGAAGGGAGAATACTTCGCAAGAAGAGCACCAGACCAAAAGTCATGACTGAGTTTCTATTTGAAATGCTGGAGCAGCAACTTGCTATCTGACCTGAGGAAAATTCTACTACTTTTCAATAAATGACTTCATTTAAGCAAAGCTACAAAGACCTTATCTCCGCAGATAGGTTGTTCAGATCAAACTTGATGTAAAAGTGAAAGCAATCTGAGAACTAACCAAATGTATGACAGCACTGCAGACAGAATGGATCACTCCACCGGAAGATCTCATAACTCACAGACTCCTGGACCCCTCACTTACTCTCACTTTTAAACCGAGAAAAGGTATTCATTATATCATTCTTTACACAAAAATATACATTTTCCTACTTTAAATGGTGAAATATGTCATTCACATATACATGGTGGTGTGTATAAAATTTAGAAGGCAGAAAATAGGCACAAGAGACCAGGTATGTGCAAATATTTACATTAATGTATGCCACAGACACATTGAATGTATTAGAGACCGTGAGTTATGGGGGATGGGTCTGGACTTAGATAAGGATGAAGGCGGGAAACGGCATATAGACAATGATGAAAAAATTTAAAAAGAGGGGAGGCAGAGGGAAAACTGACGCCCCCAAATAAAAAACTAAAGCAAGGATGGAGGGGGAAGAAATGAATGGACTAAGGAATGTAAATCAGAGAAGGTGGGGCAGACAGAGAAGGAAGAGGAGGAGGAGTGGGAGAATAATATTTTTAAAAGGAGGGTGCAAGAGAGAAGCATCATGTCCTGCAACAGAGCTTCTCAAACGTGACTGTGCAGGCAGTCTCTCGGGACACCGTTAAAATGTAGATTCTGATTCAGGTGGCCTTCCTTTCCAGCAAACTTTGAATAGGAGCCATGGGACACAGAAGGACTTATTAAAATGTGAAAGGACTTTCTTTTCCAGGAGAGCAGTTTCCAATTCACAGCCTCCCTCCTTAGGCCATCACACCAAATCTGACCTGGACCCTGAAGCCTCGCCAGCCCCAGTTACCTGACTGGCGTTCAGCACAGAGCTCTGAAGCACCCGTTCCGCTGCTCTCTTCTGAGCACCAGTGTTACAGGTGATAGCCACTAAGTGCAATTTAATAGTAACCTCATCATGCCCCGCCCAGGAACTTTACAAGTGGGTACTATGAGCTAGTAGAGCAATTACTTTTCAAAGACAAAGGCAGCACAGGAATCTACATTCTTTAAGGGACATCCTCTGTATGTAAAGACCATGCAACCCTAAGGATAATGTCAAATTAAGATATATAAATACTGAAGGTAAAATATCCCTAAATGGCACCATCTTCCCAACATTAACCTAATACTTTTGGGCAAGTTCAAGTTTGGAGCTGATAATGTGACATTTAGCTCTCTGCCCTGACTGTAGACTCCCTGGCTTTTGTCAGTTTATGTTACAACATCCCTGTTCTTTAAACAGAGCCCTTTTGCCTCAACAACAAAAAAATTAATTCCCTTGTTTTGTCTTTTAAAAAATCACTTGTGAGAGAAGTTCAGTTATAAAACAGTGCTGATTTTCTCCAGAGACTGGAGAGCTTGAGCCGTGACAGTTCGGTCTCCTCGGCAAATGCAGAGGCGGGCAAGAGTAGGTTTACAGTTGTAACACAAATAAATAATACAATAATTAGTAAATAATATAAGAATAAACTCTGTCTTTTATGTACTCACAACCGTAAACGTATTTTTGCCCAGTTTCTGCTATGTATTCAGTTCAGTGTCCATGGCCAGGATTTAAACTAAAACACTTTCTTTGCTTTCTTTCTTTTTCTTTCCCTTTCTTTCTTTCTTTCTTTCTTTCTTTCTTTCTTCTTTCTTTCTTTCTTCTCAAATTGATCTCAGAGAAAGAGAGGAAGAGAGAGGAAGGGGAAAGACACATAAAGACATCAATTCGTTGTTCTACTTATTTACGCATTCATTGGTTGCCTCTTTTATGTGCTCTCTACTGGGGTGGAACCCACAACCCCAGCTTATCGGGGATGACACTGTAACCAACTGAGCTACCCAGCCAGGGCAGTCTCTGCCCATTTCCAAGAGGGGCACATAAGACAGCCCTAGGCCTACACCCATGATCTTCCCCCATCCCTCCAGGACAATTCAGCCCTCCCTGAGTAAGAGGGTCAGAGCCACATTACAGAGGTCAATCTGAGACTGACTGGGAGTGTATGCTGACTGCATGTGACAAGTTCACATAGGAGGCCATCCTCTCCCACAAACATCTATCTAAAGGTGTCACTTTTTCCTGCAGACCAGTTTAGGGCCTTCTTTGTACTCAGCTTTTACTTCCTGGCATTTTCACATCTGTAATTAAATAAATACCTAATCTGAGAGTCACAAGGGCTTACTCACGCCTTTATCCTTAGTGCCTGGCACACAGTAGGTACCCTTACATGAATGATTATTACAGACCACATTGACTTACAGAGTTCCCATTCTTTGCCTTTTAAAACACCTTCCCACAGACCAAGGAGCAGCACAGCCAATCACGATCCTTTTGTTCTCTCCCTCAGCACAGCAAACTCCTTCCAGTCTCGGTGAACCCCAAACAGCCGCCTCTTTTTACCTGATCCCACGTGGAATGCTGTGGGTTTTATTTTCTAATTGAAGCTATTGTTTTCACTGTGGCAGAAACCAACAATAAAGCAGAAAGTCAAAAACTGGTCAATTGTGGTTTTCAGTTTTAGTTTGGACAGACTTCCTATGGGAGCATGTGAACCCCATAAGCCAAAGGGGTCTAGAATGACAGGCTGTTTTTTTGTTTTTAATAAGAAAAGTAAATTTGTCTCCAAATAAGATTTATTGGATATGGAAAATATTATGAAATGGTTTCTCGTTTATAAAAAGCCTACTCTTCAAAGATCTTCAGCATTAATTGTGAGGTTTTGGAGTTGTTAAACCTTATTAACTAGTTATTCAGAGAGGAGTGAAAACCACCTTCTGGAATTTCAATCAACAGAGGCCTCAGCTTCTTAGCAAACAGCAGTGCTCTGAAGGACTCTGCTTATTCCTTATGAGTAGGGTGAGGGGGTGAGCACTGGAAGTGGTACCAGAACCACTGTCCTATCAAGTCATTGTGGTCAACCCCTCTGCCTTCCTCCATACCAAACTGATCTCGATGACTCAGTGAAGAACATAGGACTGTTTTGCTCTTGAAATTCCATTTGTACAGTCACCAAATGAGCTGCACTTTGTAAATATCCTAGCCATGGAGGAAATCAAGAAGATGTGAATTCCTTAAGGATAATTCTTTTCCAAATCAACACCTAGCAGAGTGTCCCATTATCAAAACTCAACCCAAATGCTAATCCAGACTTAGGTTCCTATGAATTATCACCCAGGTCCACCCACAAGCTGCAAACATTTTCAGTGATTTGCATTCATGAAACGGCCCACTCATGTTATTAAATTAAGGCTGCAAGTCGTGGATCCAGAGTACGTCGTGACACCCAAAGACCTCCTTTAATTTTCCTTTACAGACAGTGTTCTTCCTTTCAAACCCTGCCTGAATTTTCCCTTAATTCATTTCTCCTCCAAGTGATGGGACCATATTGTCATAGTGAACTTCTCTGCTTCTGTTCCCCACCAGTAAGGCCCATCCCACCCCCACCGTTTTTCCCCTTGATAACTGCCTCCTTTCCTTCCAATCCACTTGTCCCGGAGGATACAGATCCTCGCAAAGCAGGCCTTCTTTGCCTGATGCCTTCCTCCACATTTCCTTTATGATCAAGGGCAAACATCTGCACGTGAGCTGAACCAGACTGACCACCTCCCTCCCGTGTGGGTCGTGGTGATTTATTCTAGTCTTCACAGGACCTGATGAATATGCCATCTAATTCTGAGGAATCAAAATAAAAAATGCTATGTATGACCTGTTTCCAGTGTTCTTGGTGTCTTTGGGAAAATTTAGGCCAGTTCCTTTCCTTTCTGCCCTCTTCTTGCTGTATTTCTCAAGTTAGCTAACTGACCTGCTTAACATCAGTTAAATGGAGTGTTCAGTGGGAATTACAGTGAAGAGTCATGGTCACCAAGCCAGATGTCTGTGCCTCAATGCCTGATCAATTCCTCCTCGAGAATAAAGTTTTAGAAAGACATTCAACTGTCACAGCACCAAATTTTTCTCCCAGCAAAAAAAATAAAATAAATGGAACTACCAGCAAATACTCAAGTGCAAGCCCAATCTGGGAATACCCTACTCTTTTTTCTCAGGACTAAATCTTTGAGAAGGACAAGGTTATTTTTATTTTGATCTTTTCTCTTAAAAAGATGATCAACTTTTAGAAATTAAGTATAGAATTTAAGAATATACTGAGGTGACTGGTTTTTTCCAGGCAAGTTCTATAAGAAGAGGTGGCATTTGGCAGACTAGTGGGCCATGAAGTCTCATCCTGCACGTGTTGCAAGTCCCCTCACCACAGCCTCCTTATCTTGAACCCCATTCAGGTTAAATCAGGCTGGGGCCTAAGATCGCATAGGACAGAGGAAAGACCACCTAAGTTAGGCATCCCAGGAACTCTAACCTCGTAGGTGTGTGTGAGTGTGTGTGTGTGTGTGTGTGTGTGTGAAGGTAATGATTATAGAGAATTTTTATGGTCAACAGGAAATAAGTTAGAAAGTAGTAAATATTAAATGTTGACTGAGCAGCATGATGGAGAGACAGCCAAGTTACACATTCTGTCTCGTAGTGCAAGATGTATGTGTGTCCCGTGAGAGTGGGATTTAGGATTTAATTTCAGAACCACCTTGTAATATATCCTGGTGCTGTAGAATCTTACTCCTGCTCCCAATACACCACTGATAATGAGAGTCACCTATATTTTTTAAACCCTTACTACACCAGGTTGTGACGCTAAATTCTGAGCAAATCTTATTTATTTTCCACAACAAAATATGAGATAGAGAATATTGTCTTTATTTTAGCAATCAGGGAATCCATACTCAGAAGTTAGGAATCTGCCCAAGGTCAAACACCTCCCAAGGAGGAGGGCCCAGGCTGGAGTCCAGTTCCATCTAGTGCCCAAACACGTGTCCTTATCCACTGGGCTGTGGACACCCAGCACAGCTTTAACAAGGGACATGGGGACTTGTTTCTAATGCAATAAAATTTGAAGAATACCTTAAACTCAAATAATTATCTTTTTTATCTTCATGTTCACTGTGGAGAAAATTCCTCATCTCAGGAATTACTGTTGGACTTTGCTTTTCGAAGGGCACATGTTAAAATGAAGGAAAATTCCTTGCAGATGTACGACATGGGCTGGTAAGACTGCCTGATCTGTGCCTTCCAGCGGATGCTCCAGTCACCTCCCCTACCTCCTCCCATACTCCCCTCCAAAAAAGGCCTAGGTTTACCTGTTCTTAACTCTGTTCTGGGACATGCTCCACTGCTTTGCTATTGTTGGGAGAGGGGTGTGTGGCATGAAAGTTCTTGGAGTTATATCACCTTTAATACTTAAGGCTGGGGGCTTCAGTTTAGAGACAAGGCAGGCAGGCAATTCTCCTTCAGAGATGCAGGGACTTCATTAGGTTTCTACTCTTCCCTGGATAACCAAGCACTCACCTAAAGACTGTTAGCCAACTTGGATTCCCTATAGATCATGAGTTACCAAAATATTTCATTCAACATGAACTTTAAGAAAATAGGAAACCTGTGCAATTACAAAGTTTATAAAAGACTTTAATTTCTAACTGACCCGGGGGTTAAACACACACACGGGACGTGAGAGAGAGAGAGAGAGAGAGAGAGAGAGAGAGAGAGAGACCAACCATGGAACTAAAGAACCCTGAAATCAGTTAACCATCGGAGAGTGCAATTAATTCAGTGACAGTAATCAAATTACTTACTGTTGCAGACCTGGGTGTGCCAGGGAGGAGATGATAATCCGTAGTTTTCTTGAGATCCTCCCCTTATTGCTTTGAAAAGTCAACCCCCTCAAGTCTGTATGCCCCCTCCCCGGCTTCCAGAAAAAAAAGAAAAGAAAAGAAAAAGAAGAAAGAGGAGAGGGAGCTGGAAAGCCCTGGGGAGAAAGAAGACTCCTCACCCTGGGATGGGGTTATCTTAACCTCTTCTCTTCTATTTATTTAACTTGTGTAACAGCCAGAAGGAAGCCACTACTCAGGGGTCCCTGGGACAGTTTAAATCCCTGGTGACCCACTTAACACAATATATTATTTTAATCAACTCTTGTCCTGGTAACATCTCGAAGGGGAACATAAACAGAGGCGTACACTGCTCGGATCTGCACTTTCTAGCAGGAGATCTAATTACCTACCAATCGTCGCCTCTCTGCCCTTCTACCATTTTTTAAGAGATTTTAACCCCTAATGTTGAGGTTATATTTCTGTCTAAAAGAGCCTGGGTTCGGAGTCGGCGGGGGAACGGAAGGCGGCAACCGAGTTCAACAGGGAAGGACAGTCAGGCTAGCTCTGGGTGCGCGGGAAGAGCTTTATTGCGAAGCCTTGACCACCTCCAGTCTGCCCCGCCACCCCGGCTTTGCCCGGGGACCGTCACTGTTGGTGCGGAGAAAAGCCAGGCTGGGGCGCCCCCAAGGCAGAGCTGGGATCCGAAGACAATGCCAAGCCAACACGGGGGCGAGTCTGTACTTCCCAAGCCTGATGTCTACAGATGACTGTGGCCGATGAGGTGACAGCCCCGAAGCCCCGAAGCCCCGAAGCCCCTGCCCTTGCTCCTAGATTGCAGAGAGGTCAGCGTTGTGAAGTAGGAAGCAGGAGAGGATGAAGGACAACCTGGGCGTCGGAGCCGGTGACCAGCCTCCCGCCGACAGTCCCGCGTGGCCCGTCGCTAGCGAGGATCAGCTAGGCGCCGCGAGGTGGGGGCCTCTAGCGCACAAACTAAGGGGGACCCGCGGAAGTGGGACCCGACGAGTTGTCGCTGCTGGAGTCTGGACGTCGGAGGTTCAGCCCAGGCGCACGTGGGACGGAGAGAAGCCTAAAACAGGGAAGCGAGTGCCCACGAGTGCGCAACCAGCACGTGGGTGTGTGCGGTGTGAGCTTTAGGGCTGTCTGGAATCCGCATTCGGGACCAAGAGCCCCGCTCGTGCGCCAGTCTCCATCTCACCTTGAGGATGGGCACATGGTCCCAATCGCTGATTCTCCCGATGGATCCTCCAGCTCACGGTAGAATCATTGTCGGCACTCCGATGGGAGCCCCGAGGGGTAGCCTAGACCCAGCGCCCCTCCTCAAATACATGGGACCCTCTCAGTGTAACTTGCACCGCAGTCTGCTGCGGAGCTGCAGGTCCCCGCTGCGCCCCACTGCTTCCGCTCACTAGCCGTCTACTCGCGCTCCAGCCGCGAGGGACTCCGTGACCTTGCAGTGCAGGCGCGGTGGGCGCCGCAGCTACTACGCGCAGTAGGAGCACGTCAGTGGGGCTCTTGGTGCAGGAGTGGGGGTGGAAATGAAATGCGGGGCCTTCGCTCTCGCTCTCGATATCCTCTTTCCCAGCCTTTCCCTTTAAACGGTACAAGGTGAGATCATGGTAGCCACAACCTTGGCAGGAACGACCCCGCAAAGGTTGTTCATGGTTCACTCCAGAAAACCGCAAGACCTCGGTACATCCGCAAGGCTGGCTGCCGCGCATCTGCACGGACCCGAACGCCAGAGTCGTTCCACAGACCTCTGCGCGCGCAAACACACACGCACACACACACGCACAGGCACACCCGCACCCGCGCCTCCGCGCTCACCTGTCAATGCGGCGGGTAGTCGCGGCCGGCGCTCTCGACGCGTGGCGCGGTGTGCGGCCGCGGCCCGAGCCGCCCGGGCTCGGCGCGGGGTCAGCGGGACAGAGAAAGGCGCTGGCTGCACACTGGGTCGCCCGGTCCGCGGACGGCGCACCGAGTGCGGGGCATCACGCTGTCTCTGGTTTAAAAGCCGGCGGCGGAGCGCGGCGCCGAGGGCCGCGCCTCTCCATTGGCCGAGCGCCGCCGCCGCCGCGGGACCCGCTATCCGCCCCCTTTCCCGGTACTGCCCCCGCCCCCGCCCCCGGCACCCCGCCTGCCTCCCCGCGGGGTCCCCTCTCCGCCTGCCTCGCCTCTTTGTCTGCTCCCCCCGCCCAGGCCGGCTGGGAGAGGTCACCCCAGGGAACCGCGCCTGGAATGCACAGCAAATCACATTTTCCGCTCCCGTTGGAGGGGGAAGCACAGGAGGAAATTCCCCCCAGGCTCCGGCCCCTCATTCCTCCTCCGCTCCAGGCGCGGGCTTTTCTCTCACCGACTCCGCTTCGCCTGCGTCCGCCCCGCGACGGGCTGGGTCGTGGAGAGACCGCACGGGGAAGAGCAAGCTCCGTGGGACCGTGACAGATTGGGAGATCCTTTCGCCGTGGGGGGAACGGGGCTGCGGCTGCTCTGGCGGAGCGGTCGCCGCGTCTCCGCGCAAGGCCCCCAACTTCGAAGGCGCTGACCCCGCGCCCCCGGTTAACCCCGGCGGGCCCGCGGGCCGCAGTCAGGAGCCTGTCGCCAGCTCGACACCCTCCGCGCCGCGCCCGCCACGCGTCCTTTCAGCTCAGAAGCTGGAGGCCTCGGCCGCGAGTGCGCGGGACGGAATAACGGGGAGACGGGAGAGTGAACCTAAAAGGACCCTCAAAAGTCAGCTTTTCCATTCCTAAGCCCCTTTAAAAGGGGAAAGAACCGTCGCTAGGAGAGGAGGTTTTGTGTAGCATGCTAAAGATTAATAAATCAGGAAAATAAAACGAGGAAATAACTTCCCAGAAATTTAAGACAAAACCTCCGAATGTGAAAAATCGATGTCACATTCTGTATTCATTACCGAGAACACAATGAATAGAGGCAAACATACCAAGAGCATATTTTTCGAAAGATGAGCGAACGTTTTTTTATTTGTTCTTTGAGCTTGAAAATCGGTTCCTAAAAGAGGCGGTGAGTTTTCTGTGGAAGACAGAACCCGCGCAGAAATCAACCCGGCTGCAAGGTCTATCCGCCGACCGCCTCCCGCAGACGGGTCAGATGGTGGCTTTGAAAAAAGTTTGTTATAGAAGGAAATTTGAAGGTTTCTGCGCTCACTGACTAAAGCAAAATAAACAAAACAATGAAACCCATCAAAAGGTACTTAAGAAACATTGGTGATTTAAGTACTTGGCTAAGAAAACAAAACAAAACCTCCAAACAACATGAGTCCCCCAGCCCGCCACTCCCCGTGCGGGCCAGCGTTAGGAGGGTGAACAGCACGCGGTGAACACTTGCTAGATGCTATTAGGAACTGGAAATGGATTTTTCAAAATAAATGAAACATGAAGGAAATCCGCATTCATTCTGTATTTAGAGGGTCTTCATCGTTTGACTGTTTTGTTGGTGCGAGCGGCAGTTTCTCCCGTGAGCTTAGTGCTGCACTTCAAATGATTCCAGTAAGTTTTTGTTAAATCTTCCCATGAGCCACAGTTTGCGTTTGCCTGCAGGATGTGAGCACTCAACAGGACTTAAAGATTTGTCCTGGTGGGGGCGGCTGCGGGAGGGGTCGGGAGTCCGAAATACACAAAACGCGTAGGCAATTAGCAGTCAGCCAAGCCCACCACCGAACTGTCCTCTCTCTGTAAACTATTCCTCCAAAGCAAAGGGAACATATTTTGCAAATTCCTTAACTCATTCTAATCTAAGAATCAATGCTTTACTCATTTGTTTTCAAGACTCATACAAGCTACTCCAAACAAAAATACAAAGAAACGGCTGACGTGCTGAATTGGAAATCCTTGTTTCGGAGCCCTGACTCTGTGGCTTTGCACATCTCAGTCTGTATCACTCTACCTAGTAAGTGTTGTTGGTAATCACTCTGGTCCCTCTTCAGGAGGCTTCTCGCACCGCGCTCTGTACAAGTGAAACATTCTGACCCTTGCCTTCCCTCCACCGCACGACCCTTTACCCCATGTCACTGAATCCTTTCTCTCGTCACTTCTCTCTCTCGGCCACTGGGATATAAGCTCCACGAAAGCAGGGACTTTGCCTGTCTTTGTCACTTGGATTACATGAAAGTGTCTAACGTAAAGTTGAGATTCAGTAAATAGTTGTGGAGTGGGCAAGTTCAGCACATCCCCACTAACTAGGATTAGCAACCGAGCGGGAATGCCGAGGCTATAACCACATGAGGGTGATAAACACAGGCCCTCACCTCACAGCCTATTGTCTAGTATGCTCACAAATATTTAGATAGATATCCAAGCTTTTTGCCTCATATTTGTGTTTCCACAGCTCTCAAGCAGTCATTGCAAACCATTATCCAATCAGGATGAAGGCAGAGGAGTAAAAGCTCTTCGGCCCTCTTTAACCATAATTACATAATTGAAACCTGCCCTCAGTAAGAGGGGAAAGAAGTAGGATAATTCCATGTAGTCAAAGTTAAAATTTTAAACCTGAGACATACACAATGATCCTTAAATGAAAGACTGCACTTACAGAAACTACTTTCAAATGATGAGACTGTGGTGAAATGTGTAGATCCTGCTCAGCTACTGGCTTGTAAAAGGAAAAGCCCATTTCTCCTGATTGCTCACCCATGTGTCCTCTTCGTCTGACTCCGGAGACGCTGAGACCGAGCTGCTCTCCAGATCCGAGGGTGAACCTTGAAGGCCTTCGCAGGGAAGTTTTCCTTAGAGCTGCCAGAGCTGTTTGTGGCTGTGCAACCTAACTGTGAGGCTGTGTTTGCCATCTAGTGTTTTTTTTCCCCCTTTGAGCACTTTATTTGTTATTTCCCCTCAGATTTATTGGGGTATAATTGGCAAATGAGAACTGCATATATTTCAGGAGTAGAACAGGATGACTTGAGGTACATATCCATTGTGTAAAGGATGACCACCATCAACCTCATTAACACAGCCATCACCTCACAGAGTGGCCCTTGTTTTGTGTGTGGTGAGAACACCTGAGATCTACTCTCTTAGCAAACGTTCGTATCATACAGTCCTATTAACTAGAACTGGGCTCAGAACTTACTAATCTTATAAGTGAAAGTGTGTGCCCTGGACCAGCCCTCTCTGTTGCCCCCACCTCCCAGTCGCTGGCAACCACTGTACCAAGAGTTTGACCATTTGAGATTCCACACAATGAGTGAGGTCATGCAGTATTTCTCTGATCTGTATGACTGTTTCACTTATCATAAAGTCCTACAGTCCACCCATGCTATATGAAATGGCAGGATTTCTTTCTCTTCTAAAAATGAAAAATATTCCATTGTGTGTGTGCATATACATATGTACGTGTGTATGTATGAATGTGTGTATATAGGTATATGTGAATGTATGTATATACGTGTTTTCCTTTTTTAAGTTTTTATTGGCTTTATTGGGGTGACATTGGTTAATTAAATTATATAGCTTTCAATTGTGCAACTCTATAACACATCGTCTGTATACTGTATTGTGTGTTCACCATCCCAAGTCAAGTTTCTTTTTGTCACCATTCTTTCCTCTTTATCCTCCTCCACATCCTCCCACCCCCTTTCCCTCCAGTAATCACCATACAGTTGTGTGTCTGTGAGGGTTTTTTGCTTAATCCCTCACCTTTTTCACCCAGCCCTGAAACCCCCTCCCCACCGACAGCTATCAGTCTGTTCTCTATGAGTCTGTGTCTATTTGGTTTTTATCTATTTCTTTATTCATTTTGTTCACTAGATTTGGCATGTAAGTGAAATCATACAGAATTTATCTTTTCTGTGACTGGCTTGTTTCACTTAGATAATACTCTGTCCACCCGTGCTGTCACAAAGGGTAAGATTTCCTTCTTTTTTACAGCCAAGTAGTATTTCATTGTGTAAATGTACCACAGCTGTTTTTTTTATCTAGTCACGTCCTGATGGGCATTTGGAATGCTTCCACATCTTGGCTATTGTAAATAACACTGCAATAAACATGTGGGTGTGTATATTCTTTCAAATAAATGTTTCAGTTTTCTTTGGATATATTCCCAGAAGTGGAATGGCTGGATCACAAGGCATTTCCATTTTTAATTTTTTGAGAACACTTCATACTGTTTTCCATAGTGGCTGCACCAGTCTGCATTCCCACCAACAGTCCATGAGGGTTCCTATTTCCCCACATCATTGCCAACACTTGTTTTTTGTGCGTTTAGTGATGATGGCCGTTCTGACAGGTATGAGGTGATATCTCATGGTGGTTTTACTTTGCATTTCTCTGATGATTAGTGACTTTGAGCATCTGTCCATATGTCTGTTGGCCATCTGTATGTCCTTTTTGGAGGAGAGTCTATTCAGATCCTTTGCCCATTTTTTCATTGAATTATTTTGGGGTGTGGGTTTTTTTTCACTGTTTTCAAGTTGTATAAGTTCTTTATAAATTTTGGGTATTAACCCCTTATCAGATGTATCATTGGTGAATATGTTCTTCCATCCAGTGTGTTGTCTTTTCACTTTGTTGATGGTTTCCTTTGCTGTGCAAAAACCTTTTTAGTTTGATGTAGTCCCATTGTTTATTTTTTCTTTTGTTTCCCTTACCTCGGGAGATATATCAGAGAAAATATTGTTATGAGAAATGTCCAAGATTTTACTGTACATGTTATCTTTTGAGATTTTTATGGTTTCGAGTCTTACATTTAAGTCTTTAATCCATTTTGAGTTTATTCTTTGCATGGTGTAAGAAGATGATCTAGTTTCATTTTTTTGCATATATCTGTCCTATTTTTCCAAGACCTTTACACCATTGTATGCTCTTACCTTCTTTGTCAAATTTTAATTGACCATAAAAGCCATAAAAGTGGGTTTATTTCTGGGCTCTCTATTTTGTTTCATTGATCTGTATGTATGTTTTTATGCCAGTACCGTACTGTTTTGATTACTATGGCCTCCTAGTATAGTTTGATATCAGGCAGAATGGTTCCTCCAACTTTTTTTGCCACAATATTTCTGTTGTTATGTGGGGACTTTTGTGGTTCCACATAAATTTTTGAAATATTTGTTCTAGTTTTGTGAAATATGCCATTGGGATCTTGATAAGAATTGCACTGAATCTATACATTGTTTTAGGTAGTGTGGACATTTTAATGATGTTAAATATTTCTATCCATGAACACAGTATATGCTTCCACTTATTTGCACCTTCAATATTTTTCTTTGGTGTCTTATAGTTTTCTGAGTACAAGTCTTTTACATCCTTGGTTAAATTTATTCCAAGATATTTTTTGATGCAATAGTAAATGGGATTATTTTCTTAGTTTTCCTTTCTGATTGTTCATTATTGGTGTATAAAAATGTAACCAATTTCTGGAGATTTATTTTGTATCCTGTTACTTTATTGAGTTTATTTATCAGTTCTAGTAATTTTTTTGGTGGAATCTTTAGAGTTCTTTATGTACAGTACCATGTCATCTGCTATGTCTGCCATCTGGTATTGGATTGAAGAAGAATAAAGCCCTTTTTCTCATTTGAAACTGACCTTGTATGCCCTTCCTAAAAAAATGTGATAATGAACTTGACAATGCTTAAAGAAAAAGATACTTGCAATGATCAAATAAATGTCAAATGATTTATATCCAGAATGGATTTCTTTCAAAAATTAATAAGAGAGAAAGGGGAACACGGCTGCACTGTTGGTGGGAATGCAGACTGGTACAGCCACCGTGGAAGCAATATGGAGTGTTCTCAAAAAATTAAAAATGAAACTCCCTTTTGACCCAGCAATTCCACTTCTGGGAATATATTCGAGGAAACCTAAACACTAATTTGAGAGAATATATGCACCCTTATGTCCATTGCAGTGTTATTTACAATAGTCAAGATTTGGAAGCCAGTCAGGGGAAGACAAATTCCATATGATTTCACTTATATGTGGGATCTAATGAACAAACTGAACTAACAAGCAAATTACAGACAGACTCATAGAGAGCAGACTGACAGCTCTGGATGGAAGGGGGATGTTGGGGGTGGCACAACTGAGCAAAAAACATGAAGAACCCATAGACATGGACAACAGTGTGGTGACTGTGGAGGGGTATGGGAGGTGGGTAGAGGTGGAAGAGGGTATAAGGGAGTTAAATGGTAATAAAAATACAATGAAATAAACTATTAAAAAATAGCCACTTTATCATAAAAAATTAATAAGAAAAATATTCCACAATATCCTCATAGGGAAAAAGGTTAGTGAAGCATACAACCAGGCCCTTCACAAAAGAAGCCTGAACATGCAATAAACATGAAAAGGATGCTCTATTACACTAGTAAGTTGAGGAAACACAAACTGAAACAAGAAGACACCATTGCTTATACAGCAGATACGCAAATATTTAAGTCTGCCAGGATCCAGCACTGAAAAGGGTACAGAGAAGCCGGTAGGTAAATGCATCGCCACTGAGAGGGTCACTGGCATGACCATCTCAGAGAGTGACGTGTCCATCTGTGGTGAAATTAAATATGCCCCCAGCACACCACCCGGCTCTTCCACTGCTAGGTAAACACCTTAGAACTTGTGTGCATATGTGAGAACTGGAAACTTGTGTGAGCACTTCGATCGCAGTGTTGTTTATAACACTCTTGGTGTCCATCAACAAGACACGGCATGAGAAATTATTTTATTCATATAAGATGCAGTATAGACCTCAGAATCATAGTGCTGTTTAAAAGAAAGCAGTAAGTTGCAAAATGATAGAAGCAGAATGACACCATTATGTACATTTTATAATAAACATATAAAACAATAGTATAAATTGTTTATGAAAACATATGTGTTCACATAAATGTATAAATAGTGGATTGGAAACCAGACCTTTCATGGCGCCCACCAGAATGGAATGGGGGAGAGGAAGATCAGGGATGGAAAACAAAGAGATTTCAACTTTATAATGCTTTAAAAATGTTTGTTAAAAAAATCTTGAAATAAATATGACAAAATATTGACAATTTTAATTTCTAGGTGATGGGTACATGGGTATTTATTAGATAGTCTCTTTACATATAGATTTTTAAATTTTTCAAAATTAAAAAAAAATTTGATCTTTTAATCACAATTTCAAGTGATTTCTGTCATCATTTGAGCACTGAGGATTTCTCCTTCCTATGTGTCCTCTGTAACCAGCTCCAATCCAGGTAGGCATGTTTCCAAAACACATACAAGCCCAGATCGGAGTTTACATATCTGCTGATCTTTCTCTTCCCGAAGAGGGTTGGACCCTGGTTATCCACCTTGCTCTCTACACATAAGCAGTAAAATGTTTACCAATTTGCTGTATGTGGAGAATGCATATACATGTGATAATTTGGAACAATGCTGCCAAATAAAGTATATAAAAGGATAAATCATGCAGACCTTTTTATACAATTCTGATCTAATTCCGTACAAATATTTATTGTATATGCTGCATGTGCATTGCAGTATACAAAAGGTGGTAGCATAGCCCTGGCTTGTGTGGCTCAGTGGTTGAGTGCCGGCCTGCTAACCAAAGGGTCGCCAGTTCAATTCCCAGTTTAGGGCACATGCCTGGGTTACGGGCCAGGTCCCCAGTAGGGGGCCCGCAAGAGGCAACCACACATTCATATTTCTCTCCCTCTCTTTTCCTCTCGCTTCCCCTCTCTAAAAAATGAATTAAATAGAAATCTTTAAAAAAAAAAGAGGTGATAGCATAAAAAGTATAGCATAGTCCTTCACAGTCAACATGTAGCCACAGTGGAAAACGCACTGAACTTGGAGTCAGAAAAAATAGAATAAACTCCTGCCTCCTCCTCCTCCTATGAACCATGCCCCTGGTTTAGATATTTAGACACTCAGAGCCTAGATTCAATCATCTATGTTACAGGAATGGTAATAATACCCGCCTCTGGGTGGGTGATGGAAGTAAGTAAAATAAGCTCTGCGAGAGTGCCAGACACTTGACAGACGCCTAGTAAACAGAGCTCAGTGGGAACTGAAACAAAGACAATGAAAGCATGATATCAACACGGGTCATGTCTCATGTATCTTTATATTTATAGTTCATAGTGCAGTGGGTGCCACTTAGTAGGTGGCTGCATAGAGGAAAGGAAGAAAGGGAGATGGGGGGAAGGAGCCACCAGGGGATGGGAGGGAAGAGGAAGGGAGAGGAGGAGAGGGGAGCGAAGGGGAAGGGAGGGGAGGAGTGATGCAGTTCCATTAAATGGCACAGCAACTTCTGTCTTTGGTAAAACCAGTCAGTGGTAAGAAACACCACAGAGTGGCACGGGCAGAACAGCAAGGCTCCCCGCCGCCCCCCCCCCCCCGCCCGCTCTCTTTTGCCTGCTACCTAACAATTGGTTAACTAAAAGTTATAGTTCTCAGATCGTTTTCACTGCAGTGACAGAACTTGAGAAAAAGAGGTCAGAAGATGCCCAACCCTGTAGCAAGAGAGGCTGAAAGTCCCAAGCCCAGGACCGCTGGCAGAGATGTGGGAGTGAAGCAAGATGGAAGGGCAGAGACAGATGCATTTCTCAGCGCCCACACACCCAGTGCCAGGATATGAAGGAACCTGCTTTGAACGAGGCTCCCATCTTTGTCTGCAGCCTGGGTGATGCGTTAAGTCTGCAAAGTTTCTGTTTGTCTTGAGATCTTTGATGTGACCTCACTCTTGGAAAAGAATTGGATGGGACTTTAATCAGTTGTTGATTTTCTGCTTTCCCGTAGGGATTGAACTGCTGTGGTTCATTTTCTCAATCTTTTTTAGGTGTATTTTCCAAGAAAAGCTCCTTCTACTGCAGTTGTAAAATGCCAGCAGCGCCTTGGAGAAGATCTGCTGAGGATGCTCACTAAACTGAAGGTCTCTCGGGGCACTACGCCATTGTTTCTGGCTGCCCTGCTCCCTGTGCCTTACTGAACTTCTCTCCAGCCTTTCTTCCCTTGCAATCTCTGCTATTTACGAGGAGCCATGTCTTAAGATTTATCTTTTCACTTTTTGGTCTTTTTTTAAGGCATGGAAGCATCGATGTAATTTCTGTCCAAAAAAGTCACTATACTGGTTTATTACACCTTTTAAAATATTTTATAGCATTATAAAGATATCATAAACTCATCAGAGAAGACTTGGAAAATAGAGAAAATACAAAGAAAATTTTTTCCCAGAATCCCACAAATAACACTATTTACACACACACATACATATGTGTGTTTTATTTCCAGCTATATAAAGTATGTGTGTCTACCTTAAAGTCTGTTTTTATTAACTAAATAAAGGGTGAGGCAAAAATAGGTTTACAGTTGCTCATATGGAAAATAGTACAATAATTAATATGTAATAATAAAGAATAAGCTCTGTGTTTTGCATACCCACAACTGCAAACCTGCTTTTACCCCCACCCTGTGTACGGCTCTCCATACATCAGCTAATTTGATCTTCACAGCAATCCTATGACGTTGCTACTATTATTTGCTCTTTTTCAAGGTGAGGAAACTGCTACCCAGAGAGGTGGTGTAGCTATCTCAAGAGTGCACACCTGTATGAGGCAGAGGAGACTTTGACAGCCAGCCGGTGTCTATGTTCCCTCCACTCACCTTCTGTACCCTACACTGTGCAGTTAGAGTCTACACCGTACACTGAGTTAGAACTGACACCCAAATGCCATGATTACTCCACAAAAAACCATCCTAGCCCTGGCTGGGTGACTATCTTGATTGGAGCATTATCCCATATACCAAAAGTCTGTGGATTTGATTCCCGGTCAAGGCACATACCTAGGCTGTGGGTTCGATCCCCGGTTGGGGAGTGTATGGGAGGCAACCAATCAATGTTTGTCTCTCACATCAATTCTTTCTCTCTCTCGTCTCTCTTCCTCTCTCTCTAAAATTAATAAACATATCCTTGGGTGGGGATTAAAGAAAGCACCCTAAATGCTAAATCATTTAAATAATTCAATATCTGCTATTGTCAAGACATTTGGTTGTATAAAATAGGAATACACATATAAAAATGCAAGTTTGGATTCTACATGACTTTTCTTAAAAAAATTCTGAACCATTGAAAACTCAGATAAGCCCTATTTTATATAAATACTGCCTTACTGCAATTATAATTGTTATTAGTGACAGTATCCAGGTAGTTTTTTAATTAGGAAGTCTTATAAGTTCAGTGTTTCAGGGTTTGCTCAGGGCAGAGAAACATGGAGCTGAAGATGAGAAAGAAAATTCAAGACCTGCTTTCCCTTCTATAAACCAGTGTGAGCTGGGTGCCCATGCACCCTTGACTCACAAAGGGCCCAAATTTAAATCTCTTTTAAATCCTAGTTCCTCCTTCACCCTTCCCTCCCTAGCTTAAGAGTAGATCATCTGGAATATGACTTCTCATTCCTTTTTAAAAGACAAAAATGTAAACTGTGGGCTCCTCACTGCTTATGTCAGAGCAGTACATGTGTGGTTTATATAAACCAACCATTTATCTATTAATGTTTGTAAAGAGCTTTGTAGATACAAGGCTTTGGGACATACTCTCTAGAGAAATGTGGTGCTTTTGGAGAGAGGATCAGAGAAGGAAGAAATCAATGGCAGGAGAAATGCCTTTGTACTCAATGGTAAGAGAATGTGGAAAAAAATCCCCAAGACGAGCTGAGCTGATGTGCCCGTGTCCAAGGCTGTGGCAGGAGGAGAGAAACATTTCCAAGGAGACTGGGCAGCCTTGCCTGCAGTTTGTTTCTGTACTCTCGCTTGTCTGTGTTACATGAAGGAGAAAAATAAAGAGAACATAATTTGGGCTGGACAACATGGCAGTATGTCCTCAGATACCGGCTTCCAGATGATGTCCGTGTGTCTCCCACGGGCAGCAGGGCTTTCCTGCTGACGGATCACCCATTGGCCTGAGCAGCGAGGGGCTCTCAGGGCCCCCAGAAGCACATGTCTACCTGCCCAGCTTGTTGTATGGAAGTGCAGGGCTGCGGATGGGATAGGCTCTTAAAGTCTGGCAAGTGTGGTTCTTGGCCAAGGGAGGTAGAGCCAAAGAAGAAAATAAATCCTAATGATTCCCTAAGCAGCTGCTCCACTAGCCAGAGCAATCCATGAATGTCCGCGACCAGATTAAATGGGCTGCCCCCAGACAAATCTCCGTGGCCACTTCTCAGCACCAGCAACCTCAAAAAGCCTGCCTTGCCAAAAGCTCAGGACACCGGCCTGAGCTCCTGGTTATATTTCCAATCTTCCTTGAAAGGAAGGAAGGAAGGGAAAAAGGGAAGGAGTGAGGGAGGGACCCAGGGAAGGGAAGGGATTGTTCCTTTACAATAAGAAAGATATGGTATTTCAGAAAACAACAGCTTTCCTTAATCGGTACTTACGTTTTACATTAGCTCCGTAGTCCTAAGTGTCTATACTAACAGCAATTACTATGTGAGTTCAGCTAGAGGAAGGAATCTTGTCACCAGGAAGAGGAATTTCAAAGGGAGAGTTTGCTTTCGATACAAACATTTGATACAGGTATAAAGTTGTGGAAATACAGCCCTGGCTATGAAAGGACAGGAGGCTGAGCTACAAGTGTCTGCCTCTACCCGCCGTGGTCAGTGCTTGACAGGCGCTCTCAGTGGGACTTTCTGCACGACCAGGGCTTGAGCCAAAGTGAACCACAGACTGGTCCCCACTCCGTGCCTTTGCTCCTGCTGCACCCCCACTTAGAGCTTCTCATCCTGTTCAAGTCATCTTCTTCTTTCAGGGCTCTCCTCGGACCATCAGCCTTTCCTCTGATTTCTGTCGTACTTTACCTTTATTGTGGCCGCATGTACCCTCGATCTATCTTCTTCCATGGAATGGAAGGAGAGGCTGCCTGAGTGCTGGTGCCATTTCTCTCCTCATCCTGGAGTCCCCTGCAGGCCAGTGGAGCACCCTGACCAAAGAAGATGCTCACTCAGGAGATTCTTGTTGAACTGGAAGCAAGGATTTGCTTAAAATAAAGGAGGCTGAACTGAATCGTAAACATGCTCCAGATCTCCTCAGTCTTCCGTTTTACTCCATCACCTGCGGGAGCTGTGTCAGAACCACTGTTGATATAAGAAACATGTAAAACTGGAAAGAATTGTTATGTGTTTATTTGAGCCAAACTGATGACCGTTGTGAGGCAGCAAAGTCTCAAAGGATTGAGAACATGCTCCAGAGGATGGCAGTTTTGCAGGAGGATGTGAAAGGAGGGCTACATGAAATGCACTGGCAGTAAATTAAGCAGGTGGGAGAAAGCAAAGCAGGAAAATCTCTGGGGTTGGATAAAAAGTAAAATGAAGAGAGGCACATCTCTTTTACATTGGTGGGTGCAGGGTAGTTAATAATTAACGTTCGTAGCACATAGTGATGGTATGCGGGAGAGCAGGATAACAATGAGGGGTTCTGTGGTGTCGTGCTCTGGTGGGAGGGGTCTGACATTTCAAAGGTATATTGTCTTAGATGCATAAAGACAACAGTCAGGCTCCTTTCAGGTAAAGATTTACCTTTTTCTAGGAAACTACAGGCGTAGGAGGTCATGACAAGCCACAACCCGCTTTTAGTTAGGCATTTTTATGTTCAGACATACATGGCTAGTTTCTGTCTCTGAGTTTGTAAGACCACCATGCAGACCACTGCTTTAGGATGCGGCCCCCTTTCAGCCACAGTACCAAGTTCTAGAGCGCATTCAAAACTTGTTTGCGGGTGACGGCAGTGCAGGTATCAAGCTTGAGTGGATCCCACCTCCTCCCTGCCACCACCCCGGTCCAGGTCAAGGTCGATCCTCACCGGGAGGGCTGCAGCTGCCTCTCTATTGCTCTCCCCGCTTCCACCCATGCTGACACACAGCTGCTGGAGTAAACTTTTGAAATCGCTTACCACACCATGTCTTTACCTTGCCTAAAACCCCTTCCTCCTGGGTCTTACCACACTTTTAAGTTATTCAGTTTGTTAATTTCCTTCATTTTGTTGTCTTCTCCACATGCCTGTAAATTCTGAGGAGCAACAGCCGTCTTTGTCTGGGTCACCATCTCCCGCATCTAACATGGTGCTTGGAACAGAGCCAGTGCACACAAACATTTGTGGAATGAATAGATAAAAAGTGCGGAGTCATTATCATTCTCCCTCACATTGTGAGCCCCTCTCCACCCCCCATTTTCCTCGCCCCAGCTTCTGGCTTCTGCTCTTTAACTGTAACTCACATGAGCCGTGAGCATGCCGTGGCTGGGGACTGAAGCCCTGCAGTGGAACCTCAGTCCTCAGCTCGGCTGTGGAATCGGAGAGCATGTCCCCACGCATGGAGGGACAGCCAACAATGATGGCACAGCCTTATTCTGGTCACTTCAAGGCCTCCCTAATAACTTCCCTTGTATGACCAATCACGAGACAGCATTCCAAACACCCCACAGAAGTAAGCTTCATGGCCCTGCCAGATAGGACAGCAGCCACTCTGCTGAAAACAACATGGTCAGGTTTCATGAGAAATGGCTATTCACTCTTCCCCTTGTGTTTCTGGGGGAACTTAAAGACTTGTTGTAGGCAGATGCTTTTGTTTTCTTAGCCTGGAGAAATAGGGCATAAAGGAAGACAACCACACTGGACAATAGAAGGAATATTTGCACATGTGACCAGGAATGATGCACATTTTGCCACTGATTTCATTTTTTACTCACTTTTGAAGCAGGGTCAAGGAACTAGCCAAGCACAGTACATGTTAAGGGCATTCATAGTTCCCAGGGCCTCTTCCTTCACTGTCTGTCAGTGGAGGCCCAAGCAGCTCATCCTAATTCATCCTGAGGAGACAAGGTGTAGCAACAGCATTTTATCATGGTTTTCATGGCTTCTGAAGGCAAATTCCAAACCACTGGAGTATCTGGTACTTTTGGGAGGAAGTGGGCTGGTTAGGAATATCTAGAGTCTTAGCAACAAGTTCAGGTGGCACCACGACATGTTTTTCCCATCTGACAGGATTTGTGAGATGACTTGTGTGGTTTCTCAGGCTGCTCACACAGCAGCGGTGTTTTTATTCTGCCCGCTTCTCTCCTGGCCTCTTGTCTTCGCCCATCCTCACGCTATCTCTGGTTGCAATTCTGGGCATTGTGTCCTCAAACTGGCCATGCATCTGAGTCACTGGAGGAAATTTTTAAAAATTTGACTTTCCGAGCTTGCTCCAGAGTACAGAATCAGAATATCCTAAGCTAGGGGCCCAAGAATCTGTATTTCCACAAAGCTCACTAGACGATTTTGACCAGCATACAGGTTTGAGAATCCTGGCATCGTGGGAAGAATTCTGTCTGCACCAAAGCTCAACTACCTAAGCAACTTAGACAAGTCAACTTCTGCACAATTGGGAAAGCAGAGAAAATGACACCTACACCACAGAGCCGCTGCAGCACTAGAGGAAATTTTGCATGTGGTTGATCCCTATGTGTGCTGAATAGATGCAGTTAATACTCTGCTGGCTTCCCAGAGTTTTTTTCTGAAATAGTGTTTAGCTTCGTCTTCTGTGTTTAATTCCTTATGAACCTTTATTTCTCCCTTTGTCAGTCACCGAGGATAAGGCCATATGTAGATGAATCATAAGACCATTATGCCATGTGTTCCAAGAGCCTTCCAAGTTCATTGCTGCAAAAAAACGCTCAACATTTAATGCATATTGTTTCTCGATATCTCTTTCCAAATTGCCAGTGCAGTTTTCATTTCTGGGAAATTACATAGACATGTCTGGATCCAACTCTTTTATCTTTACATTTCCAACTGCTCTGTTTTCCTTCTTTCTTCCCATCAAATTCTCATATTTTGACAGTTTTAAGACCAGCTCTTCCTTGATCTTTTCCTTCCTATAATATATTGAATTGAAATGAGCCCATTCTCTTTGGTGTGTCTTCTGTCCAAACACAAAATACTCTGAAGTCCAGATTCTCTTTCTGTGAGTGGGTCAACATCACAAAAAGTTTGTGGTTTCATCCATCATAAACAAAAGTGTTTTAAATGAACTCTGTTTCTTTTCTCCCAAGCATCACAGAAAGGCTGGAACAAGTGAAATAAATTTTTATCAAAAGGTTACTTATTAAAAATAGTAGTGATAAAAATACATAAATTGGTTCAGTAGGATCAATTTGTAAGATGCTTTGAGTTAAAAGGAAACGCTCTTGTAGTCATCCACAGTGAATCAGGAGGAAAACACTCTGGCCTCTTGAAAAAGCTGTTTACACTTCTCAGTGTTGACAAAATGTCTCCAAAAAACACCCCTCTCTCATGATGTGAGGCAGGAGGCGAATGCATGTGAGAGGATCTGGTCCTACTTCATGGGGGAACGTTACGTTTTTGCTTGTTGTGTACCCAGTTAGTCTGAACGTATTAACAGACACAGTGTTAGCTGCTGGCAGTGTTTTGTACTGAAGACATCCATTTTTAAAAATAGAAGAAATACTACATTCACATTTTCAATCCTCTTTATTAAAAAAATATTGCAATGTGGTTTGAGTTGTGAATCTATTGAAGACATCTTTGATGAATCAACAGTCCAGGCATATGTGGAAAGTGATTTGGAGAATTTCTCATGGGCTCTTGGTGGGGTGGTAGGGTGCAGAACAGACCGCCAGGCATCTCTTCATTCTCCTTCTGGCTCTCCCGTCGACCCCTTCCACTTCTTAAGTTCGTCTGCTATTACAATAAAAATAATGTTCTCTCTCCTGTGCCAACTTCTCTCAGAGCTTTCTGGTACAGTATGATAAACTAATTGCATGTAATCTGATTTTTTAAAAAAATAACTGATGCCATCTAAATATGATGCATTATCTGCCACCAGACACTTTAAGTAGCATCCAATCTGGAAGCCCCCAAAAGCTGCAGAGGAGAAATAAGCTGAATCCAATCCAAAAATCAACAACAACCAAAAGAGGCAAAGTACAGCGAAAGAGAAAAAAGAAAACAACCTCCTTCTTTGCCTTTTTATTCGTGCCATTGTATGTCTAGGCGGAACAATGGTTCCCATGTCCATACTGATGATGAAGCTTGAGTTTGATGTGCACCTTTGCTGAAATTACTCACTTTCTTTGGAACACACTTTCTTACTTTATCAAACAGGAAATTCGTGGGGGAAAAGTTGCTTTTAAAATTCCACAGCCTGTCCCTTGGCCATACTCTTTCCTGTGGAGCCATTATAAAACAGTGAGTTGATGGCTAAACTGAGCTCAGAACAACTGGGCTCCACATTGACCTTCGCCAGAGCACTCAACTTACCCATGCTTTGCTACTTCTAAATGGAAAATATCGATGTCCTGATTATGTACTTCTAACAAAGTGGAGGAGGAAAATATGAGATGGACTACTTGCACTTCTAAGAATAATAGTTCATGAATGCTGGCTTAAATAGCACATCTGTTAATACAGATAGTCAGCCACAGATGCGCCAGGTTGCAGAGGCCAGGCCACAAAGAGGGCGGCAAGCTGCCGTAGACTCTGCCTGTCACAGGCTTCGAACTAAGGCAGCCTAGAAGATGAATTCTTCAGAAGAAAGCACACATTCTAAAAAAATAACCCCAGTCCCGTTTATTACTTGGGTGGTGTGGCCCTGCAGCCTTACCCAAGTCCTGGTACCAGAAACCTGCACATAATCCAGTGTCTGTTCCTGGGCAGGATTCAGAAATGGCACTCTGTATTTTCCACGTTCAGTGGTGCTGATGAGTATCCGGGTTTCCTCGCACCCCAATCCCCTTTGCCCACTACCCTTAACTGAAGACCTACATTCCCTGTGTGTTCTAATCCAGCACAATTCTGGCGCTGCCGTGGCTATGAGGAAAACGTGAGAACCCAAGGCACTCAGACTGAACTTCAGCAACTGCAGCACAATGGGATTTCACAGAGTTCCTGAGAAAGCAGGCATGTGCTTGATGATCCTCATGAGGGTGAAGACCCCTCCCCAGATAAAATGTATGAAGGGGAAGTGGGAGAGTGGGACAGCTGTCTCCAGTTGGGGAGGAGGGGTCTCTCTGCTGCCAGGTTGGCCCAGTCAAAAAAGTCCATGAAACCGTCCAGCATAATATGAAATGGTGGCAGGATGCAAGCTGGAGAGGTCTCCTGAGCAAATGCCCTTGGTAAATGCCAAGATGTCCAAAAGGATTGAGGGGAAAAGCCCAGTAATAGAAAATTAGACCAGGCCAGGAGCATATCCTTACATTGAAAGACAGTGTATTTGAACAAAAATGACTCCTTGAACATTGTGCTTCCCAGTGATGCAGCTGACTGTGAGTCAGAAGACAAGGCACATGAGGTAGACGGCTCTTTGAAGAAGTTAACGGTCTGAGTTCCAAAGAGAGGTTTTCTTGTGAGGCATGCATGGCAACTGGGCTGCCAGAGAGCTCTCTCTATCCCCACGTCGTCTGGCCCAGCAACAATAAGATCTGCTGAATATGAGAACACCCTTTTGATTAGCATGTTGATGAGAAAGCAGAACTTTGAAATCATTGATAGCAAGTTTTGAAGGGAACACATGTTCACCCAAGAGGATTGGAGTCCATGACATCGTCTGAGGGATCATTGGAATGAAATGAAACAAATTGCTGAGTTCTAGCTACAAAGAAGAGCTAAACATTGCCTCATCGTGATGGGCTAGAAGCTGTGATGGGCTAGAACAGGTGATGTCCTGATTTGAACTAATAAAGCTATTATTCCAACAAAGAAGTTAAGCTTTTGGAATCAATTATAAGTTGTAAAAGTAAATAAATTGAAAAGCAAAAAAAATAGTGAGAGTTAACATTTAAAATCTTATTATATGTTAAGACTGTGACAAATACTTTAAATATTGGATATGGCCAACTGGCACACATTTCTTCTCCCATCTCCCACGGTGTGCCTTCTTGTATTGCAAGGGCTGGAAAGCTAAAATTGCATTAGCTGACTCCCTGCAATGAGGATTCTGGAAGCAAAATAGTACAACAAAAACCTGTACTCCCACAGGTTTTGAAGGTGGAAGAGAAAAGAGAAAAACTTTTTCTGCTACTCTTTCTCCTATGAGAGACAGTAGCTGCAGGCACTCAGCATATCTGTGTCAGGACGATGGCTTTGAGAGTGTCATGCATCAGTCACAGCAGCATGGTGGTGGCAGTGGCATCTACTTCCTGACCCCTGGATCCCAGCTCTGATGGTGACCTTGAACTGGTGATGTCCAGCCGTGGTTCCCCAACTCCTGTTCTTCCACATCTTCAAGTAATTTACTAAGCACCCAATTCTTTGTATTATATAACTTTCATCTAAAAATATCCAGAGTAAAGAATTTTTTCTTGCACTGTAGTCTGGCTAATTCTGAATTTGGCATCCATATCAAGGTTTAATACAAGTGCTGTATTGTAGGGAATTTATTTTCACATTGATTTGAAGTAGATATTACCTTTTCCATTTGTCAAATAAAAGAACTAAAATTCCATGAGGTGAAACAACTTGCTCCAGGTCACACAGCTTATAAGTAGCAGAACTCAAGGTCAAATGCAGATCTAATTACAAAGTTTTTGTGCCTAACTGGTCTCTGCTGAACTGACATTGTACGGGATCAAATACATAATAATCATGCATAAACTGCTGAAGATTTGCTTATTTATTTTGCTATAAACTACATGAGAGAAGCCTATATTGTGTGCACCTTTGTATAAGACCCCTATAGCATGGCTCAGAATTTGGCACCTAAGCCCTGGTTGGTGTGGCTCAGTTGGTTGGGCGTTGTCCCACAAACTGAAAGGACAAACTGGCACATGCCTGGGTTGCAAGTTCGATCCCTAGTTGGGGCATATATGGAAGGCAGCCAATCGATGTTTCTCTCCTTCTCTTTCTCCCTCCCTTCCACTTTTTCTAAAGTTGAAAATTAAAATAAAAAAAAGAATTTGACACCTAAAATAGTTCCATGTTAAGTTATTGCTGAAATAACAAGTGAATAGTATTGGGATGGTCCTAGCAAAGGAAGCGGCACCAAAAGACAGAAGCTCATCTGACGGTCTCTGTGGGGGTAAGCCACTATAGCTGCCAAACTGGTTTTATCAAAAGGCTTCCCACTCCTCAAGCTTTTAATTGCCTCTGCAATTACAAATAATTTTTACAAAGTGATCACAAATATTTTTCTGTTTCCTTTGCATATATTTTTGGTTTCTGTTGAGAGGAGTAGCTTATTGACAAATTTTACTGCCACATTAAATTCATCGAATAATAGGACATTCAGGCTGTGAGGATGGCCTTTTAGGTCTGTTTATCCCATCCTGTAGCAGCTCTTCTCTGAGTCTTTCTCTACAAATTTTAAGGTAATATTTCCAAACCCAAATCCAAGGACACATTTCTACTAGAATCTTTGCAAACACCTCGCCTTTGCTTACAGACTTTGGGGGCCACGGTGTAACATCCTCGATTCTCTCACTAGTTTTCTGCAGTGTCTCCTGCATACGGGTTAGCAACCAGGTTTTCCGTTTGAGCAGCCCGTCTTCTCACAGGGCTCGTGGGCACCGAATCTCATATTTATCACTCATGTGTGTTTTTTAGGAGGATATTTGACCCATATGTTTCTGATTCACCTTCAGAGAAGTCACCAAGCGGAGAGCAGAGAAAGTTACAGTCATTACAGACTTTTGGTAGAGCCTTTTTTCCCTTTAGAGAGGAGTGAGGTATGTGAAGAGCAAGCAACCAGACACCACTGTGCTGAGGCTGCTGGTAAAACCGAGTCCCCAGGAGGCTTCAGGGAATGTTACTCTTTCAAGACGTTAGCCTCTCCATGTAGCTCTGTCAGTGGATGTCGTGAATAATGTCCTGGGTGTTGCTTTGGGAAGGTGGAACTGACCCCCTCTGCTGACTCCTTCTTGGGGCTCTCCTCCTGTGCTTTAAACAAGCTCCCGTTGACTGGCCTGCGTTTCCCATGGTCTCTCTGTTCCAATTCCCAAGGCTGTTGCCACAGCACATGATATACTCAAAGGCTGGCGTATGCCCTGTGAGCCACCCACATGCCTACTGGATGTTCCCTGGGCAAGAGGAGCCCTGGCAGACAAAAGCCCATGGCCTAAGCCACTCTGTCCTTGGGGTGAGGAGAACCCCTGCACTGGTCTGGTCTATTTCCCTAATAAATAGGTCCTGCAGAGACCTCCTTGGAGTACAGCAAGTGGAAGTGTTTGGCTGGACACTTTCTGAACAGCCAACATTTGGGCAGTTACTCAGGGGAAAAGGGAAGAAGAGAGTCTATTGGCTAGTTTTAAAAGGACCTGGGAATCATATACACAACTTCAAGTTAATCTGTGAAGCACACCAGCCTAAGAAGTAATACCTCCCTTCCTTCTTCACACAGAGTCTAAGATGATCAATCTTTCCTTGTTTCTTTAAAAAGTTATTTTATGTTCATTCATTCAACAAGCAGTGATTGTTTTTGCCAGACCCAGGCAAGGTACCAGGATAGAAAGAGAAATGAGATACAGCCAATGGCCTCAAAGAACTCATAAGCCAGCAGAGCCAGGCAGACACATAAGCAAATACAGGTAGGTATCAGGAAGCAGTGTGGTACAGGGTTGAGAATCAACAGTGGAGATCAAGAGACTTAAGTTCAACTTCCAACTCTGCCTCTTCCTAAGTGTGGAATCTCAGTTGCGTCATGCAACCTCTCAACCTCAGTGGCCTCATCTAGTAGGAAGGGAGGATTAAATAAACCCTGTATACAGAACCCGTTTTGCATATATAATAACTCACTATTATACCTGTTGCAGGAACTGTACAGAAGTGAATGTGAATCCCAGCAGAACACAGGGGAGGTGATAACAGAATCAGGGATACCGAGTTTGGGGGAGAGAGGGACCTCTGAGGACCCGACTGTATCGCTAGGTGAAAATTGCTGGGAAGGATATCTACCCGATAGGTTGAAGTTCCTTTTCTCCTGATTGACCTCCAATACTCCGACAAAATGAGATGGAGACTGCACACACACACAGCACTGAGACCAGCTCGCTTCACAAACAGCTCTCAGGGCTCACAGAACCTGGAATTGCTATGTGCCCTGAAACTTCAGCATTTCTAGTTTCTTTGCCCCCCCCCATTCTTTCTTGTCTAGATTATGAACTTGAACAGCCTTTGGTCTGATCTGCATCCTGTTACCAGTGTTTTTTCTAAAATTTGAACTTGATGATGCCCCTTCCCCATGTGAAATCCTCTTGAGATTTCCAACCTTTCAAGATAATATCCACACAGATCTGCATGGCCCATTCAGCTCTGGCTCTTCTTGCCATAGTCTCCGCCTCCTTCACCAGACTTACCTCTTAGCTTTCCAGTACATGCTACCCTTAAAACTACGTCACCATAGTGGACATTCCCAGGTACTGTTGTCTCTCTCTCCTCCATAGGTTTGCACATGCATTTCTTTGCTTGAAATATTCTGCCTTCCACTCTCCTTTCTGATTTTGAAAAACTCTTTATGATTCATCTTGGGTGTGACCTTCTGGCTTCCCTTCCCGACCCACCGACTCTGGGTCAGCTGCCCCCTCTTCCGAGTTCTCATCACACCTGCACAGGTTCTGCCGTGACTCCTTTCTCCTGATCAGTCTCTCTGCATTGTAGATTTCTTAGACTAATAAGTCATTTGTCTCCCCATCTGGCTCAGTCCTGACTCACGCAATATTTCTGAATGAATCACAGAAACTTAGACAGAATCTCAGCTATCCTACTTGCAGGTGCATGCGTGACCTCTGCAGAGACTTAACTGGGTGCCCAGAGAAAAGACTACTTCAAATGCCATCCTCTTCTGTGCGTAGGGGTAAGTGGAAGGCCATCTGGAGCACAGACAAAAAGTGAGTACCATTCCTGGGAGAAGAGCTGCTGGTTCTTCTTGGTGGTCAGTCTACCATGGGAAGGTCTCAGTCAGACCCTGACAAAAGGGTCTACCTAGAGCTGGTCTGTTTCTGGGTCTCTCTCTTGGAGAGAGGGCAGGAGGCACGTCTTAGAGCCGCTCCACATCGTCCTGCAGCAGCAGGCTTTAGCTTCTTAGCCCAATTCTGGAGTATATGTCAGCTGTCCTGGGGCCTGGGCTTGGCATCTCGCTAGATAAGTGTGTGGGCTTTAGGCAAGACAAAGCTTCACCAAGGAGACTGTGTGGTAGCCAGAAAGGCCCGCACCTCAGGGATCCCAGCCCACCCCCATTTCTGACTGATGAAGTCCTCTGTTTGGAAGGGCCCTAAGTAAGGGGATTCTGGACCACCTGCCAGGTGTGTGCTTGAATGACAATCGAAGACACAGAAGTTTATGGAGTGTTCATGTTGACTGCACCATGGTGAGGAACCTAGGGACCCACCAGGAGCTCCTCACATTTCGATGCCCTGAGGGGGTCTTCCCCCCTTAAACAGACATTCACTGACTCCCAGCACTGTCACTAGAAAGGGCCCCAGATAAGGTTTGGCTGAACAAGATGTGGTCTCTAGGTGTCAGAGAAAGGGTGGTATCTATTTCATTTTGCTTTGCTTTAACTTCGCAGTCATGAGAAAACTAGAGTCCGGAAATGAGGGCCTTCACAGATGTGGAATTATCCAGGCTCTGAACCAGAGCTGCTACCCCATCCTGCCTAATCCGACCCCACTCACGCCCCAGGCCTCCATCGTCTTCACTTCCCATTGCGTTTGACTCCACACGCCACCGCGAACACATGGGTGCGGGCTCCTCCGAGCCCTCCTACGCCCGTGGTAAGGCAGTGACACCTTAATAGTCACTCTGTGATTCTGTGGCAGATACAGAGAATTTCAAACAGAAGGAATTTAATATAAAAAGTTGGTAACACAAGTGATGGAAGAGCCAGGAGGCTACAGGGGTTAGTTAGGGAAATAACCCAGAGATTAACAATGTGGCAGAAGCCGTGGCTTCCCGAGGCTGCAGGGACCAGGGGAGGAGCCAGTCTCACCTGACCTAGACTGGAGTCTCAGAGATGTGGCTACTGGGAGAGACAGCGAATTACCTTGCTTTCTCCCAACCTTTCACCTTCCCCTCAGTCCTCAGTGACCTCACGTGAAACCCGGCCAGACGTCAGCTGACAGGGGAGCCTGTAACAACCAACCTGCCATTTGGAGAACAGCAGGGGAGGACACTAACGTGTCTGCAGGCAAAGAGGACAAACACAGGCACCGCGACCCCACCTCCTCCTGCTTCACCGCCAGTTCCCTCCTCAGGATCTACAAACGTCTTTCTTTAGCCGTTTTCCTTCCTCTGTCTAATCTTAGAGAAAGAGGTGTCCTCGGTTCTCCTAGTGCTAGAACTGGTATGAAATGTAACTGAAATGCCTACAAAGCCCAGAATGCCTAGCGCAGACCCTCCCAGCTCCTGAAAGCCTGCCTTGTGAGGTGGAGACATTGCTTGCAGAAGCCGTCTTAGAAAAATGCCTCCTGCCTTGAAAAAGGTGCCCATACCTTTCTTGATTTTTATAAACCATAATAACAAACTCACATGTTAACTATATACGGTAAGCTATTTCTACTGGACAAGCCACTGACATAAATGTGCACTTATTAAAATTCAAACCAAGAATGATGTTTCTCCCTGAGGGCTTCCTTACTGCTATCTCCCTTTTATAGACGAGGAAATTGAAGCCAAGGATATCAAAGCCTGAAATCGTTGTCTCCTTTGGAGTGAGGAGTTGTAAAGGGCACCGAAATAACCTCAGCAGTGAACTGATTCCTGCCAGCCTTCCACTGGGCTGCTTTTCTGACTTGGGAGGACTCACTGGAAGAAAATGCACACCTCTTCAGAAGCAGGCAGGACAGCACTCCCGTACCAGCCATTCGAAACTTGAAAAGCAGAGTGGAGCCCTGGCCAGGTGGATCAGTCAGTTGGAGCATCGTCCCGATACGCCAGAGTTGTGGGTTTTACTGATCCCCAGTGAGGGCACATACAAGACTCAGCCAGTAAATGCATAAATAAGTGGAAAAACAAGTTGATGTTTCTCTCCCTCTCTCTTAAAAAAATCTATAAATTTAAAAAATATTTTTAAAAAGCAGAATGTAGCTGACTGGCCTACTTGGAGCTCATAGAGAGGGTGGAAGCTAGGGAGGGAAGTGGGTTTGGCTGGGGTGGGGGAGAGAGGTGAGGGGAAATGCAGACAACTGTAACTGAACAACAATAAAATAATTTTAAAAAAAGAAACCAAGATTGTATGATCTGCAGCCTGAGGACCTCGCAGATGTCAGATTGGCTCCCAGCCCTGTGCCCGGCACACAACAAACACCCATTATGTACTTAACAAATAGAATAACTCAGAGTCAGGAAACCTTAGTCACTAGGTACTGACTGTGCCACCTTCAGCTGTCCGTGGAAGCTCTCTGAGTCTCAGTCCCACCACCTGTAAAATGGGGATAATTATACAGTCCCGTTTACGTCACAGTATTGTTGTGAAGATCAGATAAGCTTGTATGTGTGAGTTGTTTTACTAAGCAAAGACATTGTTTTAGAATGCTCTAAATATTAAACAAAAAACTTCCTATGCCAATGCTTGCATACACATTTATTAAGATGCAGCCAAGTGAAATGTGTCAACTCCTCTTCTCAAGTACAGTCCTCTTCACTGGTGTGTAACGACACCCACAGGCTGGGTGGGTGACTTCATCAAAAATAAATGCCACTTCTTTACAGACTTGGCCCAAACAATGCAGCCCAAAGCTTCATTCCAAACTGCAAGAAACCTGAGGACGTTTCATTCACAATCTCGCTTTTCACCGTTATTGACACACATGCTTTAATTTTAATGCTCATTTCAGGTCCTTATTTTTAAAAAAGCTTCTATTCTAATTTAGCAGAAAGCAGAGTTATCAGCATGAAGGACAATGCACAAAAGTACAGCCGCTGTCATCCACACTCGTCTAAATTAGAAACACGTTGCCATTCAGGGGGCTCTAATAGCACATGCACAGAAGCGATGCCGTGGACAAACGGCCGTGTGGTGTCCACCTAGACTCTTCCCTTTACTCTGGGTCCTTATCCTCTTCTGAAAAATGGGGAACCGATTTCTTCGCGACAACGTTGTCCAATTTCTGTCCTTGCAGATATGGGTTGACACTCTGAAACAATATACATGGATCGGTGTTATACCTGAATGTCAGAGACAGACATCTCACAAAACAGGTGAGCAAGAATCATTTCTGGCCTACTGAGTTACCCATAAGGTAACAACAGTAACTACCACCTAGCAAATGGTTACTCCAGTGAACTAAACAACCCCTCAGTGGGAGGAGAAATGTTGTCTGACAGATGTGTCTAATTGTGTCCTTCGCACCGCTGTAAAGTTCTTATTGGCGCAATATCCACCCTCCTTTTTCTGGCACAGAGATTTGGAATGAACCAGCTAATACAGTCTCACTATTAACTAAATACACGAGCCCCATATGAAAGAGAATTATTATTCTATGACCTTATTTAGGTGGGAGATAGAATCTGAAATGCATTAGATTATTTTACAAGAAGAAGTTTCTAAAGATGACAGAGCAGGCCAAGTTAAAATTAGTATTTGCAGGCTGGCCACAGATCATCCTATTATGTTGATTCTTCATGCCAGTATTTTCCTACAGAGGATTCCTCCGGGGCTCCAGCAGCCATTTCCACCTTCCCTCAGTCAAACTGAAAAGCTGAAGGAAAAGGAGGAGGTTATACGGAAGGCTCCATTGTGTTTGACTCAAGATTCCACAGCCTGAAATCTCTTTTATCTGTTGGTATTCCGAATGAGTCAAGGTTTTTCCATTCCTTCTCTAATACTACCTATTCTTTGAGGTTTGGGTTTGAACTAGTAAGCAAGCAGAAAAAATTTTAAAGTTGTGAAATATTGGTTTATTGAAGTCACCTTCCAGTAACTGAACAAAAATATAAGAAAAAAGCAGTAGTTGCGTATGATTGGCAATCCTGTCGGATATGAAGTGCCCAGGAACGAATGGGCGCAGTTCCCAGGTGGGTCTCTCTTCCCCACAGGTCATGGTCTGCTGTGACTCTTTTGAAGGGTGAGTAGACATTCTCCAAAGAGAAACAATGAAACCTGAGTTAGCGTTTGTAAATGTCTTTCCACATTTCGATGGGTAGTGAATCATGAAAGTCCCAACTCACCCTGCAAAAATGCATCACGAACCAGCTAAAAATTACAAAATATGCAATGTCCTCATAGATCTGTAAAATGACATGTCACAAAAGATAATACTTTGCTGGGAAGGCATCTTTAAAATACTTAAAATAACTCACATAGCCCTGGCTGGTGTGGCTCAGTGGATTGAGTGCAGGCTGCGAACCAAAGCATCACTGGTTTGATTCCCAGTCAGGGCACATGCCTGGCTTATGGGCCAGGTCCTCAGTGGGGGCCACATGAGAGGCAACCACACATTGATGTTTTTCTCCCTCCCTTCCCTTCTCTCTAAAAATAAATAAATAAAATCTTCAAAAAATTTTTTAAAAATTTGCATACTTTGCACACTAGGAAGATTGTCAACTACACTGGCCTGGCCTATCCTAGGGAACTATATTAGAATCTTTGGGTAAATGGAGTAAGTGTGAACTTAAATATTAAATATCATAAATATTTTGAGTGACTTCTAGTAATAATATTTTTTCTGAGCATTCTAATACATTAAAAAGGATATTAGATGTTTGTAATGATCAGCAATGGAATAAAAGGTTGATAAGCTCTTTAAATAAGATAAATAGTAGATCTCAAATATTAACAATATACATCTTAAGAGTTAAAAAACTTGCAAAGTCATTTACAGGTGCATTAACCTTTTACTCATGAAGCACGGAGGAATTCAATTGAAACTGAGCAAGAATAGAAAGTTACAGACAACCACCAGGGCTTGCTTGTAACTCTGGGGAGAATCCTCTCGGATTCTTTTATAGGAGACAGACCTTCTACCTAGACTCAGAACATGACCAAGACTGGAGGGAAGGGGCAGTAAATGAGTGAGGAAGTAAAAGGAGCAATCTGTTGGACTTTTTTGATGAATGTTTAACTATTAATATTGAATCCTAACTTAAGAGTAATAATAATGATGATGATACTTGGCTGTCAGTACCCTCTGAAGAACTTCCGGCACTTACACATATATCTTCTCCTTCGGGTGAGAGACTGGCTAGGTCACCAAGTGAACGTTATTCCCATTTCGCAGCTGGAAAAACCATTGGGATCGAATCCCTACCTTCATGTTTTCTGGAAACCCACAGCAAATACTGAGCTTCACTGGAGAAAGCCTTACTTTAGCTCCAAAAGGAAGCCCATTATTTATACTGATTCATGCATTGAGGTGGTAAAATCTTCAATCAAGAATAGGAACACCATCCACGGCCTGATGCCTGGGGAGGCAAGTTCTGTTTCCCCAGCAGTCCCAGGAGGCCCACAGTTTATGGCATGAGCACAGGTCTTTGCAGATGCCTGAGAATAGAAAGAACTTGATACTTACCGGTCAAAGGGACCCTTATTTTCACAACTTCTAAGCCCCTCCTATGAGGAGGAAGTTGAGACCAAAGTAAAACCTTTATAACATGTGTCCTAGCCAGAATTCTGATTTTCTGGTCTCATCACTGAACCCAAATCATGATCCACAGTCACTACTTAAGTCAGGGCAAGAAGGGATGGTGAGCCAGGAAGTAGGGACGATTAAAGCTTCGGGCTAAGTTACTCATTTTGGGCCCATCATAGTCTTATTTAGAAATGTCCTTGTTGTGCCGTGGAGAGATATTCAAGCCATTTCACTGGTAAATTATGTGTATTCTGAGCTCCTAGAATAGAATGTCTTGATGTTCTCTCAAGACCACACAACACCCTTTGGATGCTTCCTGCCACCATCTGCCACTGGAAACTGTAATCACCCCCGCAAAAAAACCCCTATTAACCCTGGTGAGTCTCCCAGGAAGGTCTGTTTCCAGACACGAGAACTGTGTCTTGCAGAGAGAACGGGCCATGGGATCTCTGCATTCTTGTCAGGCAGCACAGGGACTTGGGACTCTCTGGGGCAGGGTCCCTGAGATTTAGTACTAGTTCAAAAATGCCACACCTCCTTAAGCGCCGTCTGACCACACAAGGCAAAACTCTCAGCACGGCCACCAGGACCACTGTCCAGAGTCCCAAATTTTATCAGGATCCTGGCCCATGCTATTCTAAATAATCAGTCAGTGGCTTTGGGTATATGGTTAGCTTTGTGTATTTTAGCAAAAATGGTTACTTTCTGGCCACACTTTGCTATGCAATAGCAGGATTTTAACTTCTTCTCCCACTGACCAGAAACTGATGGCAGGTGGCGGGGCTCTTCTGAGCAGGAAGGCGCCAGAGGATCAACAGAGTGGACGACGATCTCTGATCGAGTCCAGATGCCATCAAACGCACAAGAAACCCAAGGCAAATTCGACTATCAGCTTTGCACAAAGCAATACTGTAGGGGCTACATGTGAAGCACCCGGGCCAAAATCCCACCCTGGGCAGCCCTGGGATGGTTAGTAAATTGAGTGGTCAGCAAACCAATATAACAAAAATCTAGTTAATTTTTACATCAATCTGGCCAGGCCAAGAAAAAAGGTATCTAGGAAGAATGAGGTTTGTTCACCTCCTCTCTTGTCCCCACATTCCTTCAGAATTGTGGCCTGGATCATCACTTCCTTGCTCCTCTCTTGTGCATTTATACAATTGATGCAGATGGGTGAGCAGCTTCCCCAGCGGCCTGCAGACCCTCTGAGGGAAAACACACCTCATGGACTCCCTGCATTTCCCACACCCGTACAGAGATGCAATGCACATGTCCTGTGTGTGCAATGGAGGTGACGGAATCACCACAAAGCTTGGAGCTGCACAAAAGGTCATGTGTGGAAGCTAGAGAAAGCCATCCCAGAAGCGCAGGACAGGCTCTCTGGGCATGGCCCTGTCACCTGGGACCACTGCTCAGCCTTCCCAGGACTGCGTGTGAAAGGATGCTGCTGCGTTCCAACAACTGAAGGTTATGGCTTGTCAACTGTCCCGCCCGGAAAGCTCTGGGTGTCCCCCAAACAGCCCAGTCAGCTGCACATTACCCTCCGCTTTCGTCTCTGTCCTCCCTTCATCTTCTCGTAGAGGAGTTTCTTGTTCTAGAGTGGGGAGAACAGAAAACAAATGCAGAAATGTGGATCAAATTTGGTGAACGTCTATTTTAAAAGCAACCCTTGGTGTGTCCCCTGGATATTTGCATACACATATTTTGGAAACAAAACTAGATGAAAGGAATGTCGTGTCAGAAAGACAGACCACAAGGGAGAAGCCGGTGGTTGTGCAGCTCTGAATAAAGTCCTCCGCAATGCCCCAGGGCCCGTCAGTGTCACAGATAATCACATAAACAGGGAAACACGACATTCTGAAACCCAAGAGGCGTTGGAAACCCATCTCCTCCCTTTGAATAGCCGTCGTTTAAAACAAACAATTTTATCTCACTTTACTTTCGTGTCTAACTCCCTTGTTATGAGCTGTACACATAAACTGTTCTCTAGAGTAGTGTCTGACTATGAATAACAATCTTCTAGGTAAATAAATGAAACACTCTGACTTTTGCAACCTTTCCTCCTGTGGCTGAAGTCAGGGTACCCAGTCAAGACAATCGGAAAACCATTTGGTCTATAACATTTTTAATAGACTGAACCTTTTAAAAATTGCAAAAAAAAAAGCCTTTTGGCGGAAAGAAAGTTATGCTGGGGGAAGAAAACGGGATCTGTTACCACAGTTTGTATAAGTGCTTCCACATATTGCTGTATTTCAAACACGTCGGGGACTTAAATGAGCTCTGGAATATCAGACACATGCTCAGCAGATTTCCCTCCTATTGGGACTGCAAAAGACAGACACGTAACCTGGAGGCACAAGGAGGGAAGAGGGACTGGGGGGCTATCCTGGTGTTCTTTTTTAATTTGAATCTTAATGAGAAGGGAAATAATGTATAAAAAAGGTGATGCATCTTACTCCAAATAAAATACCCTGGCATTGATTTGGGAAAAAAAAAAAGGAGATGACAGAGTTTTGGTAAGGAACAAGTTTATGCAGCACTTGTATCCTCTGAACTGTCTGGGTAGAAGGAATTTTTATGGTAGATTTGGAAGTGAAAATGACAAATGCCAAGAATGAGCTTCGTAATATTTGTGTTCATTAGACTCCACCTCACCCGCAATTTACAATGCGTATCTCTTGCCCAACCTCAACTATGCAGGGAGCCAGCCAGGGAGGGAAGGAGCCTCTGCTGCCAAAAGGCCACAATGGCCACGGCCTTTTCTCATGGTCACTCAGGGAGCTGATCAATTTCATATCAGGTGAAATTTTGCCATTTGTGACAAATGTGCATGGACCTTGAGGGTATTATGCTAAATGAAATAAGTCAGACAAAGACAGACTAATAGCATATGATTTCACTCATATATGGAATATGAAAAACAACAACAACAACAAAACAAAAGCAAACTCATAGAGGCAGACAACAGATGGGTGGTAATCCGGGGGGAAGGGGAATGGAGGGAGGGCAAATGGGGAAAGGGGGTCAGGAGGTCAATCGTAAGGTGATGAATGGAAACTAGACTTCTGATGGTGGACATGCTATAGTGTATACAATACCAAACTATAATGTTATACACCTGAAACTTATATAATGTTATAAACCAATGTCACCTCAATCTAAAAATATATATGTGCATATATACATATACATATATGCATATACATATGTACATATGGAGAAAAGGTGGACATGCTGATCGTTGACTTGAGGAATGAGGGTATCTCAGTGAGGCTCACTCCTGTTGTCTATAGTTGCCTTCCTGGAATGTAACAATTCCCAATGCACCAAGAATGTCCTGGGAGTTTGCACCAGAGCTGGGGAAGGCTGCTGGGGAAACGGGGGTGAGGACGGAAGCTTTTTCTCACTCACTTCCACGTTCAGCTGCCTGAGCAGGAGGGAGTGAGTGCACAGGGACCTGAGAGCTGGCACCACCATGTGGGACAGCCAACTAACGGTGGCAGAGCCCCACAGCACCACCAGCGGGGCAGAGGCGGCATCATTTTAGTTACCCTCCTTTAGAAGGTCGTGGGCCAGATTATGCCCGTGGGAGCCTTCATTCAAAAGGAAATGCAAAAGGTCTGGCAAGTCTTCCTCTTAAGGATGGTCCTTGTGTTTCCCGAAGGGCCACAGTTAGGACAGCAGGCTGATGCTGTCCCATCACTGCATGAAAGTGGCTGGGGCATTGCAGTTAGCCCTGCTTTGTGTGGATTTACACGCAGGGATTGGCAAGTACAGTATGGGTAAAGGAAGTCTGAGAAGAAACCAGCCCCTTCTCCTGACACCCATTCTTTGTCGACGGGGTGGGGAGGGGAGAATGGTGAGCCTGGTTCCCATGTGAGTAGCAGGTTCGAGTTCATAAAGAGGGCTTTCCATTGTGCCATTGGGATTTTGGACAAGTGCCCAGATGTTGGTTTCAAATTCCACTCCTAAATGGAACCAGGGAGGCTTCTTGCAGAAATATCTGCTTCCAGGGCTAGGGCAGGGAAAGCACAAGGATGGATGAATTTGGAATATTTAATCGGGGCAAAAAGTTAGGAAGTGCTCAAAAATGTTAAAAAGAAAGAGAAGTCAGCTTACAGAGACTACCACTGGTGAAATTTAGGACAGTTTGAACACCAAAATAAATAATAACTGGCATCAACAAATCCATACTGATATTAAATAGATCAACACAATTTTAGGTAAATACATACATGAGTAAATAAGAAAGAAAGAAAGAAAGAAAGAAAGAAAGAAAGAAAGAAAGAAAGAAAGAAAGAAAGAAATCTTTATTTATGTATTTACTCCTTTATTTATTTATCTACTCTTGCTTAGAGTAGAATGTCAACCAATAAATGCACAAAAAATAACAGTGAGAAAATCACCTTCAAAACTACCATAGTTATAATTGATTCTGGTAAGGATCAGCAATGGATACTAAAATTGTCAGTTAAAATTTTAATGCTAACAAAACATTTATGCAGTCTCAAAGTAGCTCCCCACAGATGAATTATTAATTTCAAAAGGAAAAATGTTGACGTTGCACTGGAGGAAGCCGGCAGATACTACTTTAACCAGGTTACCACCAAGGTGGGGACAAACTGGCATCACGCACCTCCCGATGTAAAACACTATGAAGAGCATAACATAAAGGCCGGCATAACTCCTGCTGGATCACATAGAAAATGAGACAAACGCCACCTGAAGAGCCTCAACTCTTTAGACACGTTAAGGTCATGAAAGGCAAAGAGAGGCAGACAGGGTCCTTGTCTCTCATTTCTCCCCAGCTCAGGCTCTGGCCATAACCAGCTGCTTCTGTTTAAGGAAGAGCCTCTAATTGCCAAAGCTGCTGTTGAAAAGATGTGATAAGCACTTGGCAAGGAGAAATATTTGCTGTCCTTACAACTCTTCCCTAAGTAACGCTTGGTGATTTAATGCATGAAGGAGCGGAAAGACTGACCCCCTAGAGTAGCCAGCCTGTGGTCATAACCACTCAATGCTGTGGGTACATACATCGTGTGAAAGGCACAGTTCTAGATAAGACCTGATGGAATCCTGGTACAGGACACTATCTGAGTAATGAGCCATGGACAAGGTAAGGAACTTATCCAATTTTCAAAGAACTCCTGGAGTCAGTTCAGTTCAAATCCCAGCTCTGACAATCATCAGCTCTGTGGTATTGCATAGCCTACTCAAACTCCCTAAGCCTGTATTTTCTCATCTGTAAAATAAGAGTAACAGGGATGGGCAGATTGAATGAGATAATTCATGTAAAGTATTTAACATAGTGTCTGGCACATAGTATGTGCTCAATAAATATTACTATCTATTAGTGTATTACAAAAGACAATTACTATTCATCTTTGTATTCCAATCACCTAACACAGGCCTGGAGGGCATATGATGTGCATTTCATAAATGTGTCTAGATGCATTAACAAAGACAAAAACGTAGGAAACAAGACACTAATATTTATATGGGAATCACTGCTAAAAACCAAGCTCAACCCCAGGGAAACATTATCAGCAAATAAGGAATCAGGGTCTTGTATGCAGTTTCATGTGAAAGATAATTATTTTGTTAACTGAAAGAGTGGCTGAGCTCAAGACAAGCTTGAGGCCATCACTCTCTATACACACTGAGGAAGCTTGTGGACCCCAGCCTAGAAAAGAAGGCAATTCACACTTCCATGTGAAGATCTAGCAGACCATGTTTTACTGCTAAGGTGGTAATGAGAAAATAAATGAAAGGAACTTCTGTTTAAACAAACACATAGTCATAGATGATAGAAGGTGTGGAAACATTGGTTCTTGGTCACATATCTGTAATAGTACTTCCCTTTCATTTAGTCCTAACTTGCACGGTTGAGCTCTGATATAGAAAAAGAGGAGGAATGACTGAGAAAACAAACTGGTATTTAGAAATGGATTCAAGGGAGATAAAGGGTGGTGTTGGACTCTTACTGGAGTGTTGAGAGTGAGTGGAACTTGGTGAGAGAAATCTGTGAAGGTTTTTAAGAAGAGGCAAGGAAAGTTGGCAAGAGAGGAGTTTCCCTTTCTCCCGATTCCCCACGTGGGGTCTCTGCCCTCTATCAGACTGTCTGCAGCCTCCCTCTCACTTCCTTCTGCTCATTTCCAGCCTGCCAGTTTTGCAGGGTACCTCCTCACCTTCCACCTAGACACTGCCCTTTTTAGCAAGTTTGACTTCCTCACTGGCTATTACACATCAGCCATGTGAGTCCTCAGTTGTGGATCTTCTCTTCTACCTTATCTTCCACCTGTCCTAGTAACTGCACCTGATGCTCATGGGATAGCCCGAGCATGATGCTGAACAGTGCTAGGTTGGGTTCATTTTATTCTCATTTAGTTTTTCTCAACCAGAAGCCTGTAAGCTCTGTGAAGGCCAGTACTGTGTCTTAGTGACTACTACACATTGAGAACCTAGCACAGTGCCTGGAACAAAGCAGGTTTAATATCTTCCATTTGGTCTTTGTTGAACCTGCCCCTTGCTTCCATTCGGCAATATTTTTCTCCATCTCTTGTGGATTCTCTGTGATCCTCTGTGATCATCTACTCTCTCCTTCCTCCTCTCGGTTCCCTTCTTTCCTTCCCACCTCCCTCTCTTCTTTTCCCCTTTCTTTCTAAGATTCCCCCAGAGGGAAAGTTCACAGCATCAACTTCATATACACCTGACATATCTCTTCTTTCCTCTTCGTCTCTATTTTTGCCACACAGCAATTCTAGTCAGTTCCCTGGGCTCCTTTAAAATGTCTTAGAGTCTCATCATGTTGGGGAGATTCACCTGAATTCACTATGTCCACAGCCTTCATAGCTGGAACTACTGCTTATATATTTTTTCTGCCTGTAGTCTCTTCTGCCACCAGAATACACTTGATAGAAGTCTTTTGTAATTCCAGTCTCCTGTTTAAGAACCTATAGATGCTTGCCAATTTAATTCAACATATTTAAACTCTGCTGGTAGGCTTCAACATGCTCCCCCGCTCCAATTCTCTCTAACAGAACTGCTTATGGAAAAATGAAAATAGAATAATCATATTTGAGGAAGCAAAATTAATTTACAGGGTGTTGTTGCCTTGTTCGTTTAAGACAGAAAGCATGTGCACATTGAAAGCTGCATGTTGAATCAACTCAGTGCAATGTTAAAGCAAAATGACGAAAAAATAAAAATGGTCATTAATGAGGAGAGACACTTCTCTCTAAAACAGTGCAAAAGGAAGGGAAAGAGTTTAGTCCTTGAGACTACAAAAATTCCAGGTGAAGTCCGAAGCAAATTCAGCTTCCAGTAAGGAACTGAGATGGGATGGATAGTTTTCGAAGGGCTTAGGCACTTAGGGATATCTTCTCATTCACTCATTCCACACACGTATTCACCACCTACAGGTATGTGAATTAACACTCCCTAGTATTGCATTCTCCACTTTTCTCACACAGCTGCAGCATTTGATTATATAGGCTCAACCATAGAAACATAACAGAGGTCTGTCCCCATTCAACTGGGATCTTATTCGGCTCATTGTTCCAGCCTGTTACAACCATCTTAAATCCCAGCTCGGTCATCAGTGCTAGCCCTTCCAACTTTGTGTCATTTTTTGAGAGTCTGATTAGTACACATTCCATACTTTTTTATTACCAACATTTATAAAAATGTGGACATGCAGGATGCCATGTGAAATCTCTCTCCCTGTCAATGTGGACTCTTTATCGAGCTCCCTTTTGGGGACACTCTCTTGCGGGGGTGTATCTCTCCACTGCTCGCAACAGGAGATCATGAAGGATCTCATCAAATCCTCTGCAGAGGTCCAAATGCTCCACGCTCACTTTATTTCCCTCATCAAGCTGGCAAGTGAATGAATAATGCTGGCAACGATTAATTTGACAAAACTTGTTTTTAGCAAACCTGTGCCAAATGGTCATGATTTCCCTTTCCAAGTACTTATAAACAATTTCCTTAACTGGCAATTATAGATTCTTGCCTGATATTGACAGCAAGTTCACGGATGCACATTTTGGAACTTTTTTCCCTTCTTTCCATAACTCAGAATTACATACATCTGTTTCTAAGCTTCTGGCATTGTTTTTCCTTAGTTCTGCAGCGGTCATTACCCTCAGTCTAGAGATAAAATTTGCAAATTTTCTCAGTATCTTTTTTTTTAATCCTATCTTTCCTGTAAGAAAACACTGGTGAGACTTCAGGATGGGTTATGACCCAGATGGGGACAGAGCGAGGGGAGCCCTTGCAGACTCTCGCCGAGGAGAGGGTTCAGGCCGTCGACTCTTTGGACAGGCTGATATATTGTGGCCTTCACTGTGGTTTGGACTAGTAATTCCTTAAAGTCCCTCTCAACCAGAGATTTCTGAAAAATCAGCCACTAAACAACTGTTCTCTCTCCCAATCTGTGTTGCTCATCTCTGCCATCAGTGCCTGTGGAGCAGCAGAGCATAAAAGTCCCCTGGTAACTAAGATTGGACTCACCCACTTGCCCAAGCTTGGGTAGTCGTGCTCCGGATCATAAAGGTGCTGGTGCAGCTGGAATTCTCGACTGAACTCTGCCGTGTCAGGGGTATTTTCTAGACATCCATCATCAACTGCAAAAGCAAAAATTTTTGAGAAATGGCGAAGGCATTTATCATTATTCTAAGAGTTAATTTATTAAAAAACTAGACACCCAAAGGTCAGATTATGTTCACATCAGTCACTCTAAGTCACTTTCCCTCTGGGATTGACTCATCCCAAACGCTCACTCATCCCCTTACCTGTGACTGAGACTGGTTGGCTGCCCACCAAACCCACTTCCCCTGCCACCTCTGCACATAGCCAGGTTCCCAGCCGTGCCTTGCAATCAGATGGTGTTGTATGCCCAAGTTTGAGCCAATGGGACGTGGGCAGAAGTGATGTATTCCACTTCCAGGTCTAGCCCATCAAAACCTCCTGGACGAGTCCCGCTGCCTGTCCCATGCCTGCCACATTGCTCTGCTTGCTGCATGTGGTCAACCAGGGCAACTTGGATGTCAGGTAGAAAGATGAAAGACTTTCTTCATCTGGGTTGCTGAAACTTCCACCGCCCCCATACCTTACCCACCTCTGGCAGGACTTCACAGGAGTAGGAACTAAACTCCTATTGTGTTAAGCCACTATAACTTTTTATCTGTTGTATCAGCCAGTATTTCCTTAACTAATATACTTCCATTCCACATGACTCACTCTGTTTTCCCTTGGTTGAGTCATTAGCAACAGTTTCAGCTCTTGGAGAATGCACCTTATACAGGAGCAAAACAATCACTAGACAGTACTTGAGGCTGTGTGTTCTGGTGGTGATGGGGTAAACTTTGAAGTCGGACGGACCAGAGCTCAGGGCTCCAATCCTGGCTCATAAGTGATAGATATGCTTAGTTCCTTGGAAAAGTTAACTTCATCTCTCTGCATCCATTTATTCATCTATGAGATGGGAATAATCACGTACTTACCTTTCAGGGCTGCTATGAGAAAGATGATCATATACAGAGCCTCTGGCACATGTTCGCCTTGCTCTTTGTTTTACTTCCCTTCTCACCATTGCTCTTTTGGTGGCAGTTTGTACGGTGGCTGCTCTTGGAAATAAAGCATGTCTTCCATTCAAACCCAAGAAAGGTCATCCCTCTTCACTGCTGCCATTACCTATGACCTATCGTTCGTTACAAGACACCACGCTCTGAAAATGAGTCATTTCTTTCTGTCTCTGATGCGCGATAGACAGCTGTTTAAATAAGGGGACAGGGGAGGGACTGTGAATTTTGTATAGGGCTGGGGAAAAAAAGAGTCTCTTTTCACAGAGATAATGAACCACCAAAGTCAGTGCTAGAAGGGGTCTAACACAGTCAGTCAGGAGTCAAACCTCCTGAGACTGCTCTGAAGCCTTCCAGCACCTTCAGGCATCCAGTGTCCCAGCTCTTAGCGACAAGAAGCTCATGTGGAAGTCATGCCTTCTGAACAAATCCCTACTGTGGCTCTCTGATGGCTCCTCGCTTTTCACTGAACTACCTATCTAACTCCTTCATCTATAGCAATTAACCTACAGGAAAGGCAGAGCAAATCAAGAGAATTCTGGCAGTCTGCAAAAGGCAGCTTTACAACCTTTTCATAATTTTTGTCAAGTACTTCTGAGGGCTCGGACTGAGTGGTAAAGATAGAGCTCTGCCCTGGGAATCAAAGGCATCTGGGACCTGACAATGCACCCCAGAATTAACATCCTATCCCTGAGGATGGACTCTCTTGAGTTCTGCTGCTTTGTCCCGGGTGAGGGGCCATGATTCAGAGGAGAGCATGGCACGGGAGGGGAAGTCCAGGTTTTATTCTTGGATTTCTCACCTGTGTGGTGTCGTGATTCCCAGCAAGGCGTATCTCAAGTAATTTCTTAGAAGTAATGACCATGTCTACAAGTGATTTCTTTTTTAGAATGCAAATTATGGTAGAATGAAGACTGAGAAGTAAGTTAACTTAATGGAAGGATAACAAAGGAAATGGTAGATAAATTGGGTCTTTATCCAACTCTTTCTTAGATTGCTACATCTTAGAGCTCCGTAGTACTTCATTACATTGATCTGTATTTTTTTTATCAGGATACCCACATTGCATGTTTTAAAAGGCATTGACTATGTGTCCATTTTAACAGATGAGGAGGCTGAGGTACTGGGAAGTAAAGTGACTCCTGTAGTGAAGACTAGAACTCAGGTCTCTTGGCTCAAACTCTGCTTCTCTGCCCATTCTCCTATACCAGCAGTTCTCACACATTAGCACAGGCCAGAATCATGTGGAAAGCAGGTTAAAATACAGATTGCTGGGTCCTACCCCCAGAGTTTCTGATTCAATAGATCTGGGGCAGGGCCTGAACATTTTCATTCTCAAAAAGGTTCCAGTAATGCTGATGCTGCTGTGGTCCTAGAACCACACCTTAAGGACTACTGAACTATATCTAACCCATTTAAGCAAATCCCTGTGGGGACTGTTGGCCTTCAAACTCCAAACTGGTCTTTTTTCCTACCCTCTAAGGCCCTACAAGCAAGTGAAAGGCAGCAGAAGTGGTTGGTGCTGTGCAGTGACCTAGGTTTTCCTACAGTCCTGGGCCAGCATCCCCACCTTGGCTGGGCCACATCCAGCTCCTCCAGTTGCTCCATCCCAGGACAGAGGCTCTGTGTCCCATGAAAAACAGAGACCTCACCCTGCATGAAAACGGGAATATCTTTGGGAGACAGCGCCTTCTAGACACAGCCTGCATTATGTTTAAGACAAGCTGAGGGGTCAATGCTGTCACGGTTTTCAGAGGAAGGCAACTTGTCGCTGTGGTTGTGCACATGGTGCTGAACCCAGTAGACCTGAGTATGAGTCTTGACTCAACTACTTACTGTGTAGGTAACCTTGGGCGTCTTATTCTCTGAGCTTCAGTTTCCATATACACATAGTAAGTATAATGAGTACCAACTATTATTATCAGACTTAGGGAAAGGGATTACTTTGGTACTAGAATTTAGCACAAGCCCAAAAAGAGAGATGCGTTACTTCCTAGGGAAAAAGCTAATTACAATCTGGATGCCATGAGTCCTTAACTATGTGCTAGGTGCTACGCCAAGTTAGCCAAGTGCTAACACAGATAATTGCATTTAATTCCCACAACAACCCCCATTTTGCAAATGAGGAACCTAAAGTGAATGTGGTTAATTAACTCGGTCAAAGTCACATATTTTGACCTTGGGTTTGAATTCAGGTAGTCTGAGTCTAGGGCCACTATCCTTAATGACCAAAGGAAGATGCTCAAAGGCCAACATAAGTGTAGCCACTCACCACTCATTCTGTTTGCATTAGGAAGTAGTAAGTGGGAAGAATACACAAGTAGCAAGGAAAGTTCAACCTTTTCTCCCAGCCAACTTCTTGTCATACTGGACCCTCTCTCTCTCTCATGCTACCTCCTGGCCTCTTAAGAGACACTTCAGGATGAATGTTAATTAGCTGACATGTAGCTGAAATGTTGACTGTTAGGAGAAAGAAAACAAATGGGCGTGGATGATCCACAAAACTATATAACCACTTCCAAAGACACTAAAACTTGACAGCAGTTGTATCATAGAAGAAGGAAAAAAAATTCTTCCTGCAGAAAAGAGAATCAACTTCCACTTACAAAGAGGGAAAGAGACAGAGGTAACACCTTGGCAAGGAAGTCCTATGTGGGTGAATCTAAATACCAGAACTCACTGAAGAATTTATTCTAGAATAAATTTTGCTTTCCAATCCACTTACAAACACATGAGGGCTCAGTGGATTAGAAACACTATTTCTCATAACATCTGTAGCTGATGTTTGAGTTGTTAATTTCCTCCCCAAACTCCTGCCATACGTGGGGACCAAAGGGCACGTCCATTACCTGTTTTTCCAACAGGACAAGGATTTGGAGGGTCTGGGTAGCCCTGATCCTCACTGAAGTCCTTAGGAATGTTGTCTCCAGTCAACTCTGCCACGATGTTTGGGATGTTGCCAAAAGGACCCAAGTGCTGCAGACCTTCATGAGCTCCACCTGCCGGGGAAGCAGAAGTAGTTCATTTCAGTGCAATTCAATTCACATCAGCAGATATTTATTTAGGCATGCTGAATAAGTATCATCCATGCAATGCACTGTGCTCTGCACAGGGGTGGGGGAGAAAGAATCAAACAATTCCTGCCTCTACTAAAATTTGTGAATTTTAAAAAATTTAGTTGTGGAAACAGACACATACTATACCTACATCATTGCCACACAAAGCGCATTATATACGCAGTATAACAGAAATGTCAACACAGCATATGGGAGCCTAGAAAAGGAAGCGTTTCATTTGACTGATATGAGGGGAGGGCTCCTGGGACCAGTTGGAACTTGGGTGGCGCTGACTCAGACGGGTAGGGCTGTGGACGCTGGGCCTGGAGCTCGGGGGCCGGTTGAGGGCAGGTGTGGGGACAGGGAGAGGAAAACAGGCTGAATGACAGCACATGACCAAAAAAAAAGGAGGTAAGGAGAAAAGCCGCTGTCCTCCTGCCACTCCAGATCAACCACTTCACATTCAGTGTATTCACTTTAATCTGTTCTCCTCTGCACATCTCTTCATACACAAGTGTTGATTCACTTCTTACTTAATGTGAAAACACAAGCGTCTTCCCACGTGGCTGCATGGCCTCTATGCCCGTAATTATAAATGGCCAGTCGTTTCCTAGCCAGTGGCTCTGCACTGGCATATTAATCACTCCCCTCTGTGGGACATTTACTGTTTCCCAATTTACTCTCAGGCATTTAATTTTTTCCATAGTTTAGATTAATCTTCCTCAGGATAGTTTCCCACAAGTTAAATTACTAGGTCAAAGGCTATAAATATTTTTATGGCTCTTTATATTAGATTGCCAAATTGTTCTCCCAAAAAGGAGGTACCAGTTTATAAAGAATCGTCAACAAAGTATGAGAATATCACTTTTACAACATCCTTACCAGCATTGGGTTTTATAAAAATAATTCTTATGTTTTTTCTTGCTAATTTAAAAAGCTCTTAGAAAACTTTCTGTTTTATTTCGAATGTCTTTGATTACCAGGTCAGTCAAATATTTTTCCATGTGCTTATTTACTAGTTTTAATTTCTTTTTTTGTGAGTTGTCTGTCCATGCTCTTGGAATTTTAATGTTTCTATTACAAATATGTATGAACATTTTATATAATAAAGATATCAGGCCATAGGATGTCACATTTCCTACAAATGCTTTCCCATGTTGTCTGACTTTGAATTCTGGATATTATAATAATATTTTGTTAACATAAGTTTTTAATATTTAGGTAGTCAGATTTGTTGTTATTCTCCCTCATGATTTCTTTTCATCCTTCAAAGCTTACAAAATGGTTGTGCTTTCAGAGGTACTACCAACATTTGGATATTTTAGTTTATTTTATTTTTAAAATTAATTCTTTTAACTGTATGTTCTGTTTTATTTAGTGCATATAAAATAGTTAACAAATTATCCCCCCAGGGTTTGTTAAGTAATTCTGTCCTTCCCCAGTTACTCCATCCTTCAACAAATATCCAAGGGCCCCACACATAGCAACGCCTGTTCTGAGCACCGAGGCACAGCAGTGAGAATGAACAACGTACATTGCGTCATTTACTTTACTGGCTCATACAAATGCACATCAACTACTGCACTCTTTCTTTTCCTGTAGCCTTAATACCCTGTAAGGTACAGGCATCTTACTTTTCCAGCACAAGAGCAGATCATTTCTTGGAATGAATTCCTATCATTAACATTATGAGGACACAGAGGCCCCACACTCCCAGCTCCCATAACTCACAATCATCCTGTACACAGAGCCGTACACAAAGGACCAAATCGACATCAAACAGGGTGCAGGAAATTAGAGCCCAAATCAGGCTAACCAACTCCACACTTCTGCCTCGGGAAGGACAGTCTTGCGAACTTGTCATATCACTGAATTCCGGCAGCTGGACGAGGCTCCCTTCTCCTGAGAGGAGCAGGAGCAGCACCAGGCTGTGTCTTCTCACAGTTGCTTTTGTTTTTCTCCTTCTTTTTTGGCTGAACCAGCTTCACTTTGGATTGACACATATTTTTCTTCAGAGAGGCTAATGTATTTAATAGGAACATGGCTAGATCTTAGTGTCCTGAAAGTTACATTGCGTCTCGGAAGTGACTTTTGTCCCTTTGTCTTAATTTATTATGTTAGATTAAAGTTTACCCTTAAAAGGATACTCTTACCTCCTTTAATTCCAAATCCCTCTAGCCCCCAAATACTGCCAGCACCAAGTGGCTGGGTTGTTTTGTTTACATTTATATTATGTCTCACTGTTTTGTGATGTGAAAGAGTAGCATGAAAATTTTCTGCATTTAATAAAAAAAGATGCTATTTTTGTAAATTTTCCATGTGAACATTGAAAATATGATGTATTTTTATAGACTCCATAAATGCCTAAATACAGTCAATTAGTCAGCATTCTTAATTATGTTTTATGTTCTTATTCACAGTTTGTTTAAATTATCATAATCTGAGGGCTATCTGTTAAAATCTATCAATATCTACCAATGAGTACCTATGAATCTACACTTATCGACACTTATCTACCAGTAAGCGTCTATTGATCTCTTTTATTTCTCACTGTTTCCACTTTAGCATTTTGACGCTATGCTAGTTAACGTGGCCCAGAGTGTAAATTTTTCATTTTAATTGTTATTAATTGGCAGCAAAGTAAAAATTGACTAATCATATTTTGTTCCATATTTCCTCTAATTAGCATGGCACTCAGTCTGCCGTTTTGTGTTGGTAACTCTTTGATCGCCCATTTCAGCTTTCTGCGTCTCTCAGGTGGTTTGTCTGATTCACACTGCGGTGGCTGCCTTCAGAGATATTCTGGTGACTCACGGTCATTATGCCACATTAACCCAAGACCTGGGAAAGGCTGGACAGACCAGTACACCTGGTATTGGTCCATCTGAAGCTTTGTGCAGTCTTGGCAAGCCAGCCACCACTGTGCTTGCCATAGGGCACGCTCTCTGGTGTGTCAATGCATGCCTCCACTTTCGAAAGCACCCCAGCCTTAAGTGCCGGGAATTATCCAACTTGGCTCAAAGGAGAATACATGTCTTAATGCTCCATTAGTAATTAATGAAGGAAGCAAACACAGTTTCCTTTATGGAAGGCCTGCCAAGGCTCTGTTTACTTCTGTGCACCAGTGCCATTAAAATGAATGCAGCACTTGTTAGGAAGCAACAGATGTTTAGCACCAGGCAGATACATTGCAACACAGGCTCTTTAAAAATTGCATTTGTGACATCGAATCAAGAAACACTCCTGAGGTAAGAACTGTGGGAGACATGTGGAAGCAGCAAATGCTGTCTTTTGCTCCCCAGGACCTTGAATGCTATAGACAAGAAAAGTAACCACATAAAGAAAAGAATTTGATAATTACAATGAATTGATGAGTTCATTATTAATTATATATCAGAAAATTATACAGTTGAGTATACAACCAAACGCAAGTTATCTGATTCATTGTATGGTTTAGATTTGCTGATCTATTATACCTGAAGCCACGCCAACCAAAATGTTAGGATGCTATGTATGTTATTTGGTCCAATTGTCCCCGTCTCAACCACATGCATATTTTTAAATCACTAATTTTTCTGTAAGTCTAAACGATATGTATTGAGCATATCTCAAGACCTGGACTATGTATTAGAGGGTCAATGGTGAACCGGGTGAACATGGGCCCTGCTCTCCTAGTGTTTGGTCTACAGGGGCTACACGAAGTCACAAACATGGAAAATGCAGAGTTGTGATGCACTTATAATGTAACTGGGAAACAGCAAGATGCCACAGATGTGTGGAGGAGAAATATTTAACCCAGATCTAAGACACGGAGCACTTCCTGCAAGAAGCAACAGACCGATAACTATGTTAGGTGCCGTAGAAGATATAAATGTGAAAGATATCGTTCTTGCTCTCTTGTTGGTTCTTCATTCTCATTGGTTACTTAAGGCTAACAAAATAAGACAATGGTATGTAATAAGACATGTTCTCCAATATAATTCATTATAGTGTAGAGTATACACAATGTAAAAATTCAGGAAACAAGGAACCTCCCAGGGAGACTTCCATGGAAAAGGTGACATTTGGGTTGAATCATGAAAGATAGAATCCATGCCTACAGGTGGCAAAGGAAAATCCACAACTGAGGGCACAGGGGTGGGTTTGAGCACGGAATGTCTGAGCATCATTGTTGAGCCCTGCTGGGGAAGGGAGGAGCTGGATGGGAGGGGAGAAGGCCAATGCCAAGCAGGAAGGTATGGATGAATACTCCTGTAATGATAAACAGCAACCAAAGCTCTCTGGGTAGGAGAGCAATGTAGTAACTGGATATTGTGTAGAACACTAATTTAGCAACAGCTTAAAGCCTTTGTTTCCACACAGGGGTGCATATCAGAATCACTTGTGGAGTTGCCTTGTTTTTTTTTTTTAATCCCAGTGCTCCTGCTCTGAAACCAATATATCCAAGTGTTTTTTTGAAGACTACTATGCAAAGGTAGATTAGAGGAAAGTTAGGAAAGCCTGCTTTGAGGCTGTTGCTGAAACTCAGGGGTAAAGAGGCAAGGATTAGGGTTAGGGTGGCCACAACATGAGTGGAAATATTAGAGATTTCAAACAGTGCACAAGGGAGAAATGAGTCATGCATCCTAGAGATTTGAGGCTCCCTGTTTTGGGAAAATAATGACATTGGTAAAGATAGGACCTTTCACTATAGCTCTAAAATTATTCCAGGCAATTAATTAATTCTACCCTGTAATGATGCTTTATTTATCTGTTTCCATCACATCCATGCACTCCACAAATGTCTCTAGAATAAACAGAAAATATTTAATTCTTGCCAAAAAAGTTTTAAGCCTAGTTTTGTTTATATAAATTTGCTTTATATAATAAAATTGGTACCAGGCAGATGTTTATTTCTGAGCTCCAGATATCAAATTATTGGTGGATTTTCTTTGCATTGTTTTGGCAATGAGGTGCCAGGCAGTTGCCCTGTTCAAAAGTGATGCAGGGCAGGGAGTGAGGGAGAAGGGGAAGGAGACCTGGGTTGGTCTGATCTGGGATAGGGCCTTATACCTCCTTCTTAGTTTGTGTTGGAATGCTTCCTAGAAATCTGCGGGGCTCTTTTCCACATTCTGGAGTTTTTCTTCAATAGCTTTCATTTCTTTTCTGTGTTCCCATCCCCCGATTTGTGCCTGCATTCTCCCTCCTCTACATGACAATTCAGCCGGTGGTTAAGCCTCATTTCAGTTAGCTATCTGGTCAACCTCAGGTCCACACTTTCCCACTCATGGACTTGTCAGGACTCAACATGACAGCCCCCAGCAAGACTCCTGAGCACTACCACCTGGGCTTCAGTACTTCCAGTACTTCCTTATTCAGAAAAGGGCACTAACTTTTCTGGTTTATTAAAAACTCCTTTCAGTTTCAAATCTATTTTTCTACCTTAGTGACGTTGAAGACCAGTTGCCAATACCTAGTAAATGAAAATAGGAAATTGAATACCTACTGACCCCCAAAATTTTACCTGGCTCTGAACAGTCATTTTCACTGTTTAGTTGTAGAATATATCTCTGATATAACACCTTATCTTGATGTCATTTGACTCTCCTCTATGTACTGCATGAGAAACAAAATCTGAGTGAACTGAGGTTTCCAGTTAAAGTAACATCCCAGTCATTTGTTTACTGGAGAACATGATTTTCAGCATAGTATCCAGATCACTGATGCATCAATATCCCTTTGTTCTTAAACATCATATCCATTTGTTTAACCACATTAAAGGACATTTTTCACTATGGATTTTTCATAAATAAACAGCAGCTTTGGAATATGACTTTACCTCTTTGTCATTGTGTCGCAGCAGTGTGTTCTCACAGAGCATTAAATGTGTGCAGTGACACACCTGCGTTCAACGGTCCCGGCTGCTATGGCTTTTCATGTTCTTTTCCTCTTCCTCCCATGTAAGGTATAAATACTAGTCATCCCAAATCCTTTCCATAATGAAGGACAGGACATAAATAAATAAATAGAGGGTGGGCTGAGGTTCGTGAGTCCCGTCTTTTAATTTGCTTTACCGTGCATGTGAGTTATCTGAGGATATTGTCATAATGCAGACTCATAGTGAACGGGTGAGCAGTGGGCTGAGACTCTGCATTTCTAACAAGCTCCCAGGTGATGCTGATGCTGTTGGTTCACAAACTGCACTTACATAGCAAGGAGCTGGAAAATGAGAGAGCCAGACTTAGACATATTACATATAAAATAAGATTGAGTTAGCTCTGAGAGACCCTGAAGTGACCCTCTTGGTTCACAGAGTTTGTGACACCCAGCGTGGCTGCTGAGAGGCTTTTCAAAACCACCTCACACCTGTTAGAATGGCTGTTATCAACAAGACGAGTAATAACACAGGTTGGAGAGGTTGTGGAGAGAAAGCCAGCAGGAATGTAAGCTGGTACAGCCACTATGGAAAACAAAAGGAGATTCTTCAAAAATTAAGAATAGAGGTAACACACGACCCAGCAACCTCTCTTCCAGGTATCTACCCAAAACATTTGAAAACATTTATTTGCAAAGATAGATGTGCCCCTAAGTTCACTGCAGCATTATTCACAGTGGCCAAGATATGCAAACAACCAAAGTGTCCCTTGATAGGTGCATATATATAATGGAATACCATTCAGCCATAAGGAAAGAGGAAATCCCGCCATTTGTGATAACATGGATGGATCTTGAGAATATCATGCTAAGCGAAATAAGCCAGAAAGAAAAAGTCAAGAAACATATGATTTCACTCACATGTGGGATATAAAACTGAAAACAAATGAATGAACAAGACAAATAAACAAACAAAACCTCATAGACAACAGTATGGCGGTTATCAGAGAGATGGGGAGTGGGGGTTAGTAATGGACAAAGGGGGTCAAATATCTGGTGACAGAAGCTTTGACCTGGGGAGGGAGACACAGTGCAGGTGATGTGGCAGAGACCTGTACACCTGAAACCTATATGGTCCTATTAACCACTGTCACCCCAATACATTTAATTAATAAATAAATAAAAAGAAAGCAGAGGCAAAAAAGAAATACCACGGGAGGTTTCAGATAAGAGAGCTGTAGCTACAGTTGAAGTTCTTTTATCTGAGGTTTTATTCTAATTAAAGAGGCACTCCATCACATTTCACAAGAAAAGGACCACATGACACCCTTTCTCATTCCAGCTAATTCTGTGGGAACCGTAGGTAAATGCCTCCCTTGTGAAGGGGAGTTCTCACAGCACAAGTGATGTTCTTGAGGATGCAAGACTGGGGCTGGTGGAGATGGTTTTGACAAATGTCAAGGCTGGCTGGAAATGAAGAAAATAAATGGGACCAGCACCACTTCCCTCATTTTTGTAATATTATGGTTTCCCAAGTTTCAAAGTACTTTTATACCCTTATGAAAAAGGTTTTCATGAGTTCAGTAGGACAAGAATTACTACTCACAATTATAAGTGCGGAAGTGGTCCTGGGGCTGCGGTACATGCCCAGAGCCACTCAGCACCTTGGTGAGACTGGGCTGGGGCGGGGGGGAGGGTACAGCATGGTTTGAGCTCCATGATGGCAGCAGGCAGGAGAGCCCCCATGGGGTGTGTGAAAGCCCTGCACATCCTTTACACCGGCTTCCCATCTCCCAACATGCCATTGGCTCTAGTTCCAGTGCAACTGTTGGTACAGTGACCTGTCAGAGTGAGAGGGGCCCTTATGTTTTCTAGCTCATTGTGAGGATTCAGAGTGTCAGCGACCAGGCCTGGGGGGGCGGGGCCAGCACCCCACTCCAGCCAGGCACCAGTGGTCTGCGGGTGATGCTGAGATGGGGTGCCAGCCATGGTCCTTGCTGCTGTGGTTCCTTCGTGTCTGAGCACCAGCCTTAAGCCAGAAGGTTCAGAGCAGCAATTTTCAACCTTTTTCATCTCATGGCACACATAGTTACTACAACTCTGTGGCACACCAAGAAAATATTCTATTTTTTTCCAATCAGAAAGAAAAATAGGTATAATTTTGATTCATTCACACTGGACAGATATTATTGTGTTGGCTGTTGGCATTTTTTAATTTGAAAATCTAAGAGGCCAGTGCCCTTGACTAAATAGTGAGGTGTTGCATGTTTTAAAAGTCCTTGCAGTGCATCGGTTGAAAACTGCTGGTTTAGAGCATGCAGACACAGCCCCTGCCCTGCAGACTCAGCCTCACCACAACCTGGTGGCACCCTGGCCAGCTCGCAGCCAGCAGCCTCATCTGTACCCACCGCTGCGCACGGCCCCGCTGGGCTGCCCATGGAACCGTGCAACGGGGCACCGCGGCTGGGCAATAAAGGAGAATTGTGGCGGGGCCGCCTGGTGCCAAGGAGCCAGTCACCCAGCTCATAAAAAGGGAGCTCCGTCAGGAGAGGCTGGCAGGGAGTGGGCTCACTCTCCTGAATACCAGCCATTCAGCTGAAGGGAAAGGATCCAGCAGTTTTCACTTATGTTACCACAAACAGCAGGCGCTAAAAATACACTGTGGTCTGGGCCCTCATTCCTCCAGCACGTCTGGATACATCTTTTATTAAAGCAATGACCCGTTTTTCATTTGTTAACGTCTGGGCCACTGAAGCAGTCAGATAAACCTATCTAATGAATGCTATTCTAACTAATGCTGCCCCCTTTGTTTTCTCCCTCAGACTCCTGAGAGAGAGCTGAAGGCACAAAGGAGAGAGCACCTGAGGAAACAAGGCAAGAAAGTGGGGAGACCGAAGCTGAAGTGCCGCAGAGGAGGTGTCTGACATCCGGTGTCAGAGGCGGCGGAGCGGGGACATGGTCCCCCGGGGGGTCGGGATGAGAAACCCCAAGTCCCAGGAAATCCTGAGGGTCGTACAGAAAGAGGTTTGGCTGGCCCCGAAGGTTTTGTTTCTTTCAATGACTTGGGGTAAACATATACACTTCTACAAAAAGTGCAATCACTTCGCAAAGATCAGAGGACCAATCTGTCACCTTCTGTACAACCCATGCCTTGGGTTTCTCCTTCTTGGTACCACACTAAGGCAGTTTCACTAAATCATTGTCCGCCCTGGAGCAAAGAAGCTGGAGAAAGGGCTGGAGAAAGACAAACAAATCAGCCCTTATTAGTGTGTGTGGGGGTGAGTGGGAGCGGGGAAACCTGAAAGAAATGATCAACTTAAGTGTGGGATTTTACAATTTTAGATGTCTAATGTCCATATGTCTACTTCCTTCAGCCCAAGTAATTTAAATGAGCTAAAAAAGAAGAAAATAAAAATAATTTAGAGTACTTTTTGTACCTTTCCATCCTGAAAATCAACTCTGAGTGTTAAGACCTGTTTTGCCTTGACTTCTGGTGAAAATCAGAGTCCCAAAATTCAAACACAGTTATGAAAAGCAACTGGTTTTCATTTACTGAGGACCCACAGAGAAGAGATAACCTTTCATACACAAATCCCTTGTACAGCTTCCTGCTGCTAGGGCCCTGGGTTCAAGTCCATATCCCAATCTCTCTGGACCTCAATTTCCGTCTTTTTCACTTGGAGATGGTGTGCTTGTGGAAGGGTCACATGAGATTGTATGTAAAACGCTCAGCTCCGTGCCTGGTACGTACGTAGTGAGTAAGCACCTCACAAATGTTAGCACCTTTATTACCCCATCAACATTTTCTAACAGCACAATGAACAGAACCCAAATTAACGATCCTACGTATTTTTCATTCCGGTGTTCGGAGTCCTGCGTTTGGGGCGATGAGCAACAGGGACTCACTCAGAGGACCTGAGCTTTCAATGAGCAGTAACGCCTCCTTTTCAACATAAAATAATTAGAGTAATATTTGAACTCATCCTATTCATTTTTTTCAGGGCAGGCACCCCCCTAGCCCCACCCAGAAGGAGCTGCCGTCCAGTTACAGGGGCAAAGCACATCCACGTCGGCACCTATCGGATGTACATGCCAGCCCAGTGGAAGAGACAGGGAGCACTATGGGGACAGAGAAACATGTGTCCTGAAATGAGGAAATGAGCAGATGGTGGCTCATAATTAGAGATGGGTGTCATGGCCTCGACTTTCCTCCTCCCTGGTAACAGAATTTAGTTGAGGCTGTTTAGAAGGGTGAGGACTTGTGTTGCAATACCCACATTCTCTAGGCCCATGACAAGTGACCCCAAAGCACACAGCATTTGGTAATTGAGAAAAACAAAGGAATGATTCTATCTATGCTGAATTGGCTTATTCATTGATTTGCCCCAGGGAAGGGGGCTGGTCCAGATGGTTTGCTAGAGCCATCCGAATACTCTGAGTGCAGCCTGGTCCCTCACGGGGACTTCCCCACGCGGCCCGCATCGTGGTCAAACATGCCGCACTTTGCAGGCCCCATCCTATACATGCAGGAGAGATCTGAACTGAATTGAGCCTGCTGGCAGAGAAGCAAAATAAAAGTCATTGTTCAGATATTTTGTCTTGAATGGTATTTGTTTTCATTCCTTCTCTTTCTTCTTCCCTCCTTATACTAGGATCTGAAAAACTCAGGGTCCTTCGGGAGCAAAGGCAACATTATCATCATCTCCTCCGCGGCACGCAAACAGCGGAGGCAGAGATCAGCGTCGAGCGCGCTGCGTTTGCAGCCTTCCCATCTACATATGGTCCCAATTTAGGATCACAAGCAGGGTTGTTTATTTTAGGAAAGCTTTTTAGTTCAGTTTTAAGGTATTTTGCTTAGGCATTGCTTGCTTTTTCAAAATAAGAAAATGTGTATTTTTCCCCCAAAGTGGTGTTTGTTTTGGCTGTTTACTCATTTGCAAAAGTTCAAATTTTATTCTGTGAATTTAACTAATTTTCCTGCAGCCACCACAAGCCCAGTGCCTCACCAACACATACACACAAAACCCAAAATGAAAATAAAATACATTAATTTGAAAAGGAGGCACTTTTAGGATGGCTGCAAATTTTGTAGGTTTTGAAAGTCATCTTAATAAGTAATTTGCAATAGCACGGTCAGCACTGGTATTTGCTGCCTGAAACAAAGTCTCTGCTCACAATCTGCGTGGAGGCTAAGTCTGTGTTTGGACTGACTTGGGGTCCTTTAAAAACTTTATTCTATGATTCTTGCAGAAATTAGGACTTAAACGGCAGTCAGAGGATTAAGCTGAGGATCAACGACTGCTGATAAAATAATGGGGCATGAAACAACATTTTGGTGGAGGTGGGATTAGGTGAGGGCATGGACAAAACGGAGAAAAAGCTAAATTATAAACTCGAGCCCTTCTAGTGCCTCGTTCCGCCTGGAATCCTGCTGCCTGCGATTATTCAAAGCCCTCGACTGCATCTTCCTTTCTGAAACTTCACTGGCGATGATTTCCTTTGTCCAGGGCCTGCGGCACACCTCTGTTCTCAAGGCTGTGACAAGCTGTGTGCCTTTCCTTCGGGTAAGGTTCTCCACTGACGTGCTAATGTGTACGGACGTGTGCACCTGCTTCCGTAAAATAGAGACTTTCTGGGATAATTATTTCATTTTTAAATTGAATTATAGGTTACATTCAGTATTATTTTGTATTAGTTTCTGGTGTACAGCATCGTGGTTAGACAATGATATACTGTACAAAGTGTGGAATGCTGGTTTTAACTGAAAGTAGTGACTTCATGAGCAGGAATTCTAGGCCCCTCGGTGTCCCAGTGAAGAGAGGGGCAGGCTGGGTGGACCTCTGCGCTCCAGGGGCGGGGCAATGACAAAGAGGATCCTGGGGCGCAGGCGGAGACCGACCGAAGGAGGACCTCAGAGCCCAAACTGGAGCCAAGTAAGTGGAGAAGAGGCCCACGATTAGTGGACAAGCGTCCATGGAGATAGCTTCCAACACTAAAGAAAATAGTAAAGGAGACCTGCAGAAGCCTAGGAAACCGGGACGAAATGCATGGGGGAGCAGGTAGATGACATCCACACCCGGACAGCGTGATACCGGAGGTGGTCTCTGCCCGGACTCAAAGCTCTGGGATGGTTTCCGTGAAGGCTGACCTCTCCCGGCCAGCCCGCTCTCCAGCGAGGGAGCCGGTCCCTGGGAACACCAGGCTGAGGAGGAGGTGTGACTAAGGGCCAGCAGAGGCCTCGATGGCCCCGATCTGGAGGGTGGAGGAGGGAGACGCAGGGCCTGGCGCTGCTGTGGCAGCCCAGGGTCCCCTTCTGTCGACTGGCTTGGTGTCAAGTCTCCTTTCTGAGGTTCTTCTCTCGGCAGGGGGGCAGCACGCTGGCCTGTATTGGGGGCACATGGCTTGGGAAAGCGATGATATCCCCTGGCAGTTCCCTCCACACGTCTCTAGATTAAGACGAGGGGACTGGACTTGGGTCAGGGATGGTCTTCTGGGCCGTTCTCATTTGGCCTTACAAATTCATGCCTGTAATTAATTATTGATCCCCTACTTCCCTTTCTCCATCCAAAGCTGCTGTAAATAAGGACATGTCTTTCATAAGTAGCTAGCATAAACATTTGTTTTTGGACAAACAGTGACCTCCTTGTAGGACATTCTTTTCTGTTTCTGAGTTTCTGGCAGTTACCTTTCCCCTCCCACTCCCTTTTTTAAATTCCAGCCTTGCAAGGGAGGGAAGGTGGCGGGGCTGGGGGTGGGGCGGGGGCGGGGAGGGGGGATGGGGGATGGGGATAGTTTGCTCAGACTAAATCCTCTGCAAAGTTCTGGTAGAGCTTTTCTGGCCTGTGGTTTTCCCATCCCACACAAATATCTCCAACTTCTTCCTTTCGTATCCTGGGATTTTTTTTTTTTAATGGCTTCAACCTCTCCACACAACCTTCAACCAAAATTTTAACCAGAACTATTGATGAGAAACAATGTTGGCCTCAGTAAATTTCACAGCCTCTCTTTACTTGGACTAACACACAGCACACTGTCCGATAGGAACATAACATGAGCACAGCATAAAGAATCCAGTCAACAGTGTTGTAATAACTGTGTATGGTAGCAGGTAGGTACTAGACTTATGGGAGGGAATCGCTTCATCGTAAGTTATATGAATATCTAACCACTACAGTGTATGCCTGAAATTAATATAAGATTGAATGTCAACTATAATAGAAAAAATATTTACAAATTTAAAAACAAATCAATAAACAACCCCCCAAAAGAAATATAATGCAAGCCACACAAGTAATTTTATTTTTTAAAATGTTTTATTTTTCAATTACAATTGATATATATTTGTTTCAGGTATACACCCCATCATACAATTTACTAAGTGATCATTCTGATAAAGCTCGTACCTATCTCACACCATACATAGTTATTAGAATATTATTGGCTATATTTCTTATGCTCTACCTCACCCGCATGACTACTTTTAACTACCAATTTGTGCTTCTTAATCCTCTTACCTTTCACACACCCCCAACACCCCTCTTATCAGGCAACCATCAGAATGTTCTCTGTGGCTATGAGTCTGTTTCTATTCTGTTTGTTTGTTTTGTTTTTTAAATTGAATTGATATGTATGTAATGCCATTTTATTGTTCATATTTTTCTTCTTCTTCCTATTCTTCTTCTTCCTCTTCTTTTCTTCCCCTTCTCCTTCTCCCTCTCCTCCTTCTCCTCTTCCTCCTTCTTCTTAAAGACTTTTTAACATACCATGCAATGCTCGTTTGGTAGTAATGAATCCCTCTAGCTTTTTCTTGTCTGGGAAGCCCTTTAATGTCTTTCAATTCTAAATGATAGCTTTGCTGTATAGAGTAATCTTGGTGGTAAGTCCTTGCTTTCCATCACTTGGAATATTTCTTGACAATACCTTCTGGCCTGCAAAGTATCTGTTGAGAAATCAGCCGACAGTCTTATGGGAGCTCCCTTGTGGGTAAGTAACTGTTTTGCTACTTTTAAGGTTCTCTCTTTATATTTAACATTTGGCATTTTAATTATGATGTGTCTTGGTGTTGGGCCTCTTTGGGTTCATCTTGTTTGAGACTCTCTGTGCTTCCTGGACTTGTATATCTATTTTCTTCAGCAGGTTAGGTAAGTTTTCCATCATTAGTTTTTCAAATAGGTTTTCAATTTCTTGCTCTCTCTCTTCTCCTTCCAGTACCTTTATGATACAAATGTTGGTACACTTAAAATTGTCCCGGAGGCTCCTTACACTACCCTCATTTTTAAAAAGATTCTTTTTACTTTTTGCTGCTCTGATTGGGTGTTTTTTGCTTCCTTCTACTCCAAATCACTATTTTGATTCTTGGCTTCATCCACCCTAGTGTTGGTTCCCTGTAAATTATTCTTCATTTCAGTTGGTGTATCCTTCATTTTTAACTGATTCTTTTTTATGGTTTCTATGTCCTTTTTTTATGCTGTTGGAGTTCTCTCTAAGTTCATCTACTCTTCTAAGTTCATTGAGCATCTTATAACCAGTGTTTTGAACTCTGCATCTGATAGATTACATGTCTCCATTTTGTTTAGTTCTTTTTCTGGAGTTGTGTTCTGTTCTTTCATTTGGAATGTTTCTTTGTCTTCTCATTTTGGCGGCTTCTCTGTGTTTATTTCTATGTATTAGGTAGAGCTGCTGTCTCCCAGGCTTGGTAGTGTGGCCTAATGTAGTAGATGTCCTGTAGGGTCCAGTGGCACAGCCTCCCTGTTCCCCCAAACCGTGCACTCCAGGTGCGCCCCCAATGTGGGCTGTGTACACCCTGCTCTTGTAGCTGAGCCTTGATTGCTCTTGGCACGTAATGGGAGGGATTCACTCCCCACCCAGTCTGTTGAGTGTGTGGACTGGCTGTGCCCACTCTGGAGCATCAGCTGTGCAGGGGTCCACCCCATGGAGCAGGACTTCCTTCAGCCGGGTTCTGGTGCCTGCTCAGTCCACCCCTTGAGTCACGCAGATAATTTTAAATTGTCTAGTAGCTTCATTTCAAAAAAACAAAAAGAAGTGGGTAAAATTAAATTCAAGAATTTATTTATTCCAATATATTCTAATTATTCTAATTTCAACATGCAATCAATATAAAAAATGACTGATGAGATCTTTTGAATTCTTTTTGTTCATATTGCCTTCAAAACCTGGTGTGTAGCTTACACTTAGAACACATCAGTCACATTTCCAGTTCAGCAGCTCGTGGGACTGGCCCCCACGTGGGGCAGCTCAAGTGTGCAGAGGCTGGGTCGGCAGGCAAGAGTGCAGGCTCTGTAGCCCAAGTGCTGGAGTTTGCATCTTGGCTCCATCATACCAACTCCATGACGCTGTCTATAAAACAGGGCATGGGTAATGCCAGTCGTAAGGGATTGGTATGAGGACAAAATAAAATAACATAGGCCTTGGAAGGCTTTTTGCATGGCAAACATTAAGTGAAATGACTGTCATGTCACAACACACAAGCTCTAGACTTATGCGATCCTGGACGAGTCATCTTACCTCTCTGAATATTAGTTTCCTTCTCTGTAAAACCGGGTGATAATAAAGCTTCATTGAGAAGATTAACTGGGACAAACATAGCACTTAATAAATGTTCATTTCTTTCCCCTTGGATTTAGGTGTCAATAAACAGAGAAATAGCCAAAGGGCCAACGGAGCGGGAACAGAGGTAAATGGGCCTGGGTAGTTGGCACACAGGATGGTCACAAGGTACCTGTGCCTCAGGCAAGCATCCAGCCGGTTCCGACCTGCCCCAGGCAGTTGGCGGAGTGCCCGTTAGGTATGTTTCTTTGCTGGTCCCTTCGCTGGAAGCTACAGCAGCAAGCAGTGTCCCTGTTCCACAGGCTGATGGAGGCTGCATCTGCATCTTCCGTGATGAATCCCGACGTATGCCTAATTCAACAGGCAGCCACTCAGTATTTTAAAACTACAGCAATGACTCGACTCCCTTGGTGTTGAGGAGAAAAACAAGGAAATTATTTGTTTATTATATAATTCAATATCACTAACGGTAGTGGCCTTGTCTGCTTTCCTACCCAGAGGTTTGTTTTTCATATTTAGTGGCTTATACAAGATTTTGAGAAAGAAAACTTAAAAATTTTAATTAAAACCATATCCTAAATATCCTTCAAATCCTCTGCATATTTGTTTATTGTTTTTCCTTACGGTTGATTTGTTAAGAGTTTTGGAATTACCAAGGAAGAGCTTTGTGGGGATGTTTGAAATCCATGATCCGACAGGGAGGGACACAAGTGACAGGATTGCTTGTGACTTCAGCGGTAACCAGCCGCTCCTCAAACCGCCAGCTTGGGCCCCTTCCTGCTGCACTTCGAGGAGATACTGCAAACCCTCTGTAGGTTTTAATGCCCCTCTGCACCGAGATGCTCCAGAAGGCTCATTTCCGAATGACAGCAAAACTGTCATGAGAACAAAATGAGTTTTGGATGACACGGAAGGCCCAGCCATTTCTTCCACCAATGAAAAGGGAATTTTTTTAAGTCTTCACCCAAAGATATGCTTATTGATTTTAGAGAAGCAGGAAGAGGGGAAGAGAAAAAGAGAGAAATATTGATGGGTTGCCCCCCAACACACCCTGGCCGGGGATCGAACATGCAGCCTTTTGCTGTACAGGCTTAAGCTCCAACCCACGGAGCCTCCTGGCCAGGGACAAAAGGGAAATTTTGATAAGACACCAAACAGTGCTCGGTTTTACCTAAAGGGCCTTGCAATCAATCTCACAGCTCTGACTCTTTACTTTTCCACAGGAATTCACTAAAACTGAATGTAACAAAGAAAACAAAATATAGCAAACAGTGAAACACCCTGCACTAAACTGGATCTATCTCTATCTCCATGTTATCTTCCAGAAAGTGGCAGAAACCTGGCTTTCTTTGTTCGTAAATTGCAGGAGCAAATGCTAATGTGAGGGTTTAAATAAACAAGAGTTGAGTAAAGATGCAGTCTTACCAAAATGGAAATAAATTTCCTGAGAGTATGCACACTATTCACGTTATTCTAATGATTTCGATGGTATTAGACACATCTTAGGGAAAAGTGGCCCTGATGAATAAATGTACTTTTAATTTATTTCAAAGCAGTGATTTAAGACTTAAAGGACTTGGGGGAAGGAGGACGGGCATAACCACAAAAATATTACTTAAACCTTGAAAAGATTTTCATCCAGAAATGCCAAAGGGTCTTATTTATTTGATGTTCATTCCCCATGTGACAGAAGGAGAATGACTGAGGGGAGAAGAGTCTCTGAGACCGAAACTGGGGACAACATACAAAGGCCAGTCTTGTTCAGGCATCACTGGCCCGGGCTAGAGCTGGGAAGGGTGACTGGTGTCAGTACCCATCGCTATGTGTTTGAACCTCATCTCCTGTGTTAAATCATTGCGTCCTTACCTCTCTGAGCCCCACCCAGGGTTCTGTCCATGGAGCAGGTCCTCTACACGTATTTGTTTATAGAATGGCCTCCATTCCGTGCCACTGCAGATGACTCAAGGTTCTCGGCAGGACACATTATTTATACAAGTAAAACCATCTAGCAGAACACACATGACTAGGACTCTTGCTATGGCTATTGCTAGACGTGGATTTACAGCAAAGTGAATGAAGCTTAAGATTCAGGGCCCCTCATTTGCATAGACTGCTTCCAAGGCCCTGGACCTAATTTTGTATTTGTAATTTTGTGTTCTTCTTCTTAAAGATGGTTTCAAAATCACATACACTTCAGGCCTCACAGAACTTGGATCCGCTCTGGGCTGTTTCTAAAAGCCATCCATAAATGAAATCTTGGAGTTTTCATCTGTCATTATTTTAACTCCTACTCAACCAAAGCAAATATGAATCAACTAGCTCAGTAACCATGGACAAATTAGGTCTGTGTTTCTCGCTTTTGAAAATGAAAGGCGATTGGATATGATTCCTTGGGTTCCCAAACAGAGAGCTGTGGGAGAGTAGGCAGAGTGGAGGAGAGGAGGCAAACGACCTGACCCCGGGCCCTCGTCCTGACTGCACTACCAACAGCTGGTATATGACCTTCTGCAAGAAACTTCACCTCTTGGGACCACAGTCTTCCCTTCTAGGAAATGAGGCAGGCAGGCAAGATGCTGTCTGAAGTGCCACCTTATCTGTAATTCCAGCACCCTGGTTCGTGCAGTGTGCCACATCTCACAGCCACTCTCACCGGTGCTCATGGAGCCCTAGGGAGCACTCAGTGGAATCTTCTGGCAAGCTTCAGACTTCTAACTCAGTGTTCTTCCTGTTATACCACATTGCGGAGACTTGCCAGCTGAGGAGTAAATAGGGCTGATGTCATTGGTTTTGATGGCCTTCAAATAGCACTGCTGTCATGCTGAGTCAAAGATGACAGTGTGACATGAACCAGCGTTGTAGTGTGTTCATGTGGCAAAGGATGAGGGGGGCGCGTCCCTCCCACAGGGGGAGATACAGCCAGTCTCCAGGGAAAGGCAGCTTCTTCGCATGCCTACATTCAGAACCAGGTCTGCTCTTCTCCACGACTTGACTGCGCTTGCTGACAGTGAGACAAAGATTAGAAATCCCTGGGGCACTAGCAAAAAAGTCCTAAGCAGCGACACTCCAGAACTACCATATTTAAATTCCCGGAAAGACAGGGGCGGGGGGCGGGGGCAAGGAATATTTAATTCCGAAAGTTTCCCAGGTGATTCTGGTTATCTATCAGGTCAGATAATGGCTGTTCCAAGTCGTTTTCTCTGTCCTAACAACCCTGGAAACACAAAAGCCCCTGAAACAGCCCATCTAGTGGCCCTGGTGCCTCCTGCCAAAAAGGAAACGGGGGTAGTGTGGGCTCAGCAAGTAATGCCCAGAATGCAGCCCTATCACAAAAGACCACCTGTTGGATGATTCCCTTTATAGGGAATGTCCAGAGCAGGCAAGCTCATTGGGACAGAAAGGAGATTAGTGCCGTCAGGGTCTGGGGAAAGAAATGGGAAGGAGGGTGAGGGGGAAAAATGGGGTGGTAATGATTAAGGGGAATGACAGTTCTTTTGGGGGGTAATATAAATGTTCTCAAATTGATTGTGATTATATGAATACAATAAAACATTAAATTATACTTTAAGTGTGTAGTATGTGAATTATATTTCATATATATATATATATATAACCAGCCCTAACCTTCCCTTCCCTTACACACACACACACACCCCATGCCAATTTGTGAACATTGATGGGTCAATTACAAATTCCCAGCTAGTAAAATTCCTACATGTGTGGCTGGCACTCAGTCTCCTTACCACCCCAACTCACTGTCTGACCTCTAATACCCTTCCCCAGCCTTGGGAGACCAGAGAAACGAATTCATCCCATGCCAGTGGCACCACCTGGTGGCCATCCTGGGAAATTCACCTTCTCTGTCACTGTCGTTTCTTGCACAAGCCCTCTTCCCTCTTATCTCCTTCCAACTTCAGAGTTCAGTTATTTCCAGTTTAGGTAATCTCCAATTTATACACAAGCATCCCCTTCCACCTCTTCCCCCTAACTCTTGCCCAGGGCCTCCCTCTACTGCTGCTGAAAAGCGTAAGAAATTTCAGTTGTCAGTTTCTTCTGTGGAAAAAAGAGTAGTAAATCATAAAGTGGGTAAACACAATTAGAGCTACTAAAAAGGCAATCCATCTCATGAACAAGTATTTTGGAGAATCAGAAAGGCAAATAGGTAGATAACAGGTGGAAGGGCGATCGGTTTTGTTGGCATCAAATTAAAACTGAGATGCAATGTTTATCTGTTAAATGAAATGATTTCTTGAAAGGTAAAACTCCTAGTTAGCAGGAGAGACAAGATTGCCATGAACAAAGAGATGGAGAGGGAGCAGCCTGCAGCTTGCTGTCTGACAGAAAGCAACCAGGCAGAGAGCCTGCAGGGCAGGGAGCTAGCAATCTGCAGGGAGCTCGACCTAGTGTGTGTGTGTGTGTGTGTGTGTGTCTGTCTGTCTGTCTGTCTGTTTGTTTTGTAGATACAAATGCCCTAGAGAACTCGTCAGGAGTCCACACAAAGATTTATGTGCCAATATGGTCACTGAGGCAATGTTTATGATGGGGACAAACTGGAAACACTATAAATGCCCAACCTTTAGGGAGTGTTTAATGGAACTATGGCATAACCGATAATTGAACGTAATGCAATAACTTGTCGGGAGCCGACCAACAGCCAACCCTTGACACAGTGGGGATGGATGAGACGCATCTGCACAGCAGAGGCGACTGTGGCTGGAACTCCTGTCTATCTCTTCCTGTATACCTGTCCCTGCTAGCAATAAGTGGTGGGATTTTTGGATACCTGTGCATTATAACAAAAAATCTGCATGATGCCTCTGATTCTGCGTGAAATGACTTGCTGACCACAGAATAGAGACCCCTAGCAACCCTAATGCTGCCTGCTTCCCCCCACCTGGGAAGTTAAGAACAAAATTAAACTATGGGCAGACCAACTGCCAGAATGCTGAAGGAAGCTGTTGCTAGGAATGTTTCTTAAGGAGTCACCACTTAAAAGCTTAAGATTTATTAGAGCCACTACCCCTCCCATACCCTGGACAAGAGTGTAAAGAAGCAAGGAGTTCTAGTTGAAAATAACAACCTCAATACATGGAAACAAATACAAAACATGCCCCCACAAGGTGTATAAGTCAAAAGACCTAGGCAGGAAACCAGTTACCTGACCTAGACAAATCTAACCTCAATGGACAATAGCTAATTTCTATATAATCTATAAATCTCCCCTTGCACCCTTTTAACTTAGACCAATCCCTAGAATCTTAATAGACATCTAGTTACTAATTGGCACCTGAAAGTTTGTGCCTGTATAGCTTCGTTGGCTATCTCATTAATGACCCTCTTGGTCAAAATAACCTTTGTTTAATATGGTTAATCTGTGGGGCCTCCTGTACTTTTCAGTTATTTCTTTGTTTAACATGACTGATCTGTAAAACCTTCTGTACTTTTCGAAATTATTTCTATGGTAACCATTTCTGTTTTAATAATCATACTATGCATTGAATGTTGTATAACCTCCCCTATAAAAATACAGATTGATTCTTCTTGGTGAGTCAGTCAGGACCAGAGAGCATGGCTGTCCTCCGGCACCGCACTTGGTGTCTGTCTCTTTGCCTGTGCCGTGTATCCTTCGGGGACCCTGAGACCCCACTGAGGCTGGACCCTGGCAATAACTAAAAGCAACAGTGACTTTCTATGATATATGAAAAAGCTCTTGATATAATATGAAGTATAAAAATCAGATAAAAATATTTTGGCATGGTCTAAAAAGCTACGTAAGTACACAGAAAAGGACATTGAAGGAAACACACCAAACGTTGAAAGTGGCTATCTCTAGGTAAGATTATAAATCACTTATTTTCCAAATAATCCAGATGGTCTTTATTACTTTATAATAACAAAACATACTGTAGGCATAAGTAATCCATACGACCTAGTCTTTTTTATTAGTAACCTCAAATTTCCTTCTGAGTGTGCAGTGGCAGGGAAAATGAAGCCTGCAGAGCAGTCATTTTCCACAGGGGGCGCTGTTGACTCACAGAGGACATTTGACCTTGGAGACAATTCTGGCTGTCACAAGCTGGGGCATTCTCCTGGCATCTGGGGAAGGGGCCAGGGATGCAGCCTCCACAACAAAGAATTCTCTGGCTCAGTGTCCAGAGTGCTGAGAGTGACAACCCTGCTCTAGAGTCAAACATACGATTGGAATCCAGACCCCAATCTTTTAAATTTCTTCTCAATTATTCATTTCAAACATAATCTTGGAGTCAAGTAAGCTTCGATGTGCTCTCCCCAGATTCTAGAACTTCAATATTCAGGATGATAGGATGAAAAGTGAATTTGGGCCTATAATAGTGATAATCCAAAATTCATGGTAGCAAAATTTCTCTAGGTATTGAGCTCACACAGGCGAGAAGCTGATCTGTCCGTCCAGACATCACTGAATTGGGTCCGCCCTGCAGTTGAAAGGCTGAGCCTGGAGGGGGCGCAGTGAACAGGAGGACACACACATAGATGTCCTGTGAGCACCTCTCACTAGCGACCAAAAGCTACAGGTGAATGATTTGGGGCTCATCCATCCATTTGTGTTTCTTGCACTTTCACCCTCCACTGAACGATTCAAGCTCTATTTATAAATCTGCTCATAGAAATGGATTATGATCCAGAGAGAGCAAAACTCTAGACCCAAGACGCCTGCATTCCTGACTGCTTCTCCATCAGAAGTTTTGGTACCACCTGCAGCGATGGGACCTCCCACTAGCGGCCTCTCCCCACCTTTGCTAAATCAGAGGGAGGCTGGCGGTCATTTGTGCAGTGTCCTCAGCGCTGTTGCGGGGGCAGAGGGAGGTGATATGACTTGCCTTGGAGAGCGGATGAACACCACAGTGGGGCAGGGTCAGAAGGCAGGCTTCGGAGAAGGCTGCATGGGGACTTAACTCCAGTCCCAGGCATGGAACCAGTGAGCTGGGAGCAAGCTGACCACGGCCTCCAGCAGGCACTTGCTTGTGCGCAGCCCAGACCCATAGGCACCAAAACTGCTTGTAAGAAGCCAGAAGCGCTTACCAGGCTCCAGTGTGCTGTATACAGACCTAGTTACGTGAGAGTCGGCTGCCAAAACTCTCTTAACTGACCATGCACATAAAAAAAACCAAACCTCTTCCATATTAGTATAATGCATCATTTACTGTGAGAATAACTCCTGTCCACCCCCACCCCACCCCCTCCCTTCAGAAATGTTTTCAGACCTGTAGGGTTGCCATACTTTTGCACACTCCAGAGACTAAGGACTATTCCAGAGTCTGGACAAACTGAACAGCATAGCTGAAGGAGATATCTTTTTTTTTTTTTTTAAGGAACGAAAGCAAGACACAGGACAAGAGACCTGCTGGTTCAGTTCAGGAGACAGGCGTCTTCGGTAGTTACGGCAAAGGAATTCTCCCTGGCAGGCGGTCGTTTCCACTGCTCGGGAGGAAAACGTTAGTCACCACATCTGTCCAAATCATGCAGGGCTTGTGGACACAGGCCTGAAGAGCTGCCGGACCACAAAGACGGCATCAGGAAGGTCCCCTGGGCCGCTGCAGGGCAGGCCAGTCACCTGGATAACTCGCCCCAGCCACAGTCTCTGTCTCACAGAAAGAACGACTTTGACAGGCTCCTGGGGGAGATGACAATAGGGATGAGTCTGCCGTGAGCCCCTGCTGGAAGGGCATCACCGTGGTCAATTTGGACCCAGGCCAAATGCCAGGTGACAAGTTCTCTTCCCGCTGCGTGGGGTGGCACCACCCATTGTACACCCAGGTACAGTGTGCACAGCTGTGCCAGGTCGGCATCCAGTCCTCTGGGAACTTGCCACCAGATGGGTGCAAGCGAACAGCCACGTTACGTTTCGGTCGTCCGCAAATGCTGAGTGACTGAAAAATCCCCACTTCTGTCCCCTGAGATCCCAGCGGTGCTGGTGCCGCATGTGCGTGCACTGGACCAACACAGAAAGAAATGCCCAGTACACCCTGCCGCCCAGTGCCATTGCCGCCACTGAGGGCGTCTCCAGGTCTGGCACAGCCTTTTAGTGTGCAAGGAGGTGACAGGCTGTGGAGGCAGCCGCTTCCCTGGGGGAGCAGGGGTTCCTGTGTGATGCAGACCATGTGCTCCTGCCCCAAATACTTCCAAGTGGAGGAACCTGATGACACCTTTCAGAGTTTCTGGCCTTCCTCGCCGCCACGGCCCCTCTCCATCTCCAACCTGCACTCCACACATCCTGGCTAAACAGTGTGCTGCTTCCCACTTCTTCCTACCTGAATGTAGGTCCCCAAGATCCACATCCAACCCCTCCTCAAGTCCAGTTCAAGTAGGTCAAGTTCAACTGACCTGCGATTCTTTTCTGGGAGGCCAGCACATTGCCCCCCTCCAGAACCCCTTTTATGGTGACTGTCTGACCCACATCCTCGGCTCTCAGCTTCTATCCCAGCGTGCTCTAGAGACACATTTCAGTGTCTATGGCCCTTTCTCCCCGCTAGATTTCAGCTTCCTAAACAAGCCTGCAAGTCGCAGTAAGAGAAAACAGGCCCTGCACCCCCCCCCCCAGTCGCTCTCTAGACAGCAGAGCACATGGCAGCTGACCCACCACACTGGACTGAGGCGGTGCTCCTCCCTCCCGCTCCCTCCGTGCAGTGTTTGCCTCACACCTCTGGATGCCTCTGGACTGAAGCGCCAGCGGGGACTGCAGCCCAGCGGGGGTCGGGGAGCAAGGAGAGCAGAGGTCTCATCCTGCTCCAGCAGTTTTCTGCAAAACTCCTTAATTCCTTTGGTCAGGGTTTAACTTCTACTAACAGATGACCCAAAGATAATGCCCAGCCCTTACCTTTTGACCCTATGTCACAGGTGACAAACACAAGGCCCGAGAGCAGGATCCGACCCTCCACCTTATTTTATCCAGCCCCGCACCTTGTTTCCACCCAGCCGCAGCACTGAGCTCTCGCTTAACTGTTAAGGAGCAGTTACATTTATACAGTCCTAAAATTACATTTGGCCCTTTGAAGGCAACTGTGAGGCTGACATGGCCCCCGGTGAAAATGAGTTTGACAAATGAAAGTCTATTGGTTGTAAAAGGCATCAAGTTAACAGTTCCTGGCACACAGTAGGCACTTAATAATTACCTATGGAGTATGTGAAAATGGAAGCGGGTTAGATGGTGTTTTGACAGCACGCACAGCTCAGGGGAGTGCATCGATCACATCCTGCGAGCCGCGCCAGCCCCTGCGGTCTGCCCGCAAACCCCCGGGACACCCTTCCCAACCCCTCTGCGCCGTCTCACACCGGCGTCTCCCACGCCCACGTCAGCACGCTTCCCTCTGACCCGGCAGCGGACTGACTGGTCTTCTTGACTTCAAAGATGCTTCTGTGACGTATTTCATGGCAAATCGCAGTACTTACGTAGCCAAAAGGGCGAGAAATAAAACAGCACAGTCGAGTGTGAAGAGTTGCTTGTTACCAGAATGCGCGGGAAGCGTCAGTCTCACTGCGGGCGCCCGCGCCTGACCTGCAGGTCAGCACCGAAGGGAGCAGAGCGCTTCCATCGCCAGCGGGGAACCGGGCTCCCCTAAAGCTGGACATGCAACTACTGGGGACAGTCTTCTGAGGCCAGGCCTAGGGGGACACAGGCACAGGGAACACAGGGTATGACCCCAGACTGTGACAACCTTCCAGCCCTGAAGCCACGTCTGCCTGGAAAGACGTGTGGTCGGATGAGAGAGGCAGTGACCACAGAACGATGCCTCACATTTGTTTGATGCTTTAGAGCATCCCAAACACTTCTTATATACAGGGCGGGGCAAAAGGAGGTTTACAATTGTTCGTATGGAAAACAATAGAATAATCCATAAAAAACAACATAAGAATAAACTGTGTTCCATGAACTCACAGCTGAACACCCACCGTTGCCCACCTGTGCATTATTTGGCCACCACATCGGCCCTGTGGGACGGATGGACCGCTGGCGTCCGTTCTCAGATTGGCAACACGAACTTCCCAGGGCCTATGGACCTGCTCAGTGCCACGCGGCGGGGCTGAGCGAGGACTAGAACACCTGGCCACCTGCCTCGGTGCTCTTCCTGCTGCTGCTCAGCGACCCCCTCCCCACCTCGGGCCCCATCTGCGCCCGGATCACACGGCACGGTGCGGGCAAAAGCGCACACTTCGTTTTCATTGCGGTGCCAGGCTGTGGTCTGCTAAGCCCTTCCCGCCTGCCTCAAGAGCTTTCTTTACGACCCGTGGTGCCCAAGGTGTTCGCACCGACTTGCTCCAAGAGGAGAGTTTGTCAGAAAATTGGCTTCCTGAAGCATCCTTGTGTCCCTGAAACACCACGTGCCCGAATCCAGGCGTGGCTCCCCGCCGCCCCCACATCACGGCAGCTTCTCGGCTGATCCTGACAAAAGTAACAAGTCTGCGGGGACAGAGGCAGCTGGTTGGAGGGAGGCTTTCAAACCTACCCCAGCTGTTTGCCAAACAACTGGTAAAGCTCAAACCATGTGATGTGGGCAACTTTCAACTTAAAAAAAAAAAACTGTTATAAAGATTATATCAAATGAGACAGGGTGCAGGAGAGAATTTTTGCAAACCATTAACTGTTGTATAACATTTAGCTGCCGCTGTCCCATTCCCACACGCGCCTGATGCACTTAGCCACTTACCTGTGGAAAATTGTTCACTGGGGCTCCTGCAGGGCCGCCGCACACGGCTCCGGTCCCTGCTGCCTCAGCCTTTCTCCAGGTGGCAGGTCTCCCAGCCTGAACCTGCTCTGGGCTTCAGGTAGGGCAGCACGCCTGGGAGGACCCCTGCCAGAACCTACGTGCACTGGGAACCGAGAGGCCTCCGGGGAAAAGTTCCCAGGAAAGAGGAGGGGGGTCTGGCTTGCTGAGCCTGAGGAGGGGCAAACCACGCCCTTCCTGAGCAACGGCAGGGAGAGCGTTTTTGCTCCTGTGGTGCCCGATGATTAGATTTGTCTTCATGTCCAACTGTTCATGGGAATCCCATGGAAAGCGCAAGGTGGGGATGGAGGGGTTGGGAACAGTGAGAAATGAAATGGAAAGCTCTGTTTTCCTAAAAATTCTCTACGATTTAGGGGCACAAGTTACACTAGGGGACCGCCCCCTGCCCCCACCACCAACACTTTACAACAGAACTCCCTGGGGCTGGCCCTGGCCCCGTAGCTCCATTGGTTAGAGCATCATCCTGATATGCCAAGAGGTTATGGGTTCCAATCCTGTTCAGGGCATGTACAAGAATCAACCAATGAGTGCATAAGTTCTCTCTCTCTCTCTCATCCTTACCCCTCCCTACATCTCTAAAATCAATAAATTTTAAAAAATTTTAAAAAGAACTTCCTGGGCTGCAACAGCTTACTAGAAGGAGGACAAGGGGTTACCCAGCTAAAGGGAGCAGAAGCAAAAAGGGGGGAAATGGGGAACTGCCCTAAGGGAGCCAACCAACTCATCGTGCTCAGGATCACACATGGAGTGTGCCCTGGGGATCACATGTGGAGTGTGCCCTGGGGACCACACATGGAGTGTGCTCTGGGGAAGCCAGAAACAGCTAGGGCGCTTCGCAGGGAGTGGGGTCCTGAGCGAGCAGTTGTAAGAAGGGCCAGTGAGGTTTGAATTGTTAAGGTTAAAGTGCTCCAGGAAAGCATGGCATGGGGAAAATAGTCAACAATATCGGAATAGCTGTGTAGGTGCAGGGGTGTCCAACCTGCAGCCCACCCACGGTCCAGGATGGCTAGAAACGCAGCCCAACACAAAATCATAAATTTACTTAGAACCTTTTTTTTGCTCATGAGTTTTTACTACTGTTTGTGTATTTAATGTGTGGCCCAAGACAACTCTTCCTTTTCCAGGGTGGCCCAGAGACGCCGAAAGGCTGGTACCCCTGGATGCAGGGTGTCAGATGGGCAGCGGATGGACTGGGGCGGTCACTTCAGCAGTTACACAAATGCCCAGTCACCATGCTGTGCACCGGGAACTAATGTGATGCTGTCTGTGATTGGGAATTGAAAATTAATTTGTTTTAGTTAAAAGATAAAATAAGCCATAAGCCATAAGAATGAAATACAACGAAAGGCCCCAAATGTACTTACAGATTGTATTACAGGCTGGATGATCTTGACGGAAATAGCACCCGTCTCCCTTGCTGGGTCCTCAGGGGCCAATGCTGCCGCGACTAGTGTTTAGTGAGTGTCTGTTGTGTGCCTGGCCTGTCCAGGTGCTGCTGACAAAAAGCGAGGCAGGCACGGTGCCTGCACAGTCTAGGGAGGAAGGCAAGCTGCGCTTCGTCCTAAATGCTCATTCACAGAGGCTCTGTGAGCGGCAATTCACAGAAGGGTCGGCAATGAGCCCAGGACTGAGCATCCCCCTTAAAGAGAAACCTATCTCACAATTTGGTCTCAGATCGACCCTGTCCCCGTCTATCCCTTTCATTGACCAGCCTACGAGGCAGCGTGCTGGGTTGTTCAGAATGGAACAAACACCAGGGCTCTGAGCCCAAAGACAGGTGCCACCTGCAACCCTGGGTAAGTCACTCCTCTGAGTTTCTCTTTCCCCATCTGTCGCACGGCACTGCACGGGAAGCCACTCTGACATCCAGAATCCACACAGAGGCATTCAGAGGGGCTGTCCGGTCTTCATGTGGGCGAAAACCACTTTCCTCGGAAACTAGTGGCTTGATGGCACCTGTGTTCCTGTGCTCCTCATCCACTCTGGCGTGATGGTTAGTTAAATGTGGCAGCTTGGCTGGGCTATAGTGCCCAGCTGCTTGGTCAAACCCCAGTCTAGATGTTACTGTGATGGTATTTTTTTAGGTGTGATTAACATTTAAATCAGAAGACTTCAGGGACTAGGCACAAAGGAAAAAGGACTCATGGACAACAGTGTGGCAATTCTGGGGGAAGGGGGGTACAAGGGGACTAGAAGGTAATGTAAAACAAATATATACAATGAAGATTAAATTTTTAAAAAAGAAGATTTTGAGCAAAGCAGGTTACCTCCCAGAATGTGGGCGAGCCTCATCGAATCGGTTGTAGGCCTGAAGCAAGAACCACGAGGCCCCTGAGGAGAAAGGCACGCTGCCCTCAGACTCACGGTCACCTCAGCTCTGCCAAGGGGCGCGGCCGGCGGGGCAGCCCGAGATTTCAGATTCTGCAGCCCGCCCAAATGCGTGAACCAGTTCCGTAAAATAAGCATCTCTCGTCCATGTGGTTCTTTCTTTACAACCTCCATCATAACTTTACTTGGCTGCATCTTATTTAGATAGCTTGCACATTTCCAATCCCACTAAACCTTCCTCTCCAAAAGGATACGGGACAAGAGAAGAAAATGACACAGCAGCATCTCGTCATCAGACGGCAGGCCCACATTGCGAGGTACAGATGATATTTTCTAGACACTCAAACTCGTATCGGATGTTAACATGATTCACGGTTCTGTTTTTACAAGCCTGAAACATCACTGCAGGGACGTCACGGTGCACAGGCAAGTGGCTCCGATGCAAACCCTTCAGTTTGCACCCGTGCTCCTGGCAGTGACGGACTTCGTGATTGTTAGACATGTATCTCCAGTCTCGCTCATAGCAGCCTTCCTGTGGTAATGTATGTATGTATGTATGTATGTATGTAATGTTTGTACATAAAGACAGGTTTATTTATCAGTATAAATATGTATATGAGTGCATAGGGTATATGGATATGGATACGTAGTGTGTTGCTTCTCTGGACAACCCTGACTAACACACCTGGGTTCTGCTGACTTCCATGGTGACACATCAAGGCCCCCGCCTGCCTGGACGTGAGCACTGCACAAGGACTGTCCAAGCGGCCAGTACCTGGCGTGGCAGTTAACAGCTGTTACACAGTAAACTTAATTTCAGTAACTGTGTTGGTTTTCCAAGGACCTCTTTGCCATTATAAGACAGTCAAATGTTATTTAAGAGATGAACTGAAGATCTCACAGAATTCAATATTCACATAATTTCAGAACAATCCTGATCAAGGATGACAACCATTTCTGCTTATCAGCTGACAGGCAGGAAGCATTGTTTACAATTACTAACTAAGCTTAATACTCAGACGTTCTGATTCTTGAAAAATTGTTACTTTTTACAGGTTCACATTCTTCACAGTTTGTGCATGCAGTAAAACTACTAATTTTTGATACTGCATTGTTGCAAAGTCACTTAAAATGCACACGAAGATTATTAAGATTATTTTGCATTTTTGTTCTTGTTTTTTTAAATATTTTATTTATTTTATAGAGGAGAGAGGAGAGAGAAAGAGAGGGAGAGAAACATCAATGTGTGGTTGCCTCTGGAGCGCCTCCCACTGGGGACCTGGCCCACAACCTAGGCATGTGCCCCGACTGGGAATTGAACCAGCGACCCTTTGGTTCACAGGCCGGCCCTCAGTCCACCAAGTCACACTAGCCAGGGCGCATTTTTATTCTTGTTTTATGACTCATTAAAACATTTATTGCTATTAAGTAAAAACAAAAATAGACAAAGATGACACTCTAGATCTTTTGATCTTGGATTACATTTTACAAGATATCTAGGAGTTATATAACATAAATATAAAAAGTTTATAATATAATTAGCACATAACTAGCAGATAGATTACATTATAGAAAGTTAAACCAGTCTTGTCTGAAATGATAAAATATCAAAATCACATAGGTCAGGTGTATGAAATGTATACAAAAGAACAGAGATTTGGGAGGCTGGTGACATTTCATTCTGATTTCAGTTCTGGGCAGGTGGCTTGAGAGGACACAGAGTGTCTACAAATACCAAGTCCAAACCTCTGAACTCCACTGCATTCCAACATGCCTCTGCCTCTGCCTCTGCCCCCAGCAGAGGAGACCTGGCCTCCAGCTGCACCCCAGTTTCCCACCCCACCCCCCCCATCCTTGGGAACTTTCACCGCTCACTCATCTGCTCTTCATCCCATCTCTTCAACCCCCTCTCCACCGGGTCTTGCCAATTAGCACTTAGACAAAGTTCACTCTCTAACACCAAAACCTAAACAAAGCCTTCTTCCTCTGTATCACGCCCCGCCCCCAGCATCCTTCCACAACTGGAAGAAGGCTCCTCCCCCTTCCCTGGAGGACTCAGGTAACATTTTCACACTTTGCCTTGCACCCTGCATCCTGCAGTGTGGCCTCTGACCACTGCCCACAGGACCCTAGTTCTGTCCATGCCCCCAGTGACTTCAGTGTTGCTCCACCCAGTGGTTTTACTTCACGTGACCTCACCGCCGACTTTGAAGATGGCGACCACTGTCCCCTCTTGACACACTTTTCTTGTTTTCTTTACACATCACCTTTCTGGATCTCATTATGCCCAGTCTTGATCGTTTTATGTCCAGATTCTTCGATCTGGCTCTATGTACTGAGTCTTTAAGGCCTTTTTCTTAGGTGCTCTGCTCCCCTGCCTGATACTCACCCGGGGTCACCTCGCCCGTTCCTACAGCAACAGCCACCATCAACACGGGACACCCCAGATCGCCCCCTTCCCCAGACATCCTCTCTGTGTTCTAATCAGCCAAGGGTCTTTGGACACGGGCACCTGGATGCCCCATGGCACCTTACACACCATGCAAAAATAAGTCATCGTTTTCGTCTCCCTCTTCTGCTCCCTCCCCCAAAACACCCCAAACCTCCCCCTATTCTTTTTCAATTTCTTATCATTATCTGTGCAGCTTTCCAAGAAAGAAAACTGGAAACCATCCAGGGACATTTTTTTTTAAGGATTTGAGTTCAGGGTGGGCTCAACAGAACCCCCAAGAACGTGGGCCCAGCTGGAGGCCCTGACCCACTCAAAGCCAGCCCTCAAACCCACTGCTCTATTGGTTTCTCAGGATGGGATAATTAGAGAGACTTTAGTCAGAATACCTGCATCGAGAGTCAGCCCCGCTCCTTCCTCCAACTGCAGCAAGAGGCCGGCCAGAGAAACCAGTCTCGCACCCTCCAACCTACAAAAGGAAAGCAACGGTTGCCCCCCTGTGGTAGAGTGGAAGCACTGCAGCTCCTTTACCAAGGCCAAAGGTTGGCTAAGTAGAAACTTCTTAGGATCTGACCCAAGTAGGCTTTATCTTACAAAGGACCCTGTCTCCACTTGTATTTATTAAGAAAATAATCTTGGTCCTCCTGGTTTTGAAATGAGGTAATTGAGTCTCAAAAGTCAGTGTTATAAAAAAAGAATTTTAGTATTTTTATGTTTGCCAATAGAGTATCGGTTTCCATGCATGCTAAAGTCCCTTATATAAAATGTAGTATTTGCACATAGCGTATGCACATCATCCCACATATTTTAAATCATATCTAAATTACTTATAATACCATATACAATGTAAGCGCTATATGAATAGTTATTGTATTGTTTAGGGAATAATGACAAGAAAAAAGTCTGTACATGTTCAGTAGAGACACAACCATCACAGGCCTAACTACACAGTACCCACCAGCAGCAATGCCACATTTTTGAAAAAATGTTTTTCATCTGTGGTAGAATCTGCGAATGTAGAGGCCAAGGATTTAGAGAGCCGGCTTTAAAGATTTAAAATTATTTGTGACCATCAATGCCAATATTTATAAATTTCTGTCTCAGTGGTTTAATGCCTCCTGTATCACAAAGCTAGAGATCTGGTGGTCTAGAATGAAGAAGGCGAACCTGTGGCAGTAGGGGAAAGACCTCTTTTACCCGAGGCTGTTAACACTCTGAAAACAGCACATTTTCAGATTGGATTCATCAAAGGCCAACGGTGATGTCAGCTGGCAGAGCCAGTTCTGACTCCCAAGAGTCTCTATCCCTTTGCAAATGGCTCTCGGAATCAATCCCTCGGACAGCGGTGGCTTTCCTTGTTTCTGGGGATCATATAACCATCAGTCATTTAGCTGTGTCCATAGGGACCAATGAGCAACCATGCGCCTGGGGGAAGTAGGCACTGCGGAAATACAAGGTGCACAGAAGCCTCTCTGACCTGTGCTGCCCACCAAATCCATCACCACAAATGGCTTCGGGGAAAGCCATTCAAGATGGAAAATGCACTGTCGATAATCCCCAAAGTGAGAGGAGACAGGCCTGCAATCAGTCACTAACAGCGCCCACTCACTGCATTCGAGAGAGAGGACCAGAAGCTCCACCTTACAGATGAGAAAACTAAGGGTCGGAAGAGCTGCCAAGATCACCCACAGCCAGTAATCGTGTGGCCAAGACTCAACCCCAGTTCTCCCTGTTCAAGCACACGTTTCTCTATAAAACAGGCTGATCCCTGTTTTGTCTTGACTTTGTGGTTGTTGTTCTTTTTTTGTTTTGTTTTGCTTTGCTCTGGGCTAAGACTTTATACATTTAAAAGATACTCCTTACCAAGTCATGTGTAAAGTGCCTAATGGAGAAGTGAAAATAACCCCTAGGCCTCTCGGGATGTTTTTGGCAAATGCTTCCTGCCCAGCCAACACTTAGAGCAATTAACTACCAGGTTTCAGGAATCCTGTGATACACTTTGAGTGTGGTTCACCCCCTGCTGGTGGAGTTCCAGAACTGCAGAACACCCTTCCTGTTCCTCAATGGGCAGCTGTGCCAGGGCACAGACCTTGCACCATGGTGACCAGTCACAAGGTAAACAAGTATGTATCACTAAGCTCTTGGCAAAAACTTCTAGGTAGATTTTTTAAAAACACGGAATAGAAATGGATTATTTTTCTTGAACCGAAAGAAAAAATGTCTTAACAGATCCAGATGTCAAATAGTGTTTACACACATATTGCCTCCAGATATATTTATTTTCCCCCAGATGTGATATATTCAGTCTTCATATATTTACTGAGTACTGTGCGGGTTCCGAATGAGTCACCCAAGATGTGCCTCTGTAGGATGCAGATTATTTTGGGCTAACAGCAACAGAGGCCCCTGTGAATTCAAGAGAAACTCCTGCCCCCTCCCCCTTTAACTACCTGGAAGAATTGGAATTAGGGGCCTTGCCCACGATAAGAGGTAATCAGAGGCAACCTTTCTGGCCTAGCTACGGGGCACAGCAAACCCCTGATTGCTGAAATCTGCCCTTCCTATCCCCCCAGTGACCCCTGGAAGCTCCGAGGCACCCTGCCTTGCCCCGGATCAGGGAGTCACAGGCGCCTCACTCTCTCTGTCTGTCTGTGAACGTGTCATATCCTTGGATTCCTGTCCATGGGAAAATGTAATTAAATTCGGTTATTTTCTCTTGTCAGTCTGTCCAATGCTGATTGACTGAGGATTGATTTTTTAAATGGCAACTCTGAGTTGGGACCCTCCACGCCACTTGCTTGTTCTTACAAGTCTTCTCGCACCACACCATAGTTGTCAGTTTACTTGTGGGTCTAGGCCTGGATATATGGTGAGCGACTTCAGAACCCAGGGTTTTCAGCCTTGTCTTTTGTCTTCACTTCCTTTCTGTCTTCACTCATTAAATCTCTGAGAAAATGAGAGTGTAATGATTGTGGAAGAGATCACCACTTTCAAAAGCCTTGGGGGCTTTTCTAAAATCTATTCTATCCTTCCTGATCCTTACTTTTTTTTTTTTTCAGGAATATTCCCAGAAAATCTGGATTATCTCTTCCAAGATGTGTTTTTTTGGGAACCACCCTGCCTGCTTTCAGGAGCTGTAACCCCCCCGCCCCCATGGCTAAGGCTGAGTGAGCGACCTTGGGACCATAAGCCACTTAGGAGACAAAGCTTATCTCCCTGGCAGGGGCACTGCCTCTGCCCCTTTTACCTCACCCTGCCTGGCCCCCAATGTATGATCAGTTAGCCAATGACAGGTAAGATTCCTCAAGGGAGGATCAACCTAAGACAGGCACAATCATGGGGAGCCCCAGGGAAGGATTTAGGGGGCTATAGCAAAAAGGGGTGATGTACCCTGGCCCCTCAGCTTTGACACAGCCTGAGTCCTCATTCTGTCTGCGAGAAGTCTCCTAATCTCTTGGCTGCCTTACTTCCCCTGCCTGACGTAAGCCTGAAACAATGACAGAGGATGGTGCAGCCTTGTGCTGGAAAGGGCGGGTTCCCCGGGCGATCAGGCCTAAGAAAGAATACATAAATTCCTGTGAAAGCTGCTTTCCTAAGAATGCTCTCCATTAAATGATAAAAGTCCAAGCAGGAAATGAGTTTGTTTCCCAAAGTTTTGTAGCCTTTTAGCTAACAGTTCCCTGACTCAGAATAAGCCCTTGTAGTTCTCTGAATATTATCTATTGTTTGATCATTACTGCCTGACAATGATTGATGAGCTTTACCTGTATTCCTGTGCAAAATGAACCCAATAAAAGCCCATTGAGGAAAAGGCTCTTGGCCCTTCTCCTTTGAGAGATTGGCCACCTTTCCTCCCCAGAGAGATCATGTCTTGGTAGACTTATTCTCAGTTGTGGCGGCCGGGGGGCCCTGCGTGTGGAGCCCCCTCACAGTGTGTTAGGTCTGCTGCTGCTCATGTGCCAGGAAGCCGTGAGAAGTATGGGGTCTGGAGGTCTGGAACTCTGGGTCGAATTCTCAGAGTCATTATACTTGTGTGACTTCGGGACTATCATATCACCTCTTCATTTCTTGGTTTTAACAGCTGGAAAATAGGAACATCTAGCCCATAGATACTGCTTGGCAGTAAATAAATGAGAATGTCTGTGCGAAGTAATGGCACGTAGTAAATACTCAGTAAATTTTATCTCCGCTCCCTTCTCATGTTGATTTAATTATTAGAGCAACTGAAAGAACCAAGGAGGGTGCAGGAAAGCTTCTTCCTCCCCCACAGTGCCCACTATGTGTCTGGGCATACAGCAGGACATGAATAGACATAGTCTCATGGAGCTTCCATTTCAGTGGGGAGACAGACAGTAAGTGAGGAAACAAACAATTATAAATCCCCCCCTCCTCCAAAAAATGCTATGGAGCTTAAAAAACATGGTGACAGAGAATGGGGGCTCAGGTGACTCTCAGGGCAGGCCCGTGTGGATGACGCTGAGACTGAGGCCTGCAGAGCAGGACACAGCGATGTGATGCGGAGAGGGAGGAACAGGCCAGGTGAGAGCCAACAGGCTGAGGAGGCTGGCGTGACTGAGGGGCTAAAGGAGATGCCAGGTAAGGGGGAGGGTGCAGGGGAGTTGTGGGGCCTTCTAGGTTTCCGCAACAAGGACTGTTTGTCTCCAGGTGCAAATGCAAAGCCACTGACTGGACCTTAATCACGGGAGTGATACTGATCTGATTTAAACTTTTAAAGTTTAGCGCTGCCTTTCCTGGGTGAAAAAGCCTGAAAAAAACCAAGAGTAGAGACAGGAAGATCAGATGATTTCAGAAGTCCATGGCAGGCACATGGATCTTGAACCAGAGTGTGGAAAGCAGACTCAGAAAGAAGAGAAAGCAGGCCAAGTGACAGGTGCATTTTAGGGACAGAAATTAAATACACTGCTTATAATTTGAGGAGGATGTATGATGCAGAAAGTCTAGGTTGTTTTATTTTACCTTGCACGTAGGTCAACGGTGGCCCTGTTCATTCATGTAGAAAAGACTGACAGAAACAGGCTGAGGAAGGTGGTGGCAGAGACGCTGACACATGGTAATTTATTGATCGCATTAGCCTGCAGGGTCACTGGAAAGAAGCTGGGACCCAAAAATACAAACACTGGAGTCGTAAGGAAAGAAATAGCTGTTTGAGAACTGGCAAGAGAATACATGGGACCATCTGGTCAGAGAACTGAGAAGAACCAGAGACGTGGCCCCAGCCCCGAGCCCTGGAGAACTTGGCAAAAAAGGCTGCGTCACAGGAGCAGGCAAACAAACAAAAACGAAGCCCAGAAGAAGTGGTTAAAGGGAAAGGGAACGGTGAAAAGCCAGAAGTGTGCCACCTTGGAGTGTCTTGACATTTTGGCACCAAAACCAAGAAAGAAGAGGGTTTTAAGAAGGAAACGGTCGAGTGCTGAGCGCTGCTGAGAGGCTGAGACACCGGAGGCAGAGCTTCAGTGAACGGGGCCAGCGCGTCTTTGGCCTTCACAAGAAGAGTCTAAGACGCAACTCAGGATTAACATGTGCAAACCTCAACTTGACAACTTGCCTCCGAAGATCCTCAGTTTGCTGCTCTTGTGGAAAACTGCCCCTTTCTAGTCTTTCAGTCCAAGACCCCTCTCTTTCTTTCCATTCCCACCTCCAACCCACCAGCATAGCCTGCTGGCTTAACTTAAAAATATATCCAGAATCTGACCCGTCCCTCCACGTCTCCAGCTATTAGGCTGGCACATCTCTCACCTGGATTGTTACAGTGTCCTCCTAACTCATCCCCCCGAGTCCACCCTCCCTCCCTGCCGGAACACTGTGCTACAGCAGTTGGTGGTCTTTTTCAAAGGAAGGCTGATGGCTTCGTAGCGCTGTAAGACCCTGTGCGAGCCACCCCCACACACAAACCTCCTCCCTCCCCTCCTGCCATGACCTGTTTCCCCTCCTCCTACTCCCCTGAGTTTCGGGCTCCAGCCTCGCTAGCCTCCTGGCTCCTATCTTGGTGCTTCTGCACTTGCAGCTCCCTCCGCTTGGAACGTCTGGCTTCAAATGCCACACAGCTCACTCTCAACTCTCCGGCTTTTGCTTACCTTCCCAGCAAGGAGTCCCTTGGTCCCATTTTAAGTCGTCTCCTCCGGGCCCCTCCTCTGCTTTCTATTTGTATAGCACTTATAACCATTTGACTTATTATATATTTTGCTTTATTTGTTTATGTAAGGGCTACATCCCTGCCCTGCCAAATCTCCAAGGTTCATATTTATTTCCTCAGTATCTAAAGCCATGCCTGGCATTCAAGAAATACTTCTTGACAAAGGGGTGGTGGGAACAGTGAGCTACGATAAACTACGGGAGAATGGGAGTGAGGAAATGCAGTCAGTGTGTGTCCGAAGGGTGCTGTGAGGGAGCAGAGACGCGGCACAGCAACCAGGAGGGATGTGAAAGTAAAAGAGAAAATGTTTTTACTATATGACCTCAGAAACCTAATGGCACTTTGTATGCTACCATATCCAGACTAAAAGGTTGGTCTGTAATAATATAGTTGAGAGCTAATATGCATCTTCAATAACAAGATTAATCTAAGGATCATACAATTAATTGATCAGAATAGACAAGAGAGAATTGTCTTCTTGGTGCCACGGATTAGATAAAGAACAGCCCTGCCTGAAGGAGCTCAGAATCCAGCGACTGTCCTGGGAAGTGATGACGCTGCTTCCTTTAGAAATGGTTTCACAGCGTGCTGAAATGTTCCTTTGCTTCTCTAGCTCCTACCTCCAAGCTAAATGGAAGCTTAGAGAAGTTAAATAGTTTGCCTGAGCTCACATCACTAGTAAACAGTGGATCTGGCATTTAAATCCAGGTCTCTTTGGAAAGACTCTATATTAAATGTGTGTTAAAATTCACACCAGAATACAGGTATTGCATGTACTTTTCAATAAAAAATTAGAAAACAAATAAGTTTTCTAACTTGGTCCTTCATAGTAAAATCCTAAAATAAGTGTTGGAAGGGATATGGAGAATGCTCCACGTATCTGTCAGAAGCCTGGGAATGAGCAAGAGCGAATGAGCAGGGACAAAGCAAACAAACAGATGAGCTGAAACAATGCTACACTCACCTGAGTAAGTACTAGACTTCCCCGTGCACCAATGCCAAGGTGCAGGGCGGGGAAACTTCCAGCCTTCTTGTTTGGTTTCCTTTTTTCTCTCAAGTCTGTGGGCTGTTTTGTCTATTAAGCTCTCACCCAAGCTTAACAGGCAGAGTTCTACAGCGACCCCCAAGGAGTGCTCGAGATCTTGCTCCCAGCATATGTCATCAGTTGGGCTCAAGTAAACTCATAAAAATTATTTTTAAAGTGAAAAATAAATAAATAAATAAATAAATAAAGTGACCCCCCCCCCATGCCCACCGCCTGCGGAACACATCTGCAGAAACCTCTGCCTTTGATCGTGGGAGGGACCTGTGAATAAAATGGGACATCGTCTCCTGTTCCGTGGCAAAGGTGTTGGGATAGTCACTCCTGTAATGATGACATTATATTATAATTAGCAGACTGAAGGGATAGTCTCCCTCTGCCACCTGTGAGAGGGTCACCATGTGGCTTACAACTTCAGGGTGGCCTCTTCGAGCTGAGGGGGACCCCAGCTAACAGCAAGAAAAAGGGGACCGTGGTCCCACAACAGTGAGAAACAATTCTGCCAACAACCTCGATGCTGGCAGAGGACCACAAGCCTCAGCCAAGGCTGCACCTGCGGTCAATCCCTTGACTTCAGCCTGTTGGGACCCTGGACAGAGACAGCCAGGCAAACCCATGTCCCAACTCCTGACGGGTGGAAACCACAAGGTAATAAATGGCTATTGTGTTAAGCTGCTAAAGGTATGGTAATTTGTAACAGTAGCAGAAAAACTGAAACACAAGCCGATACTCATCCCTTGCACAGATGCTGTTAGAGGAGACCTAACATGGCTGTGACCTCGCATTGCCCCAAGGGTAATAATGGAAACAATTTCTAATTCTGAGTTGTCCTAATCCATGTTCTTTCAAACCTGCATGCCTTTTCACTTGCCATTCCAGATGAATTCCTATTCAAACTTCAACACCAGGGTCAAATGTTGCTTCTTCAAAGAAGCATTTCCTTACAGCCAACCCCATGCACTCCCAAGCAGAATAAATTACTTGTATTCGCTTCCAAGGCAGCAGCTTGTCTGCACATCTAGAAAACACTTGCCATGATGCATGGTGATGCCTGTCCTCCTCCCAGCCCCCGACAGTGAATGCTCAGGGCAGAGCTGCCCCAGTCTCCCGCACAGCACCTGGCCTGTAGTGGCTGAAAACAGTTGGGTATCCAGGGAAGAAAATGAGGCTGGAGATTAGCACCGGCTTCTGATGTCAGGGAGCTGCTGTTTCTTTTCCACACAGATGATCAGGCCTCAGTATTAATAGAAACTCAGAAAGCTTCTCCGTGACAACAGCTGGGTGACAAACCTAGCACTGACTGCACTACATGGGCGGACATTTACTGTCTCCACAGAGCTGGATAGGTGTGCTGGAAGCTGGGAAGGCTTTAAACTCTCCCCACAAGGCATGAGGCCCTGGCTCATTTGTCCTGATTCAAGCTCTGTGCTAGGCTGGTATGCTTGCTGATTCAAATCATCCATGTTAACCCATTCCTAAAATCAAATGTCGGCCTAAACAATCACCCCACAGAGTTAGTTTTTCTCAATGGCTTCAAACTATGGGCATCAAGCCAGACACGAGAATCACAGGCGAACAATACCCACGGCATTCACAGGATCCCAAGGTAGAAAGCACTTTCAGGAAATTAAAAACTTGGGCAACATTATGCATCATCAGTCCATAGGGAGTGGCATTTGTTGTGGGGTCGTGTGTGTTCTATATATTTTTAATTGCATTTTTTTGCATTACCATTTATCCCCTTTCCACTCCCCACCATGCGTGTTTTGACAAAACGTACAAAAAGAATTTGCATTTTTCCTGAGGACCCACTCCTGTGGGTGAACACCTGAAGTGCCCCTGCAGCCGACCTGCATGGACCACGCTGCTGCTTTAGGGCCCCACCTCGGCAGAGGAGGAGATCACTCCCGTGCAGGGAGGACACACAGCAAGGCGTGGCAATAAGGGACCTGCTCATAAGAGCAGCTGTGCACCAGCTCCTCAGAGCTGCCTTCAGATTCTCTCTACAGATAAATCATTAAACAACAGAGTGCTGCTTTTTTTTTCAATCTTCACCCAAGGATATGTTCGTTGATTTGAGTGGGGGGCGGAGAGAGAGAGAGAGAGAGAGAATCACCGATCAGTTGCCTCCCTCACAAACCCTGACCAGGAATCAACCCCACAGCCTAGGTATGTGCCTTGACTGGGGATTGAACCTCCAAATTTCTGGTGTACAGGACCATGCTCCAACCAACTGGGCCACCCAGCTAGTGTCAAAGTGCTGCTTTTTAATGAAAGTATTACAACCACATTGACAGAAAGTCAGAAAACTTCTGGTAGGAAATGATCTGGCTCCATGAAAACAAGTTAATTAACATTTGTTATATTTTTTCAACAGTTTTTGACATAAACTCTTAATGTCAGTGTTTCTTTTGGCTCTTATATGAAGTCATCCCTAAGAATCAAATCAGATCCTATGTGTCTACATTTTGAGGATCTTTTACAAGTCCTGGCCATCAGCAACTCAAAGACACAGCCAGCTGGGGACACAATTTCCCAAAGACCAGTATGGGAGAGGAAGTGGGGCTGGGTTCTAATCTTCAGACATAACACTAGATTCCCCTTCATGCACTCAATAAACATGGAAGTACCAGGCGTTGTGCTGGGTGCTGGGCCTACAGCTGCCAATTAGACAGACAAGGTCCCTGCTCTCACAGGACTTACATGCTCATGAGGATGTGTATACTGTGTAGGGTGAGAAGAAAGGGAAAACAGAGAGAGGAAGTAGCTTTTCTTCACTATGTATTAATTACTTTAAATACTAATGGAAATTTCAAAGTGGCAGAACACGGTAAATACCTTCGATGCTCTGTGGGCCCACGAGGTTCATGGCCTGGTGAGCTGGGTACTCTACCCGTGGCCTGGCAATGCCCAGCTGCTCCATAACGCCGTGGAGCAGCCTCTGGATGTCTGTTTCAGACACCCGGTCAGGGGTTCTTGGGCTATAAGCAGAGGTCGTAGTCCACCCAAATGTCAGCCAAAACATTAGGCCAGATAGCACGGTGCAGACCATCCTGGAGACCATTTTTAACCTGCAGAAGTAAGACCAAATTATATTGATGGGCCACGGTTGGCAACTGTGATGATGCAGTCACCCAAGGGTTAGTTCAAGGACCACCCAGAAAGGGATGGCACACCTAGAGGCTTGCTTTTGCCTTAAATACCCACTGTAGCCAGGACACCTGCTGTGGGAAGGTGTTAAAAACAACAAAACAGCTGGAGAGAGTCAATTCCTTCTGTCCTTCCACTGGGGGGAAGACCCGGCTGGAACCGAAGTTCTCAGTCAGTTTCTATCCTCTTTGCAGCAACCTGGAAGTTGAGCATCACCCCTAACCCCACCACTCCCTTTCTTATCAAAACAAAAACAAACAACAATAACAACAAAAACTGGTTTCAATTTTGAGGCAGGGACAGGGACATCTGGAGTTTTCCTAAGTTTCCGGCTGGGATGGGAGGGTGGGGAAGGCTCACAGGAAGGAGTGAGGGAAACAGGAAAGGTAAAGAATCCCAGAAGGGTTAGAGTGGCGGAAGGGGCACTTGAGCTCAGCAGAAGTTCAGTATCAATACATTTGAGATCCTGAGGGGACTGAAAACCCACACAGCTCTGTCTGCCCTGCAGGCTAGATGGGAAGAGGAGGCCTGCTCGACTCCCACGTGCCGGCTGGGTGATCTTGGGCAAAAGCCACAGCTTTCTCGTCTGCAAAAGAGGGATCAGAAAAGCAAGTGTCTTACAGGATTGTTGCAAACAGGTGCAGGGGAATACACGCCAGGAGGTCAGAACCATGACGGGCAGAGCGCCACGTTGCTATCATTATGTTGGCAGTATTACCTTGCGGTTCTAGGGTTAGAATTTGTGGAAGCGAGTGATGAGAGCGAAGGCTGACAGGTGAAAGAGAGGGAGAAAACTAGTCTGGGGAGTTACTGTCCTAAGTGTTAGCTTCTGTAGAGCCAGACGCCTGCAGAACAAGGGGACAAACATTTATGCAGTGACCCGCTGCAGCTTCTGTCTGGCCCACGATTCTGACCATTCTTCTACGCATTTTCTTCCCTGAGACTGAAATACTCATAACCCCTAATATCTTTTTCTGTATAGAAAAAGGCCTTTTCTAGCCACACCTAGATACAAAGCTATGTCCCCCAAAGGGCAAATCCTGCATCTCTGACGGAGAAGGCCAGCGGCGGCGCCAGCATCCAGCTCTCTCCATCTTTCCCTCCTCTGCACTGAATGCAGGATGTCTTGCTGCTTCATTTACATCCCCGGCCAACACAGTTCTGATCTGATGAGCTACACAATCTCCTCCATCGGTACTCTTCTCCTCTTATCTGTAGCTGAACCTCCTAATCTGCACCCATCCTTTGTCTGCACCTAGCCTCCAGCTCAAAGATTTCAGGACGCCCTTCCAGACTCCCGACCCCGAAGAACCCCCGCGTCTCAGGAAGTCCAGACGGCTTCTGCGTGGGACTCACCAAGGGGCCTGAGCCTGCGGCGGGTCTGGGCCTCGCTGGGGGTCCAGCAGGAGGAGCAGCGATCCTGATCTCTAGTGCGTCACCTCCGCATCTTAGCTCCGCCCCGGCCCCTCCTCCAGCAGGTGGGGGCCGCCCAGCAAGCACTCCCCAGAGAGCCCCCCAGATGCTGGTGCTTCCTGCCACTTGCCACTCGGCCTTCAACCCACGCATTCCACATGCTCGTCTCCTGCAGATCCTCCGCTCCACCGACCCCTTTCCTCAAGCAAGTATCTAACAGTGTGCCAGGTCGTCGCTGTGTACTTTGCGCCTGATAGCCCATCTTTAATTCTGCCACCTTCCAGCATTTTGTTTTTTAAGTCTTTCAGTTTTAAGAGGAAAGAGGGAATGAGACAATGGTAGGAGAAACAAAAGATGAAGAGGTCCTAAGAACATTTAATGATGGCAATTACAGGGCATATCCTAAGGGTGCTTTCAGAAGATCTTTCATTGAGCAGGGAAACTGAGGCTATTAAATATTACTAAGTGCTAGCAACTTCTATTAAAGTAAAATACCCCAAATGTGGAAACACCTCTAGGAATATGAGTTCTGAGTGTTAATTCTCAACGTCCACACCAATTTACCCAGTAAAATTCCTTTGGCCTCAAGAGAAACCATACTCCCAACACACTGCAGAAATTCATCTGGGTAGACCCAGACTTTTGTTTTTATAGAGTGAACTTGTACGTTTGAATTTTGTCCAAACACAAAAACTGAAATGTAAAACTGCACAATGTAGTATTGCAAATTTCCTTTAAGACTGGAGATGACTTGAGTACCGGGGGGATGAGAACAACTAACTCGGTTAGGATCCCGGTTGCCTCAATCCAGCTCTCCGCAGCAAACCTGTGCGCACCCACAGCAATTGTATGCAATGCAGAGGGGCACCGAAATTCACTGAGACATACGGCCTGGGTTTGAGGCCAAGCCTCCTCCTTCCTAGCCTTTTCTCCCATGGATTCTGTTGTTTCCAGCTTTTGTTTCAAGGTTTGCTCAAGCAACAGTGCAAACAGTCTGTTGGTTCTAGGTTCAAAGGCCAAGCTGGGGCTTAATGTTATTATGCACACAAGAGGGATTTTTTTTCAGTTCTGAACTTTACTTTCACATTGCTCACTGTTACCTTCATTTTGAGCTTGGAAAAATGGAAAAGCTGTTAAAATTTACTGCTGTTGTGATTAATGGAAATTTGGTTGAAATACACCAAAATGTGAATGCTGTATATGATTTAAAAAACATCTACCACATGTATCTTGGACTTGATAATTATGAAAATCCTATATTAAATTCTTAGTGATTACAGGATGTTGCCAAGCAACCCACTAATTTAGTTCTATGTAATTGTATTGTTTCTCATAATATGCAAATTAATCTTTACTTATAAGAACAGTGAAAGTAATCTTTTAAGTTTACTGCACATATCCAGTCACTTTTTACCTTAATGCTTATCATTTGGTCAAATATCCCCAGTTCAGGAACATTATCTATTTTGTGTAAAAAAAAAAATGAAAATTAAATTAAATCAAGTCTAAAACTCAACTTTCCTGACTTCCTCCAATTACCATACCACCAAGCTATTCACTTTCAGCTAATGAAAATGAGAATGATGTATGGATATATTTTTTTAAATAAGTATCACTCATTATCGATTCCTCTCTCAGAAAAGCTACTAATTCAGGTAATTTGTACAGTTAATTTACCATGTCTTCTTTCTAAATTACTCTTCCAATTCAACATTTTGCCCATCCCCACGGATATAAAAGGACATTAATGAATTTTGGGGTTTAAAAAACTTTCTTTCAAAGACAACAAAGCTCAAAGCTTATGAATATTTTCTACCTCTACTATTAGAGAAATACCATAAACATCTGAAACCCAGGAAACACTACAAACCTGTTTTGATGTCAGATATACACCATGTTTATCCCTACAGGGTTTTACAATCTTTATATGTCATTTACTTACTAGTTCGGAGAAAGGGTTGATTCCTAGGTAATGAATATAGACAGGAAATGTCTTCAAAATAAAAGGGATGTCTTGCTACCATGCAGAGCTTGACAAAGCAAACATCTGATGACTTTGAGGTCCTCACACACACACAACGAAGTCTGGTTGCTCTGAGTGGGTGTGCAATGCTGTTCTATTCTGCCCCCCCCATCTGAACGTGACGTTCTAACAGCTGACCCACAAAACTGGTTTCAGTGGTTGATTCTGCCCTCATATTCCTTCCTGTAAAACTCAGAGAATATCCTCTATTTCTTCCTTAAAGATTTGTAATTTGTAAAATAATTTGAAATATAAACACAATTTTACTTGACAATTTGCATCAAATTCTAAAAGGTATTTTGAATTTCATTAGAGTCTCAGGCAACTAATTTTTCAGAAAGTTATCTTTAATGTCTATGCTAAATAAATAACATGTACACACAAGACAAAACCACCATTGGCTTTTATAAAAAATCCAAAGTACAAGAATCCAAGGAAAATGTGGAGGTGGATCAACTCTTTCAAAGTCTAGAATCGAGCATCTGCATATAAGAAATCATCTTAATTTTTTCAAGCTTAATTATTCCTCATTTTTAAATTCTACATGGGACAAAACAGATACAAATGTATTTGTGCAAATTAACTTTAAAAAATACAGTATGGCTTAAAAGTCATCAGTTGTTCCTGCAGCATCATACCACATAAGCACACTTGAGTCACTATATTTTAGCCATTATTCTGAAGGGACACCCTGTGCGCATCTACAGGCAACAGAAACCTAACTACTTTGTCCCAAAGAGGAATAAAGGATTAAGATGCTATTGAAACAAGTTAATTTCTAGGCATTTGGGTAAAGGCCATAAACATTAATGTAATTCAAGAAATAAGGTTTGTGCCCTGGCCAGTGTGGCTCAGTTGGTTGGAGCGTTTGTCCTATAAACTGAAAGGTTGTGGGTTTGATTCCCAGTCAGGGCATAAACCTGGGTTGCGCATTTCATCCCATCGGGGCTCATACAAGAAGCAACCAATCAATATTTCTCTCCCTCTCTCTAAAATCAACAAGCATGTCCTCAGGTGAGGATTAACAAAAAAGAAAGACTTGCAAGGCTTATCTATTTCCTTTATATGTTAGAAATGTCTTGTAAAAACACTATGTGACTTAGGAGGAATAACAGGAAATAGACACAACTCATTCTACTCTTCCTATCACACTTAATAAAATTCATGCAATTTAAAAAACCCAATTTTTTATAAACCCAGTCAACAATTTCTTTTAAAAAGTGTAACTAGTTTTAAGAGATCACAATAAAATTAGAAAGTTTTAAATATTGCCATAATCTAGGAAAACAAAGTAGTCATTTATACAAACACAAGAATATAAGTTGCTTGTGCAGTGAAATTAAAAATCTGGCCCTGGCTGGTGTGGCTCAGTGGATTGAGTACCTGCTTGCGAACCAAAGGGTCACCAGTTCAATTCCTAGTCAGGGCACATGCCTGGATTGCAGGTCAGGTCCCCAGTTGGGGGCACGCAAGAGGCAACTACACATTGATTTTTCTTTCCCTCTTTCTTCCTCCCCACCCTCTAAAAATAAATAAAATCTTTAAAAAATAAAAAAATCTATCATGTATAATCCTGAGCTACAAATTGACATGTAGATTACTTTGCAAGCACATCACTAACAGCTGATTTTATTTACATTAATGACAAACATAACATTCACCAATTACAAGTCTACAGGTTTACTTGTTGGTAGTAGCTGAACTTTTCGTAGAGGATTTTTGGGAGAACCTTTATATGAGACCCTTTCATTTTCTGACAGTTTCCTAAGGACCCTGTTATTTATCCCAGAAGAAAAGCCCACATTATTATTTACAACAGGTTTTAATACATCATGATTTGTCAGATCCTCCAAGGGAACCTTAATCTGGCCATCAGATATCACTTTCTCTGTAAAAACTCCGGATGACTCAAGGAAAACATGCATGGAGTCTGGGTGCCTCTTCATCTGTGGGAATGATTTAGATGTTAATTCCATGCTTGATTCTGAAACTGCCTCAACAGTTGACTGCTCCCATGATACAGACTTCCGTTCTCTTGGACCTGCTTGAGTACACGAAATCAAGGAATCTTTTGACGTACTTTCTACACAAGAGGAAAAAGCACCGTCACAGCTCACTGCTTTAACCAGCGGAGAAGCGGCATCAAGATGTGCCAATTTATGCCTTATAGGTTGTCTGTTATATTCTAACAAAGAAGTAATTCTTCTGACAGACTGACGGACAGGCGTGCGCTGCAACTTCAGAGGTGATTTAACTTTTGTCCTATTTGGTTCATTTAAAGAAAGCTTATTAAACCACTGTATGTGGTCTGAAACCTTCCCCTGCTCTGTTACTTGCACACCTTTATAAACTGTTGTGTCACATGTTTCCACCAGTGACAGCTGTTTAACCACTCTCACAGGCCTAGGTTTTGACAACTTGGTCATATTATATGCAGTTTGCTCTAAGGAAGAGGTGTTAGCTGCATCCTCTCTAGAAGCTGTGCATTTTGGTAAGTTCTCTTCCATCATACTCTCCTCCTTCAATTTAGTATTTAGTTCATCCCTTGGGGACTGTTGTGTTTTTATTTGTTCATCACTGGGCAATTCTTGCTTGCTTAAATAATCATTTGGTATATCTGAATGAATGCTTCCGTCATGTTCCACCTTCACTTCAGTTGAGTAACATTCTACAGTTGCTTCTCTACCTAATTTTTTTTTAGTTTCATGTAGTGAAAAGTCTCTTTCTGAAACACTGTTTTCACTTTTATTACTGTGGTGTTCACTTGATTCTATTACAGTCAAATTATTAGTTTTGAAGAGAGTTTTCCCTGGGCTATCTGCTATAGAAGATGTTTCATTTAATTTTTCTTTCCCCACATCAGTTATTGATGACTGCCTGTGATTGATCAATGTATGAAGATTACTTCCAGATTCAGAAAATGCTTTCTGAATTTTCACCAAAGTCTCTGTACTCAAATTATTTTCATCCCCACTAAGAGAGTTTGCGGTTACGTTGTTATTATGCTTATTGTGGGCATTAGAAGGGGTCAATTCATATAAATTAATAGATGACTTTTCCATCATAATATCAGGCTCCAAAGAGTTTTCCACTTCAAGACTTCCCTCTATCAGAGAAGTTCCATTTGCTTCTATTTCTTGAAAACTTGAATGATTAGGTCCTGTCCAAGACATTCGGTAGCGTGTGCCATCTGGTTGCTCTGGAGTTAGTAAGTTTTCCTCAGACTTACTGATCTTCTTTGAACCTAAAATAAAGCAGTTCAGGGTTTTTAATAATTTACAGTTGAACTAGTTCTGAAATATTATCCAAATACATGGTAAATAAAGGTACTAAGCACTTAATTACAACAAATTAAAGATTTGTGGTAAAAGAAGTAATTTTTAAATGTCAAACACTTTCATATTTTAAGCATCCTCCAATGGTTCACAAAATATACACTGCCAATTCAGATATTTTTATTCAAACATGAATATCAAATTTCTAGAACAGTAAATTACTTAATGCATTTCATCATTAACAAAGCAACTAAAGGTTATGTATCAATTTTATTTCAATAAAGTTGGGATTCTTTTTTTAAAAAAGCAACTAAAAAATAGGCCTTTTGAGTAAAACTCTAATAATATCATGTAAATGTACCTTTACCTTTCTTAGTTAATCTTTCATCAATATCTGGGCTAAAAAGCAGACCTGTTTTTACATATTCAATCCTACTTTTTAAACTTTGTTGATTTGCAAGTCTTCGACCAATATTTTCATGTCTATTGACACCAGAACATCCATTCTGCACAGGCAAAAAAAAAAAAATTAAAAGCTTTGGTTAAAAAAAATAAGGCAGTTGTTTTCCAAATGTTAAGACAAGTTAAATTTTTACAGTTATCAAAATCCTCTATAGTCAATCAAAAATAATATTATGATTGAGAAACAATTTTATAGCAAACACAAATATATTTGTTTGCATGCTGGTAAGTTGTAAGTATCTGACTTAGCTATTAGTTGATTTTATGATCCAAAATAAAAAATAGCCTCACATATCCAGTAAGTTAAAAAATAACTTACGGTATGTTGAATCTGTGCCAAGGCCTATTCACAACAGTGAAAAAAAAAGAAAAACAAATGTAACCCAAGCCCAAAATCTTACCTTCATGGAATTAATATTCTAAGTGGAGAGATTAAGACCAGAACAAAATAAGCAGTCAATTATATTGTATAAATTCCATAAAACAGGGCTCTTCAACCCCCAGCGGCAGACAAGTAACGGCCTGTTAGGAACTCGCATCACGAGTAAAGCTCGCCTGAAACCTGCCTCCTGCTCCCCCTCCGCCACTAGTCCCTGGTGCCAAAAAGGTTAGGGGCTGCTGATATAAAAGATTAAAAGTGCTATGGAGAGTAGTAAAGTAGGGTAAGAAGAATATGAAGTGATAAAAAGTAGGGGTATAACTTTAAACATAGTGATCATAAGAAGATGATTTGTGAGGAAAGAAAAATGCGGATGAAAGTCATGAACGTATACAAAGGAAAACATTCTGGGGACAGAAAAATGCCAGTGCAGCCTCTAAGGCTGAAGCCAGGTCTGGCATATTTGACCAACAGCAAGGAGGCAAGAATGGGTGCAGTTGACTGAGCAAGGGACAGCGGCAGGAGGAGAGCTCGGAGAGGGGGGCTGAGGACAGGTCATGGGCAGGGCTGCAGTTGATAGAAGAAATTTTTTTTTTCCAGAGTGAAATGAGGAGTCACTGGAGGATCCTGAACAAAAAAGTGACATGACTTCACTTGGATTAAATTAAAAGGACAATTTTCGCTAGCTTAGTGTAACAAGGTATAAGCAAGTAGATCTACTAGTAGAAACTTATTGCAGTAATCCAAGTTTGAGACAATAGGACTTAGAGAAAGTTAAAACTGTAGTACTGCTGAGAATTGGTCTGAATATACTTGGAAGACAAAAGTTAGATAGGATTCCCTAATGGTAGAGGCAGGGCATGCAAGAGAAAGTGGTAAGTCAAGAATGCCTGCATGGTCTTTGACCGTACCTGAGACGGTGAAGACTGCAGGTAGAAGTGTGGTTGGGGGGAAGGGGGAGGAGCAGAGAAACAGAGGCAGTGATTCTCAGAGCTCTGTTTGGGAGAGGTTACACTCGAGATGTTTACTGGACTGACATCCAAGTAGGGAGGTCAAGTAGGCAGACATTAAGAAACAACCAAGTTGTTCAGGAGAACATTCTGGGCTGGAGATAGAAATGTGGACGTCTGAAGTACATATGTGGTGTTTAAAACTGAGGATCACCTTGGAGTGAGTGGAGAGAGAAAAAAGAGAAGTCCAGAGATGAACCTTTGTGCACTCCAATACAAAGAAATTAGAAAAGTAGCCAACAAAGGAAGAAATCACGAGAGTGCACTGTCCTCGAAGCAAGGAACGTACATTCAAGAGGAGGAAGTGATCACCTAGGACAAACGTGGCTGGCAGGTGGAGTCAATCAAGGACTGTTATTTGTCCAGTGGCTTGAGTGGCGATGAAATCATGGGTGACCAGGATGAGAACAGTCACCATTAGTGTTGGGGATGAAAGCCTCACTGAAACTGGCTGAAGCAGAGCAGAAAAGGAGGAGTTGGAGATATGCAAGTGTAAGAGGTTGGTATACAGAGGACTAGAGAATGAGCAAGTAGCTGGAGGGGAAGCAGGGTTGAGAGGGTCTTTCAGCATCAAGTGTTTGGCTTTATGCTAAGATGAACGTCAATGAAATAGTGAAAGTCAACTTACTACATCTTTGCTACTTCTCCCCAGACTAAATTTCAAACGAAGAGATCTTCGAACTTTCTCTGTACGACTGATTTTAGGAGAGAAGCAGCCTGCTTTTTCTGATTCCACCCTAAAAAGAGTGGAATTAAAAAATGTCAGCTTAATAGTACAAAAACTGGAGAAACTTTTGCAAAAGGAAATTTGAGAATGTCAAGAGTAATAATTTTCTAAAATCAGTTAAGCTTTAAGATACCATATATGAACACCTTGTATTTGCATACAAAAATGATTTTTCCTATCACAAGAATTAGTCACTTATAAACCAGAATCATTAGAATAAACTAGCTTTTTAAATAAGCAGAAATTTAAAAATTACCCACAAGAATATGAAATAGGATTTTAAGCAAGCAAATGACTCAAATTAGGAATCTTTTTCCGGAGGATACATAAAGGGCACCCGAGTAATATGACTATAAAGGCAGAGAAAAAAATTAAAATTATAATTCCTGGGATGAAGACAAGGTATTTTATTATCTTATTTTTCAGACTATAAGATGCACTTTCCCTTGCAAATTTGGGAGGAAAATGGGGGATGCGCCTTATAGTCCGAATGTAGCTTTACATCTACATTGGTGAAATATTATGTTATTTATGTGAGTAAATATTTTACCACATTTTTTTTGCTTCATAATTTTTTTTCCTATTTTCCTCCTCTAAAACCTAGGTGCGACTTATGGTCCAAAAAATATGTGTAACTATCTATACCAAATATTTATTTATCCAATGAAAATATAGTATCCTGGATAAATTACCTGCAAACTGTTTTGTTTGCAATCCTTTTACTTCTTCGCCTTGGTGCATCCGTGCTGATCAAATGATTCCCTCCAATGGCTACAGGAGAGACGGAACTCTGAGATGACCCTTCTGGGCTTGTATCAAGGTGAACTATAAAAATAAAAACATGTAATATACCATACATACTTATTTTCTTTTTCAAAATATAAACTATGGTTAATAGCAATTAGACTTAAAGCTTTAATTTCTACCCCTAAGCCACAATAAAAATCATATAACTTCTGCTTCAAAATTTCAGGTGCCAAATAACCCAACTCAACTAGAAAAAAAAGAAGTATCAATTTTTTACTTTTTAGATGCCAATGAAAGTTCACATTAACCACTGCTTTCACATTGGAATTGTGCTTTAAACTCATTTAGGAATATAAAGGAGGATTGAGCACTGTTGGAAAATGGAGAAAAAGCAAACTTTAGTGACAGACAGACAGACTTGAGTTTGTTCCACTATTTACTAAATGGCTTTATGCTCTGAAAATGGATTTCCATGGCATATAGAACTATTACTGTAATGTATATAAAATGTCCAGCACAGTACTTGATACATAATACTAATAATTTTCCCAAAAATAAGCAACTGAAAAGCAATTTGAAATCTGAGTATCCAGTATGCACCTGCTAACCAACTACAGTCCATCTGACTGGAGTATAATTTGTCCAATACTTTTGACAAAAAATGATTTATAACACATGCCTAATTACTTGGCTACTGCTATGTTCCATGCTTAAAACTGCTGGTTACAAGTTATTTGACACTATATCATGAAACTGACTACAGTAAAATAGTTATGAACAGAAGGTCCCTATACTTTTGGCTTATATTTGAATCATTCCCAGGTATACTCCACAAACATGAACCCTCTTAACTCATCACTGGTATCAATAAAGAATTCACACAGATCCCCAGAGACCCCCATGTTTTAATAACTGTTTAGTAACTGTAGCCCTGGCTGGTGTGGCTCAGTGGATTGAGTGCTGGCCTGTGAACCAAAGTGTCACTGGTTCAGTTCCCAGTCAGGGCACATGCCTGGGTTGCAGGCCGGGTGCCTAGTATGGGGTGTGCGACAGGCAACCACACATTGATGTTTTGCTCCCTGTCTTTCTCTTTCCTTTCCCCTCTTCTCTAAAAATATATAGATAAAATCTTTAAAGAAAAGAAAAAAAAGAAAAGAAATCTAGAAAAAAAAAAACAACTGTAATAACCATTACAGTGATCTTAGGGTACATTTGACTGAAGAAATTTTGGAAGCCAACATAATATATCCAATGTGGCACAGGTAGCTTCATTCTAAGGCTGCAGTGATCACACGCACGCATAGCCAAAGAAAACTGGTGAGTTAAAATAGGATTACTGTTGTTGAACTTTTTGACTTTTGTATTTAGAAAAAAATTCACTGTTTAAGCCCTGGCCAGTGTAGCTCAGTTGGTTGGAGCACTGTCCCACAGAACAAAAGGTCACGGGTTTGATATCTGGTCAGGGCACATACCCAAGCTGTGGGTTAGACCCCTGGTTGGGGCACATACAAAAAGGCAGTCAGCCGATGTTTTTCTCTCTCTCTCTAAAAGCAATGAAAAAGTCCTTGAGTGAGGATAAATAAATAAATTAATTAAAATTAAAGACAATTCACTGATTAAACAGGCTTATACTAATATTACAATAACACAAGAACATTTAACCTATTTTGGGGGAACTTACAGAAAAAAATCAACAGGTTCATCCTTGGGGAAGATGCTGTAATGCTAATAAGCAAAGGTTTCAAATGTGCCATTTGGAAAAGGCCCTCCAAAGTGGAAAAGGCTTTTTAAATTTAAAGAAAACACAAAGTTACTTTAAAAAAGTTGAAGTCTTCAACCTCTGAATAATGAAAAAGCTACAGACGTAGCCTCAGAGTTCTTATTATTGCACTTTAATGAACCATGGAGAACCTGTGAAGGACCAGAAAACAAACTGCTATTCTGTTTACCTTTTTAATAAAACAAACAAGGAAAATATAAACCTTTTAGACAATAGAAACAAAAAAAGAGGCTTTCAAGATCTCATAACCAAGCTAATGAATTCAAAAATGGAACTCAACATTGTCAGAAACCAATTAAATTCTAAAGGAATCAGAGATCACTCACATTTTGACTAAATGTGAGACAAATATGAGACGGAGGACCCCAGGCTTAGTGACGGTTTCACTTCATTTTGGGTTGGCCGTAAGGGTAATAGGAGCCAACTGCAGTCTACACATGCTGAAGAAGCCAATTCAACCTAGACCACGTTAACAAAAGTCTGGCATTCAAACTGACACGGATATATTATATTATTTTCTGGAGGCTCTGGTTGGCCACATGAGGAACTTGTGCATTTGGAAGAAAATGGCAGAGCTGGTAAGGGATCTGCAAACCATGCTACAAGAACAGTATAAGCAAAGTTTTTTTATAAAAGCAAATCCAGCATAAAACATTGAAAATATTACTTCCCCGGCCCCAAAAAGTACGATCCACAATGGTACTCCATTGGTAGTACCCCAACTCTGGATTCAGAGATGACCAAACTTCTGGCAACCTCAAGTCAACAGAAGACAGCAATATAGTTATTGCTATAGATCCAGAAGTAACTAAAGTAGAATTCAGGAATTTCAATTACATAAAACCTGACCACCAATGCTATCCACGGAAGCCCAAACTTCCATGTCCCTCTGAGTTATTTCTCATAACTTTCAATGGGCATGGCCAGAAAACACATACACATTAATCACATTGACCTGTGCCCGTTCTAAAATTTAGAGATCTTGCCCTGACCAATGTGGCTTAGTAGGTTGTACATTGTCCCACAAAGCAAAAGGTCACCAGTTCGATTTCTGGTCAGCGCACATCCCTGGGGTGCGGGTTCGGTTCCCAGTAGGGGCACATATGAGAGGCAACTGATCGATGTTTCTCACATCGATGTTTCTCTCCCTCCCTTCCCCTCTCTCTAAAAGTAAAGAAATAAAATCTTTAGAAAATAAAATAAAATATAAATAAAATTTAGGGGACTTTATAAAAATTCAGACTTGATTTAAAAAAAAAAAAAAGAATTAAGCTCTGGTTTCTCAAGGATGGCGTTAACGTGAAATAGCACTTTGCCCAGAATAGGCACTCATGTTAATATTTACAACCTAATTATATAACTTACATCTGCTACCTGATACTGGTGTAGAACTGGTACTGAAGAGATTACTTGGCAACACCTCAAAGTTAAAATTGTGCTTGATAGACTTCCTTTTCTTGCTTGAGAAGCCATAAGAATCTACTGGCAGTTTACGCTTAGCATTTGGTGTAAGAATTATTGGTGACTCGGATAGCTGAGCTGAAAAAAACAAAACAAAACAAAACAATTTATCATTTCTTCCACAAAGCTGATAAAATAAAAAGGCTTTATAAACTTAATCTTACAAAGCTATTACCTAGAGCTAAACAAAGAATGAGATGATATGTTTACATTATCAAATGTTACATAAAACTGAATTAATACCTGAGGCAATTCCATAAAGTATAGGCAAGATGCAAAGAGGCATGATTAACACAGTATTAATTTAAACCAAATAAACTAAAAGTTGCATGTACTTCATATTAAAGAATAATAACATAGGGAAGAAAATTATAATCAAGGAGTTAAAACAAAAACTGATCTAAATATTGTTTTTGCTTTTCATTTTAACTGAGTATTATTTAATTTATTTAATCTGGAAAACAAAACAAATGATTATATTGTCTGTTACTGGACTAAATAATTTCAGCCATAAGCAAACTAAGATTAAAAAAAAACTGGAACATACACTAATAAACTTCTGGCTCTAAAATAAAAATATGATTGAGTTATTTTCACATGTTCAATAACATCTAACTTATAAGCAACAGAAAAGCATAATTTTGAAGACTAAAGATGTAACAATAGAGTAAAATAAATTTTTACTTAAAATTTTGGCTTCATTATATCCAATGTAATTAGGAAGACACTAACACAACAGCGTAGTATTACAGTATGGTATCCCCATTGAAAATAATGTTGAATTTGATTAAAACAAAATAATCCAGACATTTTCATTTAAATAAGTATATATAATACCTACCAATTCTTTCTTGTTGAGGTGTAATAGAAGGTGTTCTGTTATATTTAAGTTTATTTAGCGCTCCACTGACAAAATCTGAAATGCAAGGCATACATAATCATATAATAAATGATAATTTAATATTTACCTATCTTTCACCAATAATTCATATTGATATTTGTGGTCTTTTAGCATCTAGGTTTGTATCAACTTACATGTTTTAAAGGTAATTTAAGGACATTTAAAAGGAATTATTTCAAAATAGGAAAAAACTAAATGATATATTTTTATTCCATTCCACTTATACTCTCATATCTCTCTCAAAAAAAGATATATAATACCAAATGAAATGTAAAACAAGTATTTATGATGTACAGAAAGGTATGGAAGAGGAAAGCATTACTTGTTGAGGAAGGTAGAAGGAAGTTGCAGCAGGAGAGAAAGCTTTGCAGGACAAGCGAAACCTTGCTGTGTTCTGAAGGGTCAGTAGGTGCTGACTGGGCTAGGTGAACAGCATATGCAAAAGCACGTAACCAAACCAGGACGTGTGCATAGCAGAAACCACTAGGTCAATGTTGCTAGAGCAAAGAGTGAGCAGTGCATGTGGTAAGAGATCAGCCTTCTACATTAGAAAGAACAGGGACTGTTTGTCATTTTGAAAAACTTGAACTTCTCCAAAGGCAAAAGGGAGCAAAACTGTCTGATCTGCATTTTAGAAAAATTACTCTGGCCATAGTTTAAAAGACAGATCTAAGGCAGCAAGCTTCCTTGGAGGCAAGCAAACTAGCTGAAGGTTCTTCTAAGTATGCCACTAAGTCATTAATCAATATGTAATTTGTACCTACAATGTGTCAAGCACCTGCCAGCATTAGAGATACAACAGTGACCAAACCAGACATAGGCTTTGCCTTTAGGGAACTTACTCTCTGAGAGAAACAAACAACAACATTTAGGTTATTTCTTAATAACCTAAGAAAATACTAAGTGTATAATAACAAATGGATTAAGTGGTCTGAAGTTAAAATATAGCAACAGATTTATACTAGGGAGTCCAAGGTGTCCCTGAGGTAGAGGTATTTGAAACCCAAAGGAAGAATGGAAATCAGCCAGACAAGAGATGAAGGTCTGAACAGAGGCAGGAACAGTGGAAAATGGAGGCAGGAATAAAGGTATTTAGGAGATCAAAGTTACAAGAGTTGGTAAGTACTGAGATGTAAGGATGAGGAAAGAGTAAATATAATATGCTCTTCTAAATATAAATATAAGATTCTGATTTTGATGACTGAGTAGACAAGAGTACCACCAAAAGAAAAAGGAGATTATAAAAGGAAAAATGAGACATGTCTCTGACACTGCGATGGATATAAATCCATTTGCAGGAAGATCGAGGCTGGAGAAGTAGATTTGAGATTTGTCAGTCTAGAAATGGTAGTTTTTAAGAAGGATGGTGAATGAGATCATTTTAAAAAGGGACAAAGAGTAAGAAGATCAAGTACGGAAGAATGGAACATTTAAGAGGTGGTCAGAAAAAATAAAATCCAGAAAAATGAGACAGAACAAATGGCTTACAGAGGTATGAAAATCATGAAAGCATAGCATTACAAAACAAAACCAAATAATGAAGAAAGAAAAAAATATTAGGAAGGAAAGGAAACAGTCAAGTGGTCAAAGCAATTCTCGATAATGTAGGCCAAAAATACATACAGTGAATTTAGCTATTAGGAAATTGTGATTTCAACAGGAATATTTTCATACACAAATATGCCCCCTAATTTTCAGTCACAATGAAACACAAGTCTTCTAAATATGTAAATTTAACTGATTAATCACCAAAGATCACTCAAAATAGTTATTTAAATTCAAGCTCAGCTATAGCTCACTTACGTATTGAGAAATCTTACACCCTCAAGTGAAATATGTACAAACCAGAGAATACTGAAAACCTCAAAGAAGAGCCAAAATAGGCAATGCTCTAACTTGCAGGCAATGGCTAACGATGCCAACCTTCATGAAACCAGTGCAGATAAACAAGATTAATTTGGGAGAAGGAAAAAAAAAGTGAAAAAGGAAAAGAAGAGAAATGAGTGCCAGAGCAGAAGAAACAACAGAGCAACAGACTCAGCCACAGCAGATAACACAGGTAGACCAGCACAGCAAAATCAGGAGTACAGAAAGACAAGCTGTTCCCTCTACAATCTGCAACCGTCCTGCCTGCCTAAGGGGCCACACTGAAAATACAGACCATCTCTCTAGAGAAAAAGAAAAGTGATGTCCTAGTCCCTTTAATAGTCTCATGAGCTCACTATTATGTATTTCAGGGAGTACCACACTAAGAATGGCATCATATTAATTAAACCAGCTCAGCACTGCATCTCTGTCCATGAAAGACATTCGTTAGCACAAAGACAATGCAGAGGAGCACACACACTCACATACATAAGCAAGAATGGGAAAATTATGAGAGACCAAATTCCTCTTACTTATTTGAAGAGTTTGCTCATGGAATTCTGTATAGATTCTGGAACAATGCAATTATTCAGAATTGTCATATCTAGCATAAAATTAAGTTAGAGTAACTAACTCATATAATACACAGCAAAATAAAAGCTCTAGAGATTGGTTGCACAACGGGAATGTACTGAACACTACTCAAATGTATACTTAAAAATGGTTCGAATGGTATATGTTCTTATAGTTTTCCACAATTTAAAAAGAAGTCAAAAGATTCTTCAGAGCAACTGCAATCAGATCACACTGATGTTTGTGTGGCATATGAAAGTCAGACACACACAAAAAAGGCAGCCAGCTCTGCATAAAATAAACAGTGATGGTCTAGAGCTCCTGTACAGTTTCAAATTGCTAATAAAATTGATGTATTTTATGGCACTTGACAAATGCTATCATAACCTGCTTGAATAAAGTACCTCTGAGTTTAAGACAAATGTAACTCAATTTACTGTATTTATTCAGTAGTTTGTCTATTCAGTAAAAAAAAACAAAACTCTGGGTTGGATACAATGACGTGTAAAACATGGTGTCTACCTTTAAAGAGCATTATATACAATAGGTAAAAGAGTTACACACAACAAATAAATATAAAGCCAGATGAAAACTATTAGAGTCTAGAATATTATAGAATGTTGAAGAAATTTCCATACTAAAAAAATGGGAGGGGGAAGTCTGCTTGATAAGACATTTAGGTGAATTTTGACAACTGGATATAATTTGAACAGCAGGAGTAGATGGAAGTAAAAACATTGTATCAATAAACAGTATATGCAAAAGAACTGTGTCTAGAAAACGATATAGAATGCGGTTTGACTAGAGCATAGATTGCGTAAAGGAGAAACAAGAAAGTACAAAGGTAGGCTAAAGCTGCCTTCAGTGTCAGGGTATAAATGTCAGCATTCACCAGCGAAGGCTTCTGAAGGGCGAGTGTGAGATACCTGATTAGAGTCACACAGCAAGCATGTCTGCTCTGACGGCAATGGCAGGGCAGGTTCGAAGAGGAGGCACAGAAACCAAGGAGACTCTTACAGAAAAGATGCAGTAAACACTGCAGGTAGAATCTTACAGAACCTGAAGACTGTGGAAATACAGATAGCAAAGTAAGAATTAGGCATCAAAGGCTTAAAGTCCAGGTGATTCGAGAATGGCAGTGCTATCAACAGAAAATAGAATTCAAGTAGAATCAATTTTAAAGGAGGTGAAAATGATCATTTCAAAATGCTGACTCTAAACTACCAAGGAAAAGCAGAAGTGAAGGTATATATCTAGCAGTTCTTTACTGAAGCAGAACTGATGTGGTTAAATAAAAAATTGTTATTAAAGAATTTGTATGAACTGTTAAAAAATAAGTCAGGTGGAACTGAAATGTGCGAGATAACAGTGAAAGATAGAGATCCAGTGTGCATGTATTTAGAGGAGATAACCGAGACTATAGGAGTGAATGAAATCATAAAGGGAAGGAGGGTAATAAAGACATTCTGTGCCTGAGAATAGCTACATTTGGGGTAGGAAGTTTAATGGGTTGAATTGTGTCCTCTAAGATATGTTTAAGTCCCAACTCCCAGTGCTTGTGCATGTGACCTCATTTGTAATTAGGGTATGTGCAGCTGTACTCAAGTTTTGTTTTCAGCCACCTAGTTTGCGGTACTTTGTTACAGTAGCCCTAGGAAACTGATGCGGAAGGCATAAAAGAACTCGACAAAGGAAACAAAGAAGAAACAGAAGGCAATGCCATATAAACCAATAGATTAAAAAACTAATGCAATAGTTAATAATAATTTGTTCTGATACTCAAAAATAAATTTCTAAGACAATTAGGGAAGGTGTGGTCACAGACTTCTTCATCAAGGAGATAAGAAATCTTATCATTGATTTCACCACAATGGCATTCTGGGTCTTTTTGATTCTTCCTTGGTAATGTTCATTATTTACTTCATATTCCTAACTGATTCATATCACTTTAAAATCATGATCTCACAACTGGATTATTGCCACACATTTGTGACAGTTCTCCCTTCCTCCAAGTCACAATTCTCCACACCAGGTAACTTTCTAAAATATTTTAATCATGTTATGCCGCTACTCATAAACCTTCAATGGTTCTCCAATGCCCAGCTTAATATTCTAACTCTTTAGCCTGACATTAAGCTCACCAAAATATCATATTAATAAATACTTCAATCAAGTCACACTGGTCGTTTTACACAGTGGTTACTTTTTCCTTACAAAAATCTTTTTTCATAGCACCCTTCTCATCCAGAATAGAATACAAGTACTCTGACCCTCTACCCAATTCCCCTAGATTCTACCCATTCTTCAGGAAGGTTCAGTTGGACCTATTTAAAGAGTCCCTGACCATTGTAGTCCTGGGAACTTTTCTCATTTGAACACATCTGGTTTGTGCTAAGATCTAGCAGTTAATATTATATCGTCATTTTTACTTTTCACATGTATATGTCATATCTTTCCAACTATTGCGTAAGCACCAAAAAGGCATACACCATGGCTTCTGCTTCTTTATGTTCAAACACATTTCAGGTAAAAGCAAACTGCTATAGCTCCATAAAACAGACTGTTACTGCTACTTACTTCCCACACTTTGTCTTCGCTTTCTCTTATAGTCAACAGGAGTTTCATATTCGCCTTCTTCAAAGCCTTCCAGTGATGGAGTAGCACAGAGACCTTCAACACCCAACATAGTCGGTATCTTTTCCAGGATAAAATCGGGAACATGCCCTAATGGAAAATGTTCACAATAAGATCTTTCCTCTACTACCCCTTGAAATGCTTAAATAGTACATACCAACTCTTTAATAGTTGTCTGAATAGTTCATGGAAGGGGGGATCTCCCTCATTTAAACAAATCTCATTACTTAATAATGCAACTACAGCCCTGGCTGGTGTGGCTCAGTGGATTGAGCGCAGGCCTGTGAACCAAAGGGTTGCCGGTTTGATTTCCAGTCAGGGCACATGCCTGGGTTGCAGGCCAGGTCCCGAGGCACGCAAGAGGCAACCACACATTGACATGTCTCTCCCTCTCTTTCTCCCTTCCTTTTCCTCTGTCTAAAAATAAATAAAATCTTTAAAAAAATAATGCAACTACATCTTACCAATATCTGATGCACAATCAATAAAAGTCTGCACTACTGCAGCCTGTAACCGTAGCTTTTTTTCTGTGTTGGCAGACATTTTTTCATGTCCTCCACTCGTCTGAAGAAGGTTTGGTGCAAATATCACTGCAAGATTGCTGCTATCCATCTTATTCTCACTGGACCTTAAATTAAAAAATAATTTATGAGATGGCACCAAAAATAAAAATAAAGAGTTAAAATAATGTATTAAGTATATTTTGAAGATCTCTTACTTTACCAGTCAAGCACAAGTTAAGACACAGTTACCTTTTATCTACCCATCTTAATAATTGGCTTGAAGTAAGACAACCAGAAATATACAGCTTAAACACATATATATCATAAAAATCATGCAAACCACAGAGTCCAATTTGTTTTCCCATACAAATTGAACATGTTTGATTTTCAAACCCACACACAGAAAATCTGAAGTATTAGAAGGCAGGAAGTTATGTCTAGAACAATCAGGCTCACTGACAGCAGGGAAAAGAGACAAATTTGAAAAGCAAAACACAAACATTTTAAAAACACAGTAATCTGAAACCATTCAGTAGACAAAGAATCCTATAATCACCGATAACTACTAAGGCATTCATAATGATCACTCTGACAGTGAAGAAACAGTAAAATTCAAAATTTATTATCTATAAGAATAAATCTAGCTAACTGGGAAATTAAACTTTCCCAAGACTTTTGGTTACTACTTACCTAAGAGAAACATTCCTGAGGAAGTTGAAGAAGTATCTTACTGTATCAGCAGTGCGGTCAGGCATAAGACAGGAGAGCAGCAACGTAGCTTCATTCTTCTGCTCTGTTCTTAACTCTTGGGCTTTGAAAAGTGCTTCATGCAAATCAGCTGGGAGAATAGGCTCTGGCAGTTCCCTAAAAAACTGCTTAAGAAGTCCTGCAATATCACAAGGCAGCGCAGAGGACAGGCCACTGTCACCATGATCCAGTTTATCCTGAAATAAATAAAATAATCCTGAGCATTTGGGGGCTTAAGAGTATATTGCAAACAAAATATCCTTTCTTACACTCTAAAGAGATTTCTTTAATAAATTTCTCGGAACTCTTGTTTTAATATATATCACTCCTTTTTAGAAGGCTAAAAATAATAAAATTTAATGTTTTTTTCAGGTATAGGAGCAAGGATCATGAATGTGAAACTAAACTTTTAAAGCATTATATAAATAGCTCGATTGTGGTGATAATTTCACAATGTAGATGTAACTCAAAACATCAAGTTGTACCTCTTAAATGTCTTTGTGAATTCTATCTCAATAAAACTGGGAAAAAATACATAAATGATATACTCTCTTTTGGAAAAAAAGTTCTTTTGCCATGAGAAAAGCTACTTGCAAACTCAATTTCTGTCAATAATTCATGTAGCTCATTTGTAAAAACCAAACCAAAAAGTGGTACAAAAGAAAAATTACAGTTCAAGAATTGCTTACCTTTAGAGCTTTTAGGCGAATAACAGATCCTGATTTCCTAAAAAGCCCTTCTGTGTGAATATGCTCTTCTAGAGATGTGCAAGCATCAACAAGAAAACTGAAAGAAAGAAATCTTTTCAGGTGGCCAGGCACACATCTTTCTAAGTCCTACTATTCTGCCAAAGTACATTGGCAGACCAGGCACTACACCTCTTTCAGAAGCTCTGGGGCCACATATCTCTTTAATCTGTGATATCTTGCTCCCTCAATTCACCTTTAGGGCCCACCTAATTATCCATGACAACTTCAGTGAACCCACTCAGTCCTACATCCTTCCCAATCCTCCATTCTTCTGCTTCCACTAGAGCACAGGATTTGTCTTTTGCACTGTCTCTGCTACTCCACTTCATCACATCCCAGCCTCTACTGCACCCTCTCCTACCGGACTCTCATCCCCATTACTCCAACTAATCAGCACTTGTCAGAGTAGCCCATGGCCTCTGCCTTGCCAAACTCATGGTCAATTCATTATCTTCACCTTGCTTGTCCTACCAGCATTTGACACTTGACCACTCCCAGTTCATCTTGAAAATATTTTTTCATTCTTCTGGCTTTCCTGCTGACTCCCTGATGGCTTATTCTCAAACTTCTTTTCTGGATCCTCTTTTTCTGCCTGTCCTCTACATTCTAGGATGACCCAGAGCTGGGTCTAAGGCCTTCTTTTCTTTATTCTCTCTCCATGTGATCTTGCACAGCACACACAGCTTCCAATATCTACCATCTACTACATTTGTCCAAAAATAAGGCAAGGTTTTCTTTCTCTGTCACTCCAACATTACCTCTTAGAGAAGTCATATATATCCCAGTTCTTAAAATCCTTTTCATATTTAAAGATGTGTGCTCAATTTTTATATTGAACAATTTTTAACAATCAATGTTAGCTTTAGATGCTTAGTTAACAACTGGTATCATCAAATTAGAATGGATGTCAGCCATAAGCAAATGATAAAGTTGTATTTGCACACAGTGGCTGAAAGCAGGAAAAGAAATTACAACAAAGATGCAGTCATTATTACTGAGAATATGACTTCCTAATACTAAATGTTGAAAATCATAAATAAACCTTTTATAGATTATTTTAAAAGCAAAATAGTAAGTGGTTGCCTTACAAAGATTGTGAATCTACACTTACAGGCTGAGGGAAAATGGTTCTAAGGTAGCAAGGTGTTTAATAGATGCTTGTGGACAATGCATCAATTAAAAACCTAGTTTAATCGGAATACACTATCCAGAATAAACCCTACTTTGGACATAGGAAAAAATAATTAGAAAAATAATTAGAAAAAAATAATTAGAAAAAATAATTAGAAAGAGTTAAAATAGTTTCTTAATATGCATTTAAACTATTTTCTTAAGATGTAAACTTCCCAGGTAACTTCTGATGCAGTTAGTTCAAAAGATTACTTATAAATAGTAAGCAACATAGAAAGGCCCAAGTTTTACATAATTTATATTCACAAATACTCTAACATCTCAGCATAATATTCCTTTATCCAACTGTTCGTAAACACACAAAAATATCAATACTATAGCTGAATTGGTAAATCAGCATATTACTGAGTGTAATCAAAATTGTGGGAGAAAAATGGTATAGAAGTGAAAACTTTAATTTGCTAGAACAAAAATAATTTGCTTTCTAGCACTCATTCATTTCTAAACCTTAAAATTCAATCCTAGGAATGAGTACAAATTAAAAAGTTAAAATACATAAATTAAAAAAACTTTTTTACAGTACTATTGAGAAATGAAATCATTTGCTAGTTCAAAACAAATGTATGAGTCGAATACCACTTTGAAATACTTATTCTTCATTTCAAACTTTACTTACCTTGGAATGTGTCCATATTCTGGTACAACAGAATGGGGCAATGCACTAAAAGGTACTCCAAATATTTTACCCTAAAACGACAAATTTAGTTCCTCTAACACAAATATTAAGCATAATATAAGTTTTCTTAAACACTAGGCAAATTTAAAAACCTCAGAGAGAGAAAAAGATAGAAGAAATGAACTATCAGTCACAACAACAAAAGTGATTATTTTAAGCACATTTGGTGAAAAGTAACTGTATTATACTAGGTACTGAGAGTACAGTGATGGTAAAAACAAAGTAAACTCCATCAGTTTTCAATGCCACAATAGAAAAATCGATCCAGTCAGTGCTGAGTCAGGAAATTCTTAAACAGAATTTGTCCCAAAACACTAACATTTCCCTCAAAGTACTATCTGTTCCTTCAGCAACCTTATAAATACTGACTTTATATCTTACTTTTGTCACCTTACAAATACTAATTTGAACAAAAGGCTAAGTCAATTGCTAGGGTACTTCGTAAAATTAGGGTTGATTATCTTTTCCACACTCCATGGAAAAATGCTATTCAAACTATGTTCTGAGATACCCAAGGTAGGGAATCTGCAAACGTTTAATTCAAATTTCATTTAGCTACTTTGAAAATCATTTTAAACAATCACATTAAAATGTATTACTCAATTATTCACATTTTAACACACTGAAGATCCTAAGAGTAAACTTGTATATGTTGGGTGACTTGCATGCTAGTAAACACTTTGCCACTATGTTTGTGCAAGCATTCAAACTTAAAAATGTGTCACTGATTAAGCAGGTTGTAGCTTTTCACTAAACTGAAAATAATTAAAGCCTGTATATGTCTACTTATACAAAATTAAATAAGTGGATATGTATACCTAATCTTACAATTGTTAATTTAACTTAAATGCATGTGCTGTCCAAGAATGATCTTGAAGCGCTTATGTTTTAAGAGCATCTTATTTAACCTCATATTTACAATAAGAAACCATTCAGCATTGTCAATGATTCAACAGACTAACAAAATCTCACTAGTCCCTTTTCAAGCATCTGGCTCCATTTAATTGACAAATATAGAAAACACAGTGCAGTACAGAGCTTAAGAGCAAGCTCATAGAGGCAGGACTGCCAGATTTTAAATCCTGACTCTTCCACTTATCATGTGACCTTGATCAAATTATCCTTCTCTATGCCTCAGCATCCTAACATAGGTCCTAAGTCATAGTTATATAAAGAATTAAAAGATGTAAAACATTTTTATCAGTGTCTGACACAGAGTAAGCATTCAAAGAACATTTGTTGCTGTTACAATTACCATTTCGAGTGAACTTCTTAAAAAAATGTTAGTATGGGCAACACCTTTTTTGGGTAAATCAAAATGTCCTTGATACTATGAAAGCAAATAAAATGCAAAAGTAAATCAGATGCCAAAGGTGACTGTAAGTCTACAAATGTCATACATAAGTAGAATTCGGGTGGGTTTTTTCCCTTAAGTCTCATTATTCTAATACTTGGCTTCAAAAGTAACGGCTAAATTTAATCTCAAAATAAAGAACATGCTTTTTTAAATTTTATGTATTGGAATATCATATATAATACCATCGTTAAAAGATTTCTAGTACTTTTCTTAAAAAGCTCAAGACTATGATTAGCTAACCAATACCAAAGAGCTAAAGAAATCTAGTTTTCAAACAACTACCTACCTACCTTGCTAGATTCCATTGCTATAACTCTACAGTCCTCTGAATTTCTTTATCAGAATACGTTATTAGTGTTTCTAGCATGACTATTGGGATGCAGACCATTTATTAGCAGCAGTTTAAGTGGCATGTCACAGGCATTGTGCTAATCCTATGTACAGATCTTAATGTTTTCTAAACAACCCAAGAAGAGATACCATCATTCCCACTTTCTAGAGTGGGAATCTGAAGTTTAGGAAAATTACACAAGAAGTCCAGGATCACACACCTAGTGGGGGTAGGGCATGATTCAAACTCAGGTCTACCAAAATCTACAGACAAGAGTCAGTTTAGTTTTTCTTAACAGGTAAAAAAAATCCTTATACATATTCTTTCATATACTTAGAGAACCAACAATGTTTGATATCTTGGAAAGCCAGTTTTACAACCAGAAAAAAATTATTTCTTTTTAAATATAAACAAATATGTTGCCATTAAGTTGCAAAGAACAAAAACAATTTCTCCAGAATTTGTAAGAGGTACACAAATTATATCTGCTATTAGTTTTCTTTTCCAGGTACTTACTATCTTTCAGAACATAAACACAATTAAGAGTTGGTTTTATCAGTTTTCAGCTCTAACTACTTAGAAAGCACCATATAATTAGGCAAACACGTTTAAAATAAAATGCTTTATATTCTATTTATGTTTCATGAGATTAATGATGCAATAGAGAAAAATCTCATTCAAAAGTCCCCTACCTTGACCACCCAAAATCAACAGCTTTTTAATCATTTCATTCTGATTAATCATTCCTTCTTGTTTAAAAAAATAGTTTTGTCTCAAAATATGATATAGTCAAGTTGCAATGTTGTTGTTGTTTTTTCTTCCAAACTGGTGAATACAGAGGTATTATCTGAAGCCTATTCCTAATGTTCTATCACACCACATGATTCATTTAGAAAATGTACTGGTCCCCATTGTCACCCCTCCTCAAATCATACTCTTCAACAGTGGTGCAGTGTTTGTCTCCCTTTTCATGTGCTACTTGTTCATAATACAGTAAACTGGCAATATTTGGAAATATTTTTAATTGTCACAACTGGGAGGCGCTCCTGGCATCTAGTGGGCAGAAGTCAGAGATGCTGCTAAACATCCTACAGTGCACAGGACAGCTATATATGCCACCCCCCCCCCGTCCCCCATTATCTAGCTCAAAATGTCAAGTTGCTGAGACTGAAAAATCCCGCAACTTTCTCCCGATGACCAAAAATCCCTGTAAAAAATAAAAAATGTAATTCTTTAAATTTCAGCAGTTGGTCCTTCGGATTGAATTAGACATACTTAAACATTCTCTTTTGGATCCACGTAGAATGACCATTTTGGCATGCTTTGGTAATGATAGTACAGGAGGTGTTCTTTTTTTCCCTAACCTAAATATTCCCCAGAACTTACCACTATTTCCGTGGCTGCTGTTTCTTTCCTCTTGCGATTGCACTGCCCGCGGCCACCTTTGACCTTGATGCCATAGACAGCCCTAAGGTGCTGCAACAAGGCCAACCTCACCAGCCTCTTATTCCACATTCCGGATACGTCGCCCACTCTCCGACGCAGGATCTGAGCCCTGAACCTCGGTCGCCACCAAGTCTTCCAATTTCCGAACACTCTCAGGTTTGCGCTCAGCTCCGCTGCGCTGCGGTCACGTCTGGTGTGGTTTCGGCCCTGGACCCTGGCCACTTCCACTTCTTTATCCTCTATCTACTTCCACCAACCATCTTCCCTTAACCCTTTGATCCAGCCACACCTCACCTTTCCTTCACTTACACCGACCTTCTTTCAACGACTTACACAGACCTACCTTATCCTTTCGGCCACGCCCGTCACCAGCTTCTCCCCACTTCCAGCCAAAGAGCCCCTTTCCTGCAAACCTAACTTTGCCCTCGTCTCTCTCCGAAATGTAAAGACGACTCTTCTCGCCTCTACCGTCCCGGGAGGGTCAACTGAGTGTGTTTGTCTCTCCCCACACCCCCGGCCCCAGCCCAGCCGCCGGACCAGCCGGCTGCTTAGGCGTCTCTTCCAGTCCCGGTCCCCGCCCGGGCTGGTCACCACCGTCACCCCGTTTCACAGGCTGCTCCTTCCCTTCCCCATTAGCCTGCATGCGGCCCTCGGCCTGCACATCTCGGTGCGCTCACTGAAGCCAAAAAGCTCTCCTCATGCCTCCGCCCCCACCGCCTCTGCAGACAACCGGAGCCACGGCTGCCGTGTCTCACCCTCAGTCTAGCCCAGGATCAAATGGCAGCGCCAAACAGCGCTCCACTCTGATTGGCCCGCTCCTCTTTTCAAAATCAGGCCCTCGGAGGGTGGCCAGAAGCTGCCTGCCTAGCGAGGTGCGGGCGAAGGGTGTGGCGGGCAACATTAAAAAGCATGAAAAGAAATGTGAGTTCCACGTGCTCCGTCATAGCCATATTTTTAGAGGAAAATACTTTATAAAGGGTACTTTAATACACTTGGCCTGCGCCTGAGACAATATATTCGGGGAAATGTGATAGACACCTCATTCTAATTCCTCCATCCCCGGAACTTTGCTGAAGCTGAAGGCCTCATTTCGGAGAAACCGCTTCTACGGAATCCGAGTGAGATCCAGTTGAGTCAGGATTCACAAACTCTGATTTTCACAACCTTAAACTAGGGGCGTTGGTGGAAATTTTGGATACGGAAGCTGGTTTATATCTGGAGAACTGATGGTGGCCCTCAAATCTTAGCGCATAGGTAGTTAAATATAGGGAAGAAAACCTACTATGAGAATAGAGTGAGGGGGGAACGGGAGGCGATAAGTACGGAAGCTCCGTTCGGTGGGATTTGGAGTTTGGAGACGGGGGAGGAACCAGGCTCGAGGGCCACACATTCCCGAAACCTTGGTTAGCTCTTTAACGAACGGGACGGCACAAATTCGGCTCTTGTCACCTCATCCCGCTGCTTTTCCATTCTGCGAAATCAGCGGGCGATCGCATCGGGGTGTTCTCTATTTTCTGGGATGTAATTATCTTAGGGCCCCTGTTGAGCGATCTATTTGCACGCCTTCATATCCTCCTCTAGGTCTAAGTCCCTTTAGAAGGCTAGAGCCAGGTTCACATTTACTTTCCACAAAGTGTAGCCCAGAACTAAAGTTCTCCTTGAATCCTTGAATGAATGAATGAGGAATCCCTAGTAACGAGCAAAGCTTTCAGTTACCACTCATACAATAGGGTAAACAAACAATACCCCTTAAGAATGAAAACTCGAAGACTAGATTTGGGGAGAGGAATCAGGGAAACCTATATACCAACATGGCTACGTGCTCGGACTCCAGATCCCTAGTTCCGAGGGGCATTAAAAAGCAGATACCTCATCAAGTAAATGTGGGGGTTTATACCAGTTTCTTTGCCGCAGATCCTCTAGGGGCCTTTAATACATCGTTGCGCGTTGGGACTTACTAATAAGAGGGGGAAATTAGCCTACCCGTCCTAGTGTTTCCTGAATTATTTTTTCGTGTCATTATTTCAGAGCACTTGGTTGGTGTTTGATGAATGAGCTTTGCCGCTTGCTGCACTGTGTTCACGTAACTCATTGGGAACACCCTTCAGGACTGCTGTTCTCATGTTCAGTGGGCCTTCTTATTCCACACTCACCCTGTCTCCGAGGTTTGGTCAAACTTCTGTGGTCCTTCTAAGAAATCTGTACACAGTTGTAGACCATATGTATTTTTTTTTCATTAGATGGAGGAAATAGAGTGGCTATGAGGAAAGTAATAGTTCAAAATCAGCAATGGTCTTTGAAAGATGCGCAGCCCATCAGTCTAAAATGTCACTGGCAATTCTTGCTTGACCCTTGAAGTATGCAGGTAAGGATAGAGAGGTTGCAAAATATAGCCAAAGACACTGAAATAGAGAACAGGCTGACAGTGACCAGAGGGGAGAGGGGAGGGAATTTCAGGGGAACTTCAGGGGAGAATGGGAAGGATTTACAGGAACAAATATAAAGGACACATGGACAAAAACTAGAGGGCTTGGAAATGTGAAGGAGGTGGGGAGGGAGGGGTGGGTGGGCTGGGATGGGAGTAAAGGACAGAAAACTGTACTTGAACAATGATTAAAATAAAATTAGAAAAAGAGAATAAAAAGGATAGAGAGGTTTATGCCACTCTAGTGAGAGTAGCGTGTTTGAATTCTCCAAGAAGCAGGTGCCCAGACATGATTAGATGTGCAAGATATGTATTGGGGAAGTGCTTGTGAAAGGATAAACGGGAGGAAGCAGGAGTAGGCAGAGAGAATCTTTAGATCATGAAGCAGGTCTGATACCTGTGAACAGGGAGAAGGAAGGAAGATGGATAGGAATGACCTCAACTACAGCACAGGTCTAAGAAATTTTGGCCAGACTGATGGGGAGTTCCTTACTTAAAGTCACATGTTGGAAGAATCTTATCTCCCACAGGAATGGGCCAGCACTAGGAACCCACAGTCATTGGCTGGGAACAGCTCACGGTATAAATGCCTTGGTGGATCCAGAGGGCCAGCATCCGGGGCTTTGCTCCTTGCAGCAGGAAATCTGAGTGGTAAATTTTTATGGACATGAGGGGGAATGAAGTCAAATGACCAGGGTATGAATTTCAGGTTTACAACTTAATTATGGGAAGTTATCTAACTTTTTAAAAAATTGATTTTAGAGAGAGAGGAAGGTAGAGAGAAACATCAATTTGTTTTTCCACTTATTTATGTATTCATTGGTTGCTTCTTGTATGTGCCCTGATCAGGGATCGAACCCACAACCTTGGCATATGGGGATGACACTCTAATCAACTGAGCTACCCAATCAGGGCCCAAAGTTATCTAACTTAATACTTCATCCGTAAAATGGAAATTATTCAAGTATCCACCTCAAAGAGTTGTTAGGAGAATACCATGACATGAAATCCTGAGCATTTTGCCCAGAACATTGAAGATTTCAAAATGTTAACTGTGTTATTATTACAGGTACTTGTAACTGGTACAAAGTCAAAAGTCTCAGCCTTGAGGGAATTCTGACAGCTGGATAAAATGCTGAAAGGTGGAAGAAAATCTTTACCTGTGTGTCATACTGTGTGTGTAGAGCAAAGTACCATACTCTGCTCCAGGATCTTTGGAATATGATCCTTCTCCCTGTTCCTCAAAACAAAGTTATTCTCCCCTGAATTTAACTTCCAAATGCTTAATAAAAGGGAAAAGGACAGCATCCACATTTCCCTGCTACATTGACATGGTTGCTCTGGGGACCACCCCCACCTTTGCAAGCATCCCTTGAAGAGTTTAGTGTGTTTGTTTATTCCGTGTGCCTACTGCGGACATCAATACTGCTGTAAACAGAGGAGAGTTCCAGGCTCAGTCAAGCGAATTAGAGAATATTGAAAAGGTCATGGCAGTAAAGTACATCACTATAATCCACAGAATGTATGAAGCTTTAAAATACTAATGCCTTGACTTTTGATGAGAATTTACAAGGGATGAGAAAAATGAACTACCTCAGTGCATTTTTATGGCTAAAATTAAAAGAGGGGTGGATACACCTAATCCCTGCTAGCAATCTTAAATTCACTGAATTACCTTCTGTATTCATAGAATTCTGTCTCTATGGAACTTAATGTGCTAGGGAGCTGTGAATGCTTTGGAACCTTCCCTGAAGACAAAAGGAGAGAGAATAGGTGGACAATAATAGAACCAGTTGGAGAGATGTCTTCACACATGAGACCAGGCTAATAGCCAAGTGAGTGTTGATGGTTTCTCCAGGATGTGGGGAACTTGACCCCCTGGATCTATGGTGTTGATTGGCTCAAATGCATGACCTGTCCTTTCATTGATCATGCAGCAGGGACAGCTCTACACAGATTCTGCTCCTCTGTACCACACCGAGCAGCAGTGATTGTTAACTAAAGACAGTGGCTTTGCAGCTCATGAAAAGAGTAGAAAGAAATGTGAAACTATGTGGATATCTCACATCCAGAAGAATCTTTGATACCTACAGGAATTCTGAGTAAAGCAGCCATGGGCTTGATTTGGAACTATTTCTAGGGAATACTCTATGAAAAATTACCTAGGAAAGAACCTGTACAATCTCATAATGAAAATCACAAGTGGTGTTACTGTCTAACCTTCTTCAAAACTTAAATTACTCTGCCGTCTGAGCAGCTTCATCAAGGGAAGAGGCAGAGGAAACCAGCAATTATTGTACACGGCGTGCCTAGTGTTAGGGTGGTTGGAATTTAGGGTAGGGTGGCTGTGAAAGAATTCACAAAGAGAAGAATGTGCAGAGAGTAAAGGTTTTATTTTACTTTCCCAAGACAGGGAAAAGGCTGGGTGCACAGATATGCACCAGCATTGAGGGATAGGGTATTTGAGCTTTTATTGGATTATAATTGGGTTAAAAAAGTTGGTGAGGGAGTTGCTGTTGTGTTGCCCCTGGGCTGTTGCAACGTTGTAACACCAGGCTTCAGTTTGTCCCAATGTTGTCTTCTGCCTGTGGCTTTAAGGAGTGGTTAGTGCTGTTCTTGCTTTCACATAATTTCCAGTCCTGGGGACATAAACTCAGAAGAGTAAAATGGCAGTCATGTTCAACAAGGTCATATGCCTGCTAGGAAAATGGTGCCACATAACAAGTGGTACTGATTTCATCCTTTCACCCAGCACTAATCCCCACAGCAGCCTAGGAAGTGGGCATTATCCCTATTTCACAGATGAGAAAACTGAGGCTCAAAAAGGTTAAGAAAATTGTACAAGATCCTAAGCTAGCAAATGGCTGGACTGAGATTCCAATCTGGATCTGTCTGGCTCCAAAATCCAAGCTCACCCTAAACCACACAATGTAATGGCGACACTTTTCCTGTGGGGGGACACAGGAAAACAGCCTCGATTCAAAAGCCACCCCTTTTTTACATGGGTGGTAATTGAAAACCTTTCTGTCTAAAAATGTCTTCTTCATTAATATCTGTAATTTCCTGTTAGGAGCTGGTTGCTTTGGCTTTAGTTCTGATTTTCTTTCAAAATGTAAATTATTCTGAGCAATGAGATACTGTGAATAACTGTTTCCAGTACTTCATTTTTTAAGGGAGGCCTCGATAGCATTAGTCATGGGTCACCTGGGAAACAGAAGTTATAGAAAAAATGGCAGACAATGGAGTCGGATGTGCCCAGTTAGTTAAGTCTATATCAGAACTTAGCTGAAACTGAACAGTGATCCTTTTTGCATTTTTTAAGGAAAAATAAGTTTAATGTTTTACAATGTGCACGCCTATACCATGATATTGCTGTGAGAAATAAATGAGATATACATACACAAGAATGCTTTGTGATGTGAATGGATTAATAGAAACAAGGTGTGGTTTGGTACTATTTCAATTTGTAACTGAGTTTAGTTTTTATGCCTAAATACACCCTTTCTATTCCTTGTGGCTCCATTTCCTTGACCATGCATCTAATGTAAGTGGGGCAAAAAATAATTGGACTGTAGAAACAAATTATGTAGACCAAGTATTTGTTCTAGAAAATAATGTTTAATATTTGAGACTGAGAGAATTACATTTGAGAAAAAGATTGAATACATTTTTTTATGATTTTAACATGTTTTTCTCTTACTGTTTTAAAAACACAATTGATGTTTCTATCGATTTGACTTCTAAGAATCGAATAAAATAAAAAGTTAAGAAAAAGCTATCTTAGAATTTACCAGCAGAGGGGAGTAAAGGAACACAGAACATCTTTCAGTTTAGGATAATTTTTGTGACTAAATAGGGCAGCAAACTCCTCAAATCCATGCTTTTTAAAATTAGCCAATGAATCCACTTGAGAACATTAAATTTTGTGAATAGCTCAGTCTGTAATTGAGACAAGTGAATAGATCTGTAGGTCACAGAGGCATTGACTTTTGATCAGAAGTTACAGGAGATGAGAAGAATGAGCTACCTCAGTGCATTTTTAAACAATCGTGGAGTCAATTTTACAATACTAAATATTTTTCTTAATTTTTCATGACTTTTTTCATTTTTATAACACTTTTATTATACTACATTATCACCACATCACTGAAAGAGTTAATTACATGCATAATTAGGTAACTTTTTTTTCATTGTTGTTCAATGTCTCCATTTTCCCCCCTCCACCCCCTCGCCCCACCCATCCCCACCTCCCACCCTTGATCCTACCCTCCTTTGGCTTTGTCCATGGGTCCTTTATACATGTTCCTTGATGACCCTTCCCCTCTTTTCTCCCATTACCCCTCTTCCCCTTCCCCTGTGGCACTGTCAGTTTGTTCTTTATTTCAATGTCTCTGGTTATATTTTGCTCACTTATTTGTTTTGTTGATTAGGTTCCACTCATAGGTGAGATCATATGGAATTTGTCTTGCCGCCTGGCTTATTTCACTCAGCATAATGCTCTCCAGATCATTGCTTAATATTCATTTAGAATGACATTCCAGTGAAATGCATTTTCAAAGGCAGCTCTCTGTGTGTGTCGCTGTGGATGGAAGTTTGACTTTTGCAAACTGTATCTCGGACATGTCATCTTTATTTATGTCGATGTAAGACACATCCAAACTGCAGAGAATTTTTATGAGTTTATCTGAGCCAAACTGACAGCATATGCCAGGAAATAAGATCTCAAATGCTCTTGAGAATAATAGTTTTATAGCTTCTTTTATGCATCTGTAATTTAGGAGGGAATATATGGAAAACTGGAGAAAGTAAGGTGGGATAGTTAACAAGATTATGTGCTTTCTTAAGCACATAAGGGTGGTTATGCCTTTGAAGGGTATTATTCTGACATCTCAAAGGTGAGCTAACCTCAATGCAGAAGAGTAAAGGACAGGGCTTACTTTAATACCTTTCACTAAAGAAGTTATATGTCTGGGGCAGGTGTGACTACCCACCATTAGCTAGCCAGTTAAGAATTTGTGATTTATTACAGTACCCCTTTTTGTTCACATTTGGATGAAAGGTATATGTGGGAACATAATATGATGCTGGTTTAAAATGTACCAGCTATACACACACCTTTGAGAATCCAGTTATTTACCTCTAGATGGATGCTAGTTAACATTCCAAAACTTCTTTTTCTAGACCTTCGAGGAAGGAGACTTCACAGATTAGAATATATGAACCTTTACCTAGAAGGAATGTATCAAAGCAGTCATGGTCAACAACCTAAAATATATATTGAGTGATTCCTGAAGTAGACATTAGAGACACAAAGATGTTTTTGTAAAGATTCTATTTATTTATTTCTAGAGAGAGGGGAAAGGAGAGAGAAAAATCAGTGTGTGGTTGCCTCTCATGCCCCCAGCTGGGGACCTGGCATGCAACCCAGGCATGTGCCCTGACTGGGAATCGAACTGGTGACCCTTTGTTTTGCAGTCTGGCACTCAGTCCACTGAGCCACATCAGCCAGGGTGAGACACAAAGATGAAGAAGAGGCCATTGCCTTGAGAAAGAACAATGTAGTTGAGGAGACAAATGAGTGTATTTTGCAATAAGATATCTCATAGGAAAAAGATGGTCTATTACTAATAGATTAGAATTCCAATATCTAATCAAAGTAATATTCACCAACTTTCTCCTTCACATTCATTCAATTCATAGTTTACATAGTGTAAAGTTAAAAGATAAATGGAGCCCTGGCCAGTGTGGCTCAGTTGTTGGAACATCATCCCGTGACCTGAAAGGGGTTCAGTTCCTGGTCAGGGCACATGCCTAGGTTGCAGTTTTGGTCCCCGGTTGGGCATGTGTACGAGAGACAACCAATCACTGTTTCTCTCTTGTATCAATGTTTCTTTCCCCATCTCTCTCCCTCCCTTCTTTTCTCTCTTAAAAAAAAAGAAAAAAAAAGGAAAAAATGTCCTCAAGTGAAGATAAAAAAATAAAATAAATAGCACCTAGCCTTAAAAAAAAAGATTAAACTTTATTTAAAATTTTAAGATCAGAAGAACCTATGCATCCCTATGTTCATAGCAGGGTTATTTACAATATCCAAGGGCTGGAAACAGCCTAAGTGCCCATCACTAAATAAGTGGTTCAAAAACTGTGGTACATTTATTTACACATTGGAATACTACACAGTAGAAAGAAAGAATGCACTCCTACCCTTTAGGACATCATGGATGGAACTGGAGAGTATTATGCTGAGTGAAATAAGCCAGACGGCGAGAGACAAATACCATATGATCTTACCTACATACAAGAGGAACTTAATGAACAAAACAAACAAGCGAGCAAAATAGAACCAGAAGCATGGAAACAAGGAACAGACTGACAGTGACCAGAGGGGAGGGGGGTAAGGGAGGAAGGAAGGGAAGGGTATAGTCAAGGAACATGTATAAAGGACCCATAGACATGAACGACAGTGTGGGGATTGATGTGGGGCGGGGAGCAGGGCAGGGGAGAGCCACCAGGGGAAAAATTGGGACAACTGTTATAGAACAACAATAAAATAAAATAAAATAAATACATTTGTAATGGATCTGTGTACTGGGTAGCAAAGTAAAACATCTCACTATGCAAAAAAATTAAAAACTAGTGTTTTACATTATAATAAAAATAAAAATAATTAGCTGGAAAAAAGGACTTTGTTTATTTGAGGAAAAATGGATTCCTAATGAGTGGTGCCAAACTGGAAGTAATTAGGAGCACTCCACTGATACGAGCTGGGGAGACTTCTACAGAGAAAAGGCAGAAGCAAAGCAAGGAAATTATTGATTGGCCACAGTTTAAAGCCTAGTTGCCTTTTGTGATTAGTTGTCCTTAGGTTTTGATTTTATAATCTTGAAGCATTGACGAGCTTAGATTTTTGTTTGCTCACTTAGGCTGCGAAGGCATTAGAACCACCTCAGTGTAGTGGCCTCCTTGCTTAATTAACAGTGGAAACCAGAGTTTTTTGCTCTTAGGGAGAGTTCTAATCTGGTAGACTGGAGAAGGAAAATGTCAGCTTTAGATTTCATTACATGAAAGGTCACTCATCAATTTCATCTTCATTGGCTTTTTAAAAATTTTATTTTTATTGTATTTTTTTTCCATTACCATTTATCCCCCTTGTACCCTCTTCCACCTCCACCCACACCCTGTTCCCTCTGGAATCACCCCACTGTTGTCCGTGTCCATAAGTCCTTTTTTTTTTAATGCTCAATCTCATTGGCTTTTTATACAAGATCTAGGAAAAATACTATCCTTTTTGCCTTAATGAATATACTATATACATTGGTACTTTCTTGGCTTAGTAGCTTTGAAGGTCTTCTATTCATATTGATATTTCTAGTCCCAGAGCTTCAAGTCCTGGTAGAAGCACTTGATGTCTTATCTATTCACCTATCTTATCACCAGGGTTCCAGAGCACATCATCAGTTGATAAGACAGAATGGATTTGTTACTGGTCTTAGTAAGAGCCTTAGAGGTCAGAACACCTGGCAGTCAAGGAATTTTGGGAGTGTTGGGGAGGGCCTGATGAGAAAATGGAATTGTAGAGGGCTTCAAAGAGAAGGTAAAAATAAGAGCATTAAAAGAGGAGTAAAAAAGTAGTCCAGGTAGGAGACAGTGCTTAGTAACAAAACAATTTGATAAAGTTAACTTGTATTCTGGAACCCACAAAATGGAGGCCAACCCAGTGGCACGGCGCCCGTCACAAATCTAAACCTAAATCAGCCTGCAGTTTGGGGAAACACCTGCCAATCACAGTCCTCCATCTCAGCTTTAGCTCTAGACCATACCCTAGAAAATAGAACCCTCCAGCCTGTTAAGGAAACCCCAGCCTCCTGTTCAATCATGCCCTGTTTTCTTGTTGCCTTTTTTTTGTAATTTTGAGAATTTTTATTTATTCATTTTTATACAGGGGACAGGGAGAAAGAGATGGAGAGAACCATCAATGTGTGGTTGTCTCTTGAGCACCCCTCACTGGGGACCTGGCCCACAACCTAGGCACGTGCCCTGACTGGGAATCGAACTGGCAACCCTTTGATTCGCAGGCTGGCCCTCAATCCACTGAGCCACACCAGCCAGGGCTCAGGTTGCCTTTTCTAAAGCTCTGTAAAACTCACTCTTGCCCCAAATCTGTCAGCAAGAATGCTCCACTGCTTGTGAGGTTCCACACTCTCTCAGTCCATGGATTGTTTTCTCTTGAATAAAGGACATTAAATTCATTTTCTAATTGTCTTAATCTTGTCATTTGACACATTACATACTATAAAGTACCTGATGAGTTTAAAGAATGATGAGTACTGAGAGAGTTTAAGTAGTAAATTTCATTTAGTCTTCCAGAGGTTAAGGGATGTCCTATTAGAAAACATGCAAAAAAGAGAGGAGACTGTCCTGGATCTAAACCACACACCTGGGAGCAACTTCAGTGGTTTCTGTCTCCCCAAATTAATAAAGGTAGATGTATTGAATAGCTAATGAAGTAACTCTTTCACAGGTTTGGAAAGAAATATTAGGTGTGCAAGATTCCTAGACTACAGTGGATACTGAGTCAATATTAGCTCTCTTGTCATTCCCATCATCATAATCCATCTTAGAAATAACTATTTTTAAAAATAGTAGTTGGTAAGCAGTTAGTGTTATAAATCTCAGAGTGATACACTAAGAACATTATCGTCAAGAATTTTAATAGTAAGCCGTAGCTAGTGCAGCTCAGTGGATTGAGTGCTGGCCTAAGAACCAAAGGGTCACGGGTTTGATTTCTACTCAGGACATGTGCCTGGGTTGAGGGCCAGGTCCCCAGCTGGGGGCGTGAGAGGCAACCACACACTGATTTTTCTCTCCCTCTCTTTTTCCCTCCCTCCCCCTCTCTCTAAAAATAAATAAAATCTTTTTTAAAAAAGAATTTTAATAATAAATATAAGCATAAATAATAAATGTTGTATTTCTCTATTACCTTCTCATACTTTGCTCAAGGAAATAGTCCCTTAAAACTCATAAAAGTGTTCATACTTCGGTCCTATTTATAATTCTCTGTGGCAATTTTTTTTCTTTTTCTCTAGCAACCAACATAATGCAACTACATAAATGGATAGAAGTGTTTCTAAATAAAATCACTCTAACAACCCTTAAAAATTTTCTCAGTTTCTGTTCTAGAATGGACATAGGGACTATTTGTGCATCATGCACTAAATGACTTAACTGATTTCAGTGTCAAGGAAATAAGTATCCTTTGTGTTTTATGGCAAATTTTCCCTTTCACAAAGACTGCCAAATTTATGGGAGGAGAGAGAACAAAATGAAGTATGGAGTTACATTTGTGCTTTTAAAAATATATTTTATTGATTATGCTATTACAGTGGTCCCAATTTTTCCCCTTTGTCCCTTCCACCTAGTACCCCCATTCCCTCCAGCACTCCCCCTCCTTAGTTCATGTACATGGGTCGTGCATGTAAGTTCTTTGGCTATACCATTACCTATATTCTTTTTAACATCCTCCTGTCTCTTTTGTACCTACCAATTTGTGCTTCTTAATCCTTGCACCTATGCCCCCATTTTCCCCCTTCCACCACCCAACTGATAACCTTCCGAATGATCTCCATATCTACGATTCTGCTCCTGTTCTGCTTGTTTGCTTAGTTTGTTACTTGGATTCAATGATTGATAGTTGTGAATTTATTGCCATTTAATGTTCATCACTTTGATCTTCTTTTTCTTATATAATTTCCTTTAGCATTTCATATAATAATGGCTTGCTGATGATGAACTCCTTTAGTTTTACCTTGTCTGGGAAACAGTTTATCTGTCCTTCCATTCTAAATAATAGGTCTGCTGGATAGAGTAATCTAGATTGTAGGTCCTTGTTTTTCACCACTTTGAATACTTCTTGCCAGTCCCCTCTTGCCTGCAAAGTTTCTTCTGAGAAATCAGCTGATAGTCATTTAAAAACTCCTTTGTATGTAATTGTCTGCTTTTCCAATCAAGATGGAGGGGTAGGTAAACATGCCTTACTTCCTTGCACAACTATAGCAAGAAATACAGCTACACTACAAAACAAATACCACCCAGAATTGTCAGAAAAATTGAGCTGTATGGAAATTCGACAAGGAAGTATTTAAAGAAGCCCCATTCATCCAATGGGCAGGAGGGGCAGAGATGCAGAGGAGAAGAATGGAGATGTGGAGTAGTGCAGAGAGGCATAGAGATGGGAATCGGTGGTTCTAGTCCATGTGTGGTGGATAAAAAATGGGAAGAATACGTCAGAGCGAGGGATCCCAGCTCCAGTCAAAGCACCCAGCCCAGGGTCCCAGCACCAAGAAGATAAGTTCCCATAACTTCTGACTGTAAAAACCAGTTGGGGTGGGAGCAGCAGAAGAACCTGCATCCTCTTAAAGGTCCTGCAGTGGACTCAGGACTCACACAGGCCCACCCACTTGGGATTCAGCACCAGGGCAACAGCTGGAAGGGCACCACTGGCATAAGCGGAGAAAGTGAAGTGCGAATGGGGAAACGGCTTCCTTCTGGGCAAAACTCCAGAGGCCAGGCAGCGGCGTTGTCCCCTCTGCCCCACACAGAGCAACAGAGTGGTGACACGGGTTACCCTGCCCTGGAGGTTACCTAAGGCTTTGCCCCATAGAACTTAACAGGTGCGTTAAAACAGGGAGTCAAAGCAGCTCTACCTAATACACAGAAACAAATATAAGGAGGCTGCCAAAATAAGGAGACAAAGAAACATTTGCACTTAAAATAAGTTTATTTCCAGGTCATATCATTTTGGTAGATAACGTTAATGACCTGGTTGCTTAGCAACCCTATTATCCATGAACTAAGGATTCCTGTTTTGCTGGAAATCCAAAGGAGCAATACCTAGGAGAATTCTGCTATTGTTTTTTGGATCGTTCAAACTAAAACATGATTTTTATAAAAGATTTAATTGGAGTTTAAATAGCTGACAGAGGAGTAGAAATTTAGGTCATAGGATTTTTATTTCTCTTGTTTTAATAAGGAGAAAGATGTTGGTCCATATTCCATCTTTGCTGAGACTTGCTGTAACGTGCAAGAAGGAATGATTCTGCTTATGTGAGAGAGACATGAGCCCTGAGTCTCTGTCCTTGCCTCCGCTTGCCCAATGCCAATGTCTCCGCTTGCACTTCTGAGCCTACCTAGCTTTTCACGGCAGGATCATGTTCCATTAATTTCCTCCCATTTCCATTGGTTTCCATTTCCATTATTCCTTCTTCCTGGTTTCTTTCTCTCAGTATAAAAAGTTCTGGAGATCCATTGCACAACAATGTGAAATACATCTAACACTACTTAATTGTATACTTAAAAATGGTTAATATGGTACATTTTATTGTTATTTTTGCCACAGTAAAAAAAAAATAAGAGCACAATAAATAATGCATTTGAAATAGAATAGATGATGTTGTAAGGCTAAGGGCTTAGTAGAAAGGCTAAGCATTCATGACTTCTGATTTTATGGATCATATCAACCTGAATACCTTCATATCATCTATCTGGAATGTTTTTCATTGTGAAAATTTTGTAATACAAATAATGTAATATTTGAATATAATAACAAAATATGACAGTGTGGATTAATAATACGAACTATAATACATGAACAACCAAAAAATTCCATTTTCCTTTTTGGGAAAGTTGTTCTCTTTTCACCATCTCTATCTGCTTATGTTTCAAGCTCACATGATAATGAAGTTCAGTATTAACAGACCTAGGAGTAGTCCTCTTGGTGCTTACATTCCAAGCACTATGACCCCAATACAGGCAATTATCTAGAAAACTACAGAGTTGTCCAAAGGGTACACATGAAATATACACACGTGTGTAAGCACATACATACACAGACACACACACACCATTTGCTGAAGCTTATAAAGCATTCATGAGTCAGGTTTTTTAAATTGTATTCATTTATTTATGTTATTGAATTTATTGGGGTGACAGTGGTTAATAAAGTTATATCAGTTTCAGGAGTACAATTCTATAATACATCATCTGTATATTGTATTGTGTATTCACCACCCCCAGTCAAGTTTTCTTCCATCACCGTTTATCCCCCCATTACCCTTTCATCATTTTTGAATAATTAATGTTGAAAAATAATTAAATAATTTCATAAAAGGCATATATTAAGGAAAATGTTTCTAAAGAAGAAAGTGAAGCTGGAACTTCAAAATGTCTCTACTGACCTTCAGTGACTTATAAGAGTTGACATGAATCCTCCGAACAGCCATCACTCATCAATCAAAAAGTGGACCTCAGTTTGAGCTGATTTTTTGGTCTTTGACAATACATTCAGTAGCAAGAAACATCTCAAACTTTCCCTTTCGGGTTTCAGAAATTTCCTTCTTCTGAACCTACACATTTTTATCTCTCCCATGGAAAACATAAACACCAGGGGTGAAATGGAATTCACGGTTCTTAAATGATTCCCTATTCTATCTAATAGAGCTCATTTTCCATCATTGAACCTCTGGGGTTACTATAATAAAAAATCCTGTTAGCCACTGAAATTGAGCAGTTGATTCAAACTGGTGAAACTGACAAGTAGAAGACCTGTGAAAATTGCCACGTGCCTGGGGTGCCATAGGCAATCCCTGATATAATACTACTTCCCTCTATATCTCCAGCTGGGGGACTGAGCACAACCCCCAGGCCTGCCTCCTCATCCCTTCCAAATCTTCAGGAAGTGCATCTCTGCTAGTTTGAGCCCTGCCATTTCTAAGTTGCCTGGGAGCTATAGGAAAACATCATTAACTCAATCTGTGTTAACCTGAAATGCTGAAAATAAAAATAGCATCTAGGAGACTACTTCCCTAGATTCCTGTTATTTCACGTAAAGATTTTATTCCTCCTGAAGCTTCTGTTGCTTGCTGGCTATCTTCCTCATTACAGCTGCTCTTTTCTTATTCCAGCTTTATTGAGCTGTAATTGACATATGACATTGTGTAAGTTTAAGGTGTAAAATAGGATAATTGTGTGTATATATATATATATATATGCAAAATGATTACCATGCTAAGGTTAATTAACACATTCATCACCTCACATAATTATATAAATGACAACATTTAGGATCTATTCTTTTTATAGTTTCTCTTTTAAATTTTTATTTGTATCCAGTTCTGCCTGGAAGCAAATTTACTTGGGAAAAGGGGAAATATCGTCCTCCCCTCTGTGCAGAGAGGCAGGAAATGGAAGGCCACAGGTCTGCTACACGACAGCATTTCTTCCCTTGGCCCACATGTATTTATGCAGATGGAACCAAGTAAAACCGAATTTCTTTCAAAAACAGGTTTAGCGGGAGAAATGACAAAAGCTCAAACCCTTTAGAAACCCCTTGAGGAAATAGGGAGGGAGAGGTCAGGTGTGGATGCAATCCCATGCACTTAGACCTGGGGATGGTAGAGGGTTTCTAGGCTGATGGTGTGTGTGTGTGTGTGTGTGTGTGTGTGTGTGTGTGTGTGTGTGTGAGATACGAAGGCCTACAACAATGTACTAAATCTTGCTTTTGATTTGTTGGCTTGCCCATGTGTTTTGGTATGAGCTTGCCACTGAGCTGCTGCCATCTGGTTCCTTTCCTCCTTTAGCACATCATCCTGGGAATCTCTTGCTTGGTTTTCTGATCCCAGCTGAAAGAGATTTCCTAGAGAGAGTCATGTTACCCCAACTTACCTGTGAAGTTGACCATATAATTTATCATATAAACCAGGACACATTTCAAGTGGGCACTAAAAAACTTAATAGGTAGAAATTGACCTACAAAAAATGAGAACCGGATGTATGGTCAATAGTTCACCCCTAGGCACCTGGGTAATGGCAGTAAACCAGGTCCACTTTCTCAGAAGGTTCATGGGGGATATACTCTTTCCCTCCAAATACACTGACAGCCAGGGTGAAACTGGAAGATCATTGGGCAATTCTATTTGTGTTTCACACTCTAACCTCAAAAAATCTTTTATTTTGTTTGTTCAAATGCTTAACAATCGTCTATTATTGTCTGTATTAGTTTGCATTCCTACTGTCTCTCTGTGTGCCCTAATTCTTTTTTCTTATAAGGTCACCAGTCAGATTGGATTAGGGCCCACCTTAACAGCCTCCTCCTAACTTAATCACCTCTTTAAAGACCTGATCTCCAAATACAATCACATTCTTCAATACTAAGGGCTTGGGTTTCAATATCTAAATTTTGGGACAAACAGTTCAGTTTATAATACTGTTTCTTGTCAATCTAGCTCTCCCTCAGGTGAGGACATAGCAAGAAGGCAATCATTTATGCATCAGGAAAGGGACTCACCCAACATTGAATCTGCTGGCACGTTGACCTTGGACTTTCCAGGCTCCAGACTGAGAAATAAATCTTTTGCTGTTTAAACCACCCAGCTTCCAGTATTTTTGTTAAAGTAGCCTGAATGGACTAAGACAAGGTTTGATCATTTTGCAAACTGCAAATATGTGGATTTATTGAGAAAATCTGGATGAGGTGGCATGGTGCTGTGCCAGGCCTTCAGTGATAGTGCAATGCCATTGGGATTGAGCCAGGGGCTCAGATGTATCAAAATGTGAACTGGGGGACAAAAAACAACAAACAATACTGCAGTCAAGTTTCTCGAATGTCAAGTACCTACTGAAGTCAGAAAGTCTGTCTGTTTCATTAGAATGAGGGGCCCCACCCAGCATCCACGCTGAGAGTGCCTCCATGCTTCTCAGTATCTGCACTCATTATCCCCAGGGAGTGGCAGCAGGGAAGCCCCAGTGACATTTCCTGCTTTCTGTGAGAGACAGTGTCAACACAGAAAAGTGATCTACTGGGGCCAGAAATCTGAAAAGAAATGCAAAAAGTATTATTTAGCTTTCATTATTTGTAGCATTCATGGGCTGCAGATAATTAAATCTAGGGATGGAACCGTGAAGTCACCAGAACTGGAGGAACTTTGGTAGGTTTCCAATTCATCTTTCTGTCTTCAAGGACTGCCAAATCAGTGAGGGATCGGGGAACACTGATGACGAGATCTTTTGGCCTAAATGGTCAAATGTGACTGATCAGTGGGTCTGATGTATATTTTCTTTCTTTTTTTTTAAATTTTTAATGTATTTTATTGATTATGCTATTAGTTTTCCCATTATCCCCCCTTCATTCCCCTCCACCCTGAACACCCTCTCCCATCCACATTCCCCCCGTTTTGTTCATGTCCACGTGTCGTAAGTTCTTTAGCTTCTACATTTCCCATACTATTCTTGCCTTCCCCCTATTTTCTACCTACCTTCATTGCTACTTATTCTTCGTACCTTTCCCCCCTCTCTCCTCCTCCCACTCCCCTGTTGCTAACCCTCCATGTGATCTCCATTTCTGTGGTTCTGTTCCTATTCTAGTTGTTTGCTTAGTTTCTTCTTGTTTTTGTTTAGGTGTGGTTGTTAATAATTGTGAGTTTGCTGTC
>CM052538.1:131045297-131080971 GCA_028533065.1 Trachops cirrhosus
AATTTAAAAAAAAGAGAGACCAGGAATTTGCTAATAAACATCCTACCAGACATAGGGCAGCCTCTCAGCAAAGACTTATCCAGCCCCAAATGCCAACGGTGCCAACATTAAGAAGCCTGGCTCTAAAAGAATGCTGAAAAATTATGACTCCTTCATACATATCTAAGTTGACATGTAAATGTTGCATTGTAAGTTTAAACAGTGGCAAAAGATGTAATGTCTGGAATGTCATTAACACTGATATTTAAAAATAAATACATTTAAAAATAAAACAGAATATTTAAACACCCTATCAAATTGGTATCTAACATCATCCTTTTAAAAGACACATGAACAAATTATATTTCCATTCTCCTTCCTTTGTGGAATGTTATTCCAATGTAAGATAGTTTATGCTCATCAGTCTTAATTACACAACCATTTTCTCTGTAACAAAAATATATAAATTGAAAGTTCAAAAAACATTTCCTGTGAACCTGAGGCTCTAAGTCTGCCACTCCCACACTATTTACTCAGGTGTGCCGGGGCTGTTCAGTGACTTCGCAGGGGAACAGCAGGGTATTTTAAAATTTCGAGGTAAACAGGGTATGAACTACCAACTGGAAGTAGTTCACAGCTACAGTATTAGATCGAACTATAGCCCCTTGATAATGTCACAGTTTAGGCAAAGCTGGCTTTTTGGCCAATGCTGTGATTAAAAAGTAAGTTGGCGCACAGGTCAGTGTGGAACCTGAAGTGAGGGCAGAGGCACCTGGTCCGACTCCCAGGTTTGAGGGTTCATGCAGCATGAAACAGGTACACACATCTCCTTGGTGAGTAATTCTGCTTCCTTAAGAATGAAATGAAAGAGAAAAAAGGAGGGAAATAAAAATATTAGTTTTTTTCTTTCACTTCATATGTTTTATTTTTGCAAATGGCTATTATGTTGTTCTAATACTTAGTAAGTTGTTGGATCTTAGCAGTTAGTAAATGGAACTGATAGGTATTGCTTTTGGTCAGGGCCATATTAGAAATAGTACTGGTTTATTGAGGAAGGTGTGCAACTAGAGAGGCTGGGAACCCTTGGTCTAAGTGTTAAAAAATAGTTTGGTCTAAGTGTTAAAAAACAATCTTCTGGCCCTGGCCAGGTAGATTAGTTGGTTGCAGCATCATCCTGATATGCCAAGCTTGTGGGTTTGATCTCTGGTCAGGGTACACACAAGAAGCAAACAATGAATGCATACATAAGTGGAACAACAAGTTGATATCTATCTCTCTCTAAAACTCAATAAATAAAAAATTACAACAAACAGTATTCTGAAATGAGATATTATTGCAATGACAGTATAGTATGCAATACATCAAAAAAAGTTATATGTTATATATACATTTTGATGAGTTTAAAGATAAAAAGTAAAAAAATTGGGGTAAAAATGGTGGTGTGGGTAACATAGCTCGCCTCCTTCCACAACCACATAAAAATGACAGCTAAACTACAGAACAACCATCATTCAGAAATCGAGCTGAATGGAAGTCCTACAACTACAGAATTAAAGATAAGGCTACATTGAGACTGGTAGGAGGGGCAGAGACACAGAACAGGCTTGTCCCACACCCCCGTGTGGCAGGTAAAAATCAGGAAGGATATCAGGAGTGAGGGGTCCCAGCCTGACACCAGCCCCCCAGCCCAGGTTTCCAGTGCCAGGAAGACAAGTCCCCATAACTTCTGACTGTAAAAACCAGCAGTGATTGAGACTGTGGAAGACAGAAATTGTTGGAGTCTCAGGATATTCCTCTTAAAGAGCCCACACTCAGACTTACCTGGACTCACTCTCTCTGAGCTCCAGTGTGGGGCAGCAGACTGAAAGGCACCAGAGGCCTATGGGGAGGAACTGAACTGTCTGGCACCAGGGTGAGAGCTGGGGAGGGCAGTTTTCTTCCAAACAGAAGTGTTGGTGGAGGTTATTGTTCCTTTTCTGAGCCCTGTCTCAAAAGGCCTGCAAGTAGGTGCCATAACTGAGACTCCAGCAACCTGGCTCACACTGTTTTGCCCCACCCTGGTGATTCCCTGAGATCCCACCCCACCCAACTTTTGGGCCCACCCGAGCTGTTTACATTGGCTTTTCCATATGAATGTCTCATCTTGACTCATGCTTCAGATTTTCCTAAATTCTCTCAAACAAGCAGCATCTGGCCTAGTGAGTCCTATACCTCTTGGTAGGTAGACCCAGGCCCAGAACTAGTAACAGCCAGCCTAGGTTCACAGCTTGGCTTCACCTAGGCAACTCTGAGCCCAGCACAAGGAGCAGCTACCTGCAGATTGCTTTGTAGCACATGTTGGATGGTCCCAGACAGAACACAGGTGACGCCAACAGCAATCAAGGTTCAAGTACAAGAGGAGGGTATACACAGCCCACACACTGGGCACACCTTGAGTACCCAGCTTGGGTAATAGGGAAGGCTGTGCCACTGGACCCTATAAGACACCTACTATATTAGGTCACTCTACCATGCCTGGGAGACATAGCAGCTATATCTAATACATAAAAACAAACACAGGGAGGCTGCCAAAATGAGGAGAAAAAGAAACATGGCCCAAATGAAAGAACAGAAAAAAACTCCAGAAGAAGAACTAAACAAAATGGAGACAAGCAATCTACTAGATGCAGAATTGAAAATACTCAATGAACTCAATGAAAATTCTCAATAAGCTTAGGGAGGACCTCAACAGCATAAAAAAGATTTAATCAGAAGTGATGATACACTGATCGAAATAAAGAACAATTACAAGAAATGAATACTAGAGTGGATGAAGCCAAGAATCAAATTAGCAATTTAAAATAGAAGAAAGGAAAAAACACCCAATCAGAATGGCAAGAAGAAAAAAGAATCGAAAAAAAATGAAGAAAGTGTAAGGAGCCTCTGGGACATCTTCAAGTGTCCTGACATTTGCATAATGGGTGTTCTGGAAGGAGAAGCAAGATAGCAAGAATAATGGAAAAATAATGAAAGGAAACTTCCCTTACTGGAGAAGGAAATATACATACAAGTCCAGGAAGCACAGAGAGTCCCAAACAAGATGAACCCAAACAGGCCCACTCCAAGACACATCATAATTAAAATGCCAAATGTTAAAGACAAAGAGAGAATCTTAAAACCAGCAAAAGGGACATAGTTAGTTACCTACAATGGAGCTCCCATAAGGCTATCAGTTGATTTCTCAAAAGAAACTTTGCAGGCTAAAAGGGACTGGCAAGAAATATTCAAAGTGATAAAAAGCAGGGACCTTAAAGCCAAGATTGCTCTACCTAGCAAAGCTATCATTTAGAATCAAAGGGCAGATAAAGAGCTTCCCAGACAAAAAAAAACTAAAGGAGTTCATCACCACTAATCCAACATTATATGAAATGTTAAAAGGTCTTCTTTAAGGAGAAGATCAAAACTATGAACAATAAAATGGCAATAAATACATATCTATTAGCAATTGAATCTAAAAAACAAAATAAATGAACAAGCAGAACAGAAACAGATTCATAGATACGTAGATTCATAGATAGGTGTAAGCACTAAATAATCTTGTTCATATAAGTATCACATGAGCTTTGTTATAGCCATGTCACTTGATTCTTGAATTCTTGAATTATTTACCAAAAGTCATACAGTGCTCCAGCATCAACAGTCACTTTCAAAGATCTATCAGCTCTGTTAGGTAGTGTTTCAGTGTTTTTGAAATGCAAACATTTGATTTCCTAAAGAATATGTTATTCATTCATTACACTTATTTACATTCCTCAGTTCTAGAATTTTAAATTGTTCCTTGTTTGGGGCCCTAGAGGCTGGGACCCAAGATATAATCAGGGACAATGCATCTTATCAAGGTTTGGGAAAGGTAAGTAAGAGGTGTCCTTTTCTGTTGTAAATTGGAAGAAGGGCTAATTGTGGAAGGGAGTTGGAATGAGAACTTAACTGTCGACACTGGTAAGTTCTTAAGAAGATTGATTTTTGGAAAAGTACACATAAAAGGTAAGAACATGGAGATTGGCTCCCTTAAAACTGACCACACCCATGTAACCCTTGGAAAGCCTCTGTGTACACTAAGGGGCCCTCGTTCCCCAATGTGAAGACCACTGTGTGCCTTGGGGAAAAGCAGTTTTACTCCCAGCTTGGACACCTGCATCCTGAACCACACCCATGTGGTGGGTAGGGCTAATAGGCAAAGCATTCAAAATCAGACTCCTGGGTTTAAGTCCCAGTTTTCCCACTTACCAGTTTTCTCAATTTGCACAAGCTACTTAATTTTGTGCTTCAGTTTACTAGTGTGTAAAATGTGAATGCTAATATTAAATATGTATCGCATAGGATGGACATGACAGCTAAATGAGTTCAGGCACATAAAGCTCTCAATAATAGTGCTTGGTATATGACAAGTACTCAATTAATGTAATCTAGATAAAAGGAGCCTTTGTGAGTTTCTAGCAACTTAGAGCCAAATCGCTGATCACTAACAGTCATTGGGCATTTGCGCGTGTTGAATGCACTTCAAATAGAACTGGGAAGTCTACAGTGGGCTCCTCAATTAAGCTACAAAATTGGAGCTAAAGCTGCAGGTTAATGTTTCTCCCCTTTCATTCTCCAGCATTAAGCATATTTAATCCCTATCTCATTCTGCACTTTCATATTTACTCTACAAAGCAAACTGCTCTGGTTTTATTTCTATTTCCTTAGAATAGCTTGCATTTGGCTTCTGCCTAGTTAATACTTAGCATTTATGTAAAGTTTTCATTTGTCTAGTCTGTTGATGCTGGGCACGGGGAAGGACAGAGGAGATAACTTTGGTGCCAGAAGGTAAATTAAATGGAGGAATTCGTGAAATAACTTTATATGATGCTGAGGGTCCTCAAGGAAAAGGACTTGTAAAGACAAACATCTTTGAATTGGTGACAAAGATTGTACTGATAGGCTGACTCTCATTCTATTGTGCTCTTCACCTGATTCTTTGCTTGGCAGATGGGCAGTAAGAAAAAGAGTTGAAGCTGGAAAGGAATTAGGAATTTTTGTGATTAGAGAAGGGCTTTTGTGGCATATGTTATAAACCTTAGTCAAAATATCCCCTTTGAGCAAGGAGATAGGTGTTCATGCTTTACTCCCATACCAGCAAGAATCAGTAAGACTGAAGATTTGGAAGCTTAACCTATTTTTTCCTTCCTTATGTTACCCCAAGACCCCAAGGAATCATGCTGATCAGCTGTGGGAGACAGAAAAAATATCCCCAAACCTGCCACAGTATGGAGTCAATGAGAGTGAAGTGACAACAGTGGCGGGCCATACGCTGAGGACTTGGAGGTCTTGGTTCTGGTTCTCTTCATCACAGCTAAAAGAGAGCTCTGTGACATCGTCAGTTACTGCAGATGCCGATGGAAGAGGGGTTTTAGGAGAACTCGCCTGGAGGAATCATGACCAGGGAAAGGCCAGCTGTGGAAATGAGCAGCTGGGTGAGACTGGTAAGTATGAATATGATTGATTTTAATTCCACTGGGTGGTGGATTTTAGATACAGCTAAATTTAAAGCAAAATATACTACAGTCCAGGAGGTTTGGTGCTTCTCCTCTAGACGAAGAATGGGTTGTCAGCACACTCCAGCCAAAGAACCCCAGAAACATATTTGTAGTTGAACAAGTTGGGCTTATTACTCATCGTAGCAAAAGACAGCACACACCACAGAGGACCTGAGAACCTAACACCTAAGAGAGTGTTAGGGAAAACCTGTTGTAAGATCTGGGCTTTGGCTGGGTGATTCAGACGAGGGTCGAAGCAAGGGGGAGATTCACTCTAGACTGGATGTTGTCAGTGGGGCTGACTCCATGCTTGGGCATCTCAATGAATCCCATGAGTAGGGAGCAGAAACTACAATGGGTATAAAGTTATAATTGGCAAAGAATGACAGTCACTCATTTGGGCCGAGGGAGGAGTGTTCATATTTTGTGTTTGGCAGAGCGACCTTGGTTTTGCCTGTGCTTAGACAAAATTATGAAATAGCCTTGTTTGTCATGATCTCAGAGTAACCGTGTCTGAAGCTGGTATTCTGCAAGACTGTTTCTATCTAATGGGAGAACAACATGGCTCACCTGTGAGTAGCAGGCCAACTTCTGAATGTCAGGGGCTAGGGCCCCCAGCCCTGCACATACACACTCATATTAGGCCAGGAGGAGCTGCTCCTCTGAACTAGGCTGGGAGCTCAGAGTGCTGAGAGAGAGGCTGCTCGAAGGGTCAGGTTAGACATTGGAGAGTGCAGGGCTGGCTGGTACCAGACAAGTTCCAGATATAACTGAACAGGAGGATCACACAGCTTACAGGTTGGAAGGGCTCGTGATGTGTTTGAGTCAAGACAGTTACAGAGCAGGAACATTTCCTCTGGGTTCCAGTAGAGGCTGTATTTGCTAGGTTTTCAATCCCTGGCTATCCCAGCTTCCTCTGGTTTGTACCTTGCTCAAGGCACAACACTCTGGACACTAAAAGGCATTAAATGTCTGTTTGACTTTTGATCCTTTGGTGTACAGAATCCTTCTTATCCCCTCAAGACAGCCAAGTCCAAATTAGCTTCCAGAAGATTATAAAACATTGGAAAGCATCACAGAGGCATTCTTTCTATCACTATACAGCCCATCATTTGTTTCACTGTGGTAATTTACAGAGATCTCTACTAGGTTAAGTGAAAACAAAAATCCTTCTGTAATTTTAACACATGGGTTCTGGTTCTGCCCTTTGGAGCCACACGATCTGCTCTGTCTTTGTGTGACAGCCTTCCAAGCATTGGGAGATGGTAGGCAGTGTCTCCTCAGGGACCCGTGGGAAGCACTGGGGTTGCCTCACTGCAGAGTCAGACGTCCTGGCGGAGCTGGCCTGTCAGCAGAGAAACTGACATCCTCTGAGGCAGGGAGGGAGGTCATGTTAACTCCATTCATGGCACAGCTGGAAGGTGTTTCAGAATTCTTTAAAAAAAATAAACTTCTGCTCTGGGGTGTTTCTAAACCTGACTGAAAACCTGAATGCTTCCCTGTTGCCTCCATTTATGATCTGGCCTCAATGTTTTCAGTTCAGCAGAGCCAGGATGGAAGTGTATTTTTGGGGTTCACCCTCTGGCTCTGGCATTGGGGCTGCCTCTGAAGTGTTAAATGTGCTGGCTCAAGAGAATGGAGGTGATGCTGGGGTATGCATGTGAACTCAGCCCCTGGGATGCTGGCTTTGCCAGCACTTGTGTGGAGACTGTTCACCTCACGTGTAACTGAACAGACTCTGAGAAGCTTGCTTACACCAGGGCTCTGCATCAGGCGAGATGATTCCTCAAAGCCCTTTGTCCCATGTCCCAGGAACTGTTTCCTGATGCTTTCTTAGGATAAGAATCATTTATTGAATGTTTTCTATTAGTTGGCACTGTGCTAAATATTTCTTTAACTCACACAACAACCCTATGGCCTAGGTGCTATTAGGACACCCATTCGGAAGCTCAGTGAGGTGAAGCAACTTGCCTAGTAAGTTGAGAAACCGGAGAGGCCACCACACCATGACAAGAAAGCTCAAACAGTCAATTTCATAGGCTAGGTATGCTTTTGTGACACAGATAACAAAGTGAAAGGATGTGGGCACTGTGAAGGCTCTCAGTCAAAAGACAGGATTGGATTGTGATGGACTGCCGTTCTTGAAAGGAGATTTTGGAGAGTGTAACTATCGCAACAAGATCTATAGTATTAGACAAGTCCCAGCTTATTGGGCCCTTCATTCCTCTTCAGATATGAATTTTGGATGCCAAAAACACACGACCAAGGAAGTCATCTATGACCTTTTTTACCCCCTATTTAATTTAAAAGGTAGAATCAATACAGATGAGCACTTAACATTTTATTTTATAGTCTAGAGATGCATTTATTGAGCGTATCTGTGCAGGTGAGCACTTTTGCTTTAGCTTGCAGAATGGAGTAGAAAGAGAAGGAAGGAGTGAAAGAAAGATGGATCTGCAGCCCTTGAGAGTGGAAGAGGAAAACTAAAATCATTCTCCCATCACAAAAAAAACCCCCGAATTCACAAGCAATTACAGAGTACACCAAGCAGAGCCCCCACAAACCAGCTCCATTTGATAATGTATGTTATGTTATGCAAACTGTTTAAAAGTCGTTTCTTAGCTGATTTGGAGGTGGTGTCACATGAGCCTGGAAACCAGACTGTCATAGTTTAAATACTATCCCTACCCCTTTTAGCTTCATGACATTGGACATGTGACTTAATTCCTATGAGCCTTGGTTTCTTCATCTGTAAACTGGGGAGAATAGTATCTACTTATAGTGTTGTAAAGATTAAATGAAATAACGTAGGAGGGGGAACCCCCAAATTAAAATGTTTTTATAAAAAATTGTATGTTTATTCTTATATGTTTCAACTTCAGTCACTTTCCAAGGACTCTCCACTTGATGCAATACACCTGTTGATATGTATTTTCCACTGCTCAAAACAGCTTTTGAACTCATCAGTTTTAATGTCTTTTAGTACTTCTGCTGGTTTTTTGTTTCACCTCTTCCACATCGGCAAAATGTTTCCCTTTGAGGACGTTTTTCACCCGGTGAAACAAAGAAAAGTCACTTGAGATGAGATCCTATGAATAGGGAGGGTGGGGCTCGGGGGTTATGCTGTTTGGTCAAAAACTGCTGAACACTCAGCGCAGTGTGGGCAGGCGCCCTTGTAAATCACCCATCATGAAATGGGCAAAGGCATTGAAAGAGTCTTTTAGAAAAATTCACTGAAGCCAAACAGCCTCTCACAACAACTCCAGCTGGCACACTGATACACATGGGCTCCTAGAACACTCACCTAGTGGGGAAAGCCTGTACTACAAGGGGCCCACCCTCCAGAGGATAATTCTTGTTTTTCTGGGGGTCCCCTCATACCTAAAACAACTAGCACAGTGCTGCTAGCCCATTATTAACACCTTCCTTCTCTTTCTTCAAGCTTATTTTAAAGCTCACATGATCTAAAGTATATCAGTAGAGTTTAACCTTTATATAGGCCTACACAAAAGAACAAAAGAAAATGCCTCTATCATCTGCTGTTTATTTTGAAATTTTAAAGTATATATTCTAGGGATAGATATAAAATGCATGAAATGCTTATTTACTGATGACCTAGCCCAATTAGTTCTGAGTTCTTGATCTTAAGATTCAGAGAACAGTAAGCAGTATTATTAAAGGATAATGCTGCAGAACTTACGAGGAAAACTAATTTGATTTGTTTGGTCAAGGAAAGAAGGCTAACGAAGGAACTTAGTTCAGACAGGCACACAGGGACCATCAGAGGCGGGTTTGCCGTGTGGCGTGGGATGAAGAGCACAGGCTCTGGAGTCCATGCAAGAGATTCATGTGAAACGGTGGGCTAGTTAGTGTACAGGTTGAGGCATGTGGTCTAAATATCTTAGGGTTTCATCTTGGAAGTGTAAGGATGAAAATTATGATTTTTTCTCCATAAAACTCCCTCTCCACAGTTGAAATAAAACCGACCACCTACAATCTTCAGAGGTGATATGTCCAAGTGGTACAGAGGAGGTGCTATTATTTCCATGTAAGACATTTCAAAATCTGACCTGCCCATTCTTTCCTCCCCACCCATATTAGTGTGTTTTTTGTTTGTTTGTTTGTTTTTCTCCATTATTGCCAGAGGCACTAGCATTCTCCAAGTCTCCTGCAGGCTTTGTGATTTTTTTTTTTTTTAGAGAGGGGAAGGAAGGGAGAAAGAGAGGGAGAGAAACATCAGTGTGCGATTGCCTCTCACGTGCCCCCTGCTGGGGACCAGGCTGGCAAGCCAGGCATCTACTCTGATTGGGAACTGAATATGCCAGCCTTTGGTTCACAGGCTGGCACTCAGTCCACTGAGCCACACCTGCCAGGGCTTTTTGATTTTTTTGATTCTACCTCCAAATTCTGATCCTATCAAAATTACTCACTCTTTCTTCAATGTCCTTTTCAGATTTGACATTTTTTCTTCATTTTTCTTCATCTATACATTACTATTTATCAGGCCCTTGGCCACTTACACCTAAATTACTACACTTCTACAAGGGGTACATCTTGTGTTCTTCTTGTCCTGGGCCATGCCATGAATCAATTCCATGATTAACCTCCTTTGATATTGTTTGATATGTGATTCCCCCATGGAGGAACTCTCTATGGCATTGTATCAGAAACCCTTAGCCTGATATTCGAAGTTCTTTGTGGCTGAGCCCACTGCACCTTCCACCCTCTCTCTCACTTCTTTACTGGGGAGCCACCCAGTTAGAGAGAAGCCAGTGTCTCAACTGTCCCTTGCTCACCTCCTGCTTGTCTTTGTTCCTGAGGGTCCCCTATCTTTGAAAACTCCCCCTTCTCTTCTCCATTGAGGAATCTATATCCTGCATTTTTACCGAGGTTCAGCTTAAGAATCAGTTTCTCTAAGAAACCTTCTCTGATTGAACTTGCCCACTACTCTGCTTTCCTTTCTCTTGCTCATCTTTAGTACTTAGCCATGCAGTGTCTGCTCGCGATGACATATGGAGCTTTGTAATTATTCTCTAGTGATCTGGGAACACAATACACAGTTAATAGAGACATTTGTCAACTTCATATCTTGTCTCCTCAAGGAAACTGTAATTTCCTTTAGGTTGATGCCTGTGTCTCTTCTGATAACCCCAGAGAATTGAGTATAGGGCCTGCCAGCAATAGGAACTTAATTAACACTTGAAATAAATGCATGGATAAGGTGAAATAGCTGGACCCTGAGATCCTAGAGTCCCCCCAGCTCCTTCTCCCTTTGGGGGTGCTGATCAGACCCATCCACCTTACACTATTAGCTCCTGTCCTGATGGGGAGCTGGAGGACAGACCTAGACTGGTAGGAATCAAAGGTTGCTCACTTGTCTAAAATGAGCTGATTGCAGGGCAAGTAGACAGTTCTCAGCAGGGTACATCTTCTTGATGTGTTGTTTACAACCAAGAATCCTGGTTTATACACAGTACTCGATAAGTATTAGGGAGAGGTGGATCCCTCTGGTATTCTTCTCCCTTCTCTTGCCGTATCCTACCCCTATCTCGGTGTCCCCCAACCGCATTCTGCTAGCTTCAAAGGATACCCTGGCTGTCTACTTTAGAAAAAAACATAATAAATTTTTGTGAAGTTGTGAATATCTGCTGGTAGCAAAATATCACCTTTCTAAGGAATATTTGTTTTTGAAAAAGAGCAATTAGTGTATAGTTTAAATGAACAACTCCATAATGGTGACATTTTGGATATACATCCCAAGTGTGTAGGGTGCTATTTTATAGCAGAGAAAACTTCAGTGGCACTCCTATGCCACAGGATGTGGGTGACCACCGAGCTGTCTGCTTGTAAGGCTGATTCCACATGTGTATAGTGCTTGTTTGCAAGGTAATGTGTTGGGGCTTCCTATGTGTGTTTGAAGGGTAGAAGGACAGCTGATCTGTTCAGAAAATGAGGCACTTCCAACAAATGGAATTTCATAAGAAAAAAATGTTTTTAGTCCCAACCCTTCAAGAAATTCATGTTCCTGTAAATCAAATGTCTCCTGCTCCAGTGCATACATCCTTTTGTATGGGGGCAAGAGGCAATTCTTCCCTGGGGAGCTGACTCAGTGGTCCACTCCCCAGTTTCCAGTCAACTGAATCGCACATATTCCTGTTTGGGTTCTAGGTGAGCACATAGGGTAAAACAAAAGCCAATGTTTGTAGGGTATATGAGTAGAATGATATTTTGTGACCCATGAAAATTACATGAAATTCCAATTTCAGGGTCCACAGTGTTATTGGGATACATCATAGTCACTACTTCACATATTTATCTCATGTAATCCTTACAGCGATCCTGGGATCCTGACTCTCAGCCCCATTTTGCATATGAAGAAGCTGAGGCTCCCAGAGTCAGGTGACTTCTCAGTGAAGTGGAGGAACATCCAGAGGGATACATCCTCCGTGCACAGGCATGTGTTTGTTCTGCTGGAGTTCAGTGAATTTACCGAAAGGTAGGGAGACCAGGGAAAGACTTTGACAGCAAAACAAAGCAGACTTGCAGCATACTGCAGGGCCAGCAGCAGTGAAAAGCAGTGCATTTTCACCTCGTCTTGAATGTTTTCTATGCTGTGAATCTTCCCGAGCTGGTTGACTACAGGAGATCCTTTTGACAGTTCAACCAGTATTCAGTAGCCCACATCACCCAGTTCGGCTTTATTTTTTGCAGCGGAAAGACCGATGTGCATTTCATTTCTACTTGCTTACAGTTCTGACATGAAAGTTAGTCTTAATCTGCCAACACATTCTGATGAGATTGCTTTGGAAGTCACCCCAAAGTCACCACGGCTAAATGGGCTGTGGCTGTTAAGACAGAAATGCATTTCAGTTAATATCTCAGCTACACTGAAGCTAAGCCAGTGCCAGCCCTAATTCCTAAAGGAAAACAAATCCACAATAATCCATCTTCTAATTCTGAGCAGACTGGCACAGCACCAGATCATGCCAGTTGGGAGGCCTCTTTTCCTCACAGTGAGGCCCAGTCAAATCACTCACAGGCAGTCACTGAATTTGAGGTCAGCAAATCACACACATAGAAGTGTGTGGCCCAGGCAACATCAACAGCCTTCTTGGTTAATCTGAAATGAAAACACTTACTCTCACAAGATAAGTGAGCTTGTTCTTTTCCTATGAGCAATGAACTTGACCTGAGCAGCAATAGAAGTGGACTCTGTTTTACAGGTTGCAGACAAGTCTTTGTTGGTATAACGTTGGCTTTGTCTTGTTTCCTTTGACCATCCTTACTCTTCATTTTCAACCCAGCCTCTCAGAAAAGAAAAGGCGTTGATATTTACTCTTTCATACTGAGCTGCAAATGACCAAGGAGAGAGTCCATTAGTTTCTAAGAAATATTCACATTTGGAATGTCATTGTTTAATTGAGGTAAGAGGAACAGGTGTGAAGAGAAACAGACAGAGTTGAGGGGAAGATACTGGTTTAGAGCAAAGTCCATCCCATGGGCCAAATCTGCCCTGCCATTTATTTTTGTACAGCTCACAAACTAAGAACAATTTTTATATTTTTAAATGGTTGGAAGAGAATCAAAAGAACAAAATTCTATATTTCAGGGTCCAAAGTTTTATTGGAACACATCATGCTCATTCATTTACATATTGTCTGTCGTTGTTTTTGCACTGCGATGGCAAAGTTATAGTTGGAACAGAGACCGCATGGTCCATACTGCCTAAAGTATCTACTCTCTGGTGCTTTACTGAAAAGGTTTGCTGCCCCCTTTAAGATATACCATTTATACAGCAAGTAAGTAGCTCTCAAGAAGAAAGCAGTTCAGAAGGCGAAAGGTGTGTCCTTTTAACAACAGAAGTGAGTGATCAAAGCTTTTACTTTAGTCACTTCAGTTAGTATCTCCCTTGCTAGTATTCAACAGTAGGCTCCTCCCGTGGATAGGAGGCCACAGAAGATTTCCTGAGGCAGTAGACCATGAGGTATCTACCCTCCAAAACACTTGTTAAAGCAGGGTGCGATCGTCTCACCCACCCGTGCTGGGCAACTGTGTGATGGTTCACGGGTGGCTCCACCCTGGTGCCTAGCTGCCACTGCTCCTTTGACTGAAAGGATGCATTAATAGTTCTAGCTGGTTATGTCTACATCTTCCAGGGAAAAAAACCTCCAGTTTTTTTCAGTAATTTATTCATTTATTAAATCATTTATTCTACAAATAATTGTTGAATACCTACTATCTGCTAGATGTGAGGCATACAGAGAAGACTGAAATACAACCACAGTCCCTGCTTTTGAGGGGTTCATAGTCTAGTGGTGAAGAAACAGATAATGATTAAAATAGTTTCAACATAAGATTTAGTTTTATGATAAAGGTACAAGTTAGATTTCTGTGGGATCGCAGAGGACACATAGAACTTGGGGTGGGAATGGTGGGAAGTAATGTTTTTCACTGCATGCTAAGTAAATTTCATTAATGAGTCACTTGATTGCACATAGAATTTTGGAGAAAATAAGTTTGGCACCACATAATGCAATCCTCCTTACCACTTATGGTTTTCCGAAGCACAGCTTTAGGCACCGATCAGTGATTGGCATTTTACATATAAGGCAATTTATTCAGGTGATCAGAATAATGTTAAACATACTATTTAGAATGAAATGACAGCATAATTAAATATATCCATTAAAAGAAAATTCTTGGACCCCTAAGGATACACCTATGGGTCTGGGCCTCATTGTTTTCTCTTCTCTTTACTAAGTTCTTTTAATTTTATTTTTAAATTATAGTTGACATAAAATAGTATTTTAAATTAGTTTCAGGTATACAGCATAGTGGGCCCCATTTTGATAGGACACATTTAGTTTATCACAACCCATCCAGAGAGAGGCCCATTTCCCCAAACATCTGGTGCCCTTCAAGGAGGGCACTTGGCGGGCCCTGAAGGTGGCTGTGTCTCCCACTCTGCAGAATTGAGTGCTGAGTCTTTATTTTCTTGAAAAACCCCATCTTAACATGTTAATACCTAATCCTTGGAAATGAGAAGTAGATTGTCTACTAAAAAATGTTCATTTCCTGTGATGTTGAAATTAATTTTTTTATTGACTTTTCCTACTTCTCCCTCATTCTGAAAAGTTTTTGACCCTGTCTTAGAATATTTAAAATCAGCCATATGAAGGACCAGTTGTTTTTTGGGGACAGACCATGTGTTTGGTTTGAATGCGCCCATGGAAAAGATCTGTCCCGTTGTTATTCCATTAGAATTCACATCTGTTAGCCTCTGGGGCATCACACCAAAACCATCTGCTCCACTCTTTGCCAGGGGGGTTGGGAGTCGGGGTGAATGGGACAGAGAAAGGGTAAGCTGGAAAACCTTCCTTTGGCCTTTTGGGATGCTGAGAGACACCAGGTTCAGCTGGTACCTGAGATCCACAGAAGAAATGTTCCCATCCTCTTTAGACTCAAGTGAAGGTGAAAGCCAAGTTTTGGGGTGCTGCACAGGGTACATGATTCTCTTTCCCTTGTAAATTTAAAAAAAAATTAAGAAAACACTTGAGAACGTATAGATACACAAAGTTTTGATCCTTCCTGAATCAGCCACAAAAAGTCAAATATCTCAGGTGATCAAGCTGCATGTGTGAAAAATCTGAAATAGCTCTTGGTTCTAATGGTCAATATGACCTCGAGAAAAACGAAGGCATTTCTACATTGAGAGCAACATCAGTAACTCAGTTAGCAACATTACTAACTGAGCCTTCTGTGCATGCTTATTATAGAAAATAACTTTTCCATTTATTTTGATTTATGGTGTTCATCTCTGGTTGCACATGAGGATCATTTGGAAAACTTTGAAACATATTGCCATCAGGCCCCAGCCCTGGAGATTGAGATTTAAGTGGTGCAAGGGTGAAGTCCAGCATGACAGAGTTTGAAAGTTCTCCCAGATGATACTAATGGGCAGAAATGTCTCTGATTTGGAGAAAAACTTGATATTTTTCTGCAGTTGCTGGCAACCTAATTTCAGAAGCTAATCATTTAAAAAAAACCATTAGGTCAGTAGAGGAGGTATTAGAAAAATCAAAAGGTGTGATTCAATGAAGAAAAGAATAATGTAGGGGAGGGAATTTCAGGGGAGAAGGGAAGGGTTTACAGGAACAAATATAGAGGACACATGGACAAAACTACAGGGCTTGGAAATGGAAGGGAGGTGGGGAGGGATGGGTGGGTGGGCTGGAATGGGACTAAAAGATAGAAACTGTACTGAATAACCTAAAATAAAAAATTAAAAAAAAAAAAAGAATAATGTCAAGCAAGACCAGCCTGGGTTTCTCGACTACAATACTCTTAAAACGTTGGGTGCAGTCCATCTTTGTTGTGGGGGCTGCCCTGAGCATTGTAAGATGTTTATGGCTTCCGTGGCCTCTACTCCCTACCTGCCAGTAGCAGCACCACCTCCCTGCTCCCACCCCAAGTTGTGACAGCTGAAATAAATGGTCTCTAGTCATTGCCACTGGCTCCTGGTGCGTAACCCTGCCTGCAGGCAATTTGAAAAGCAGTGGTCAAGACCATGAGCCGTGCTGGTTTTCCTCACTTCTTTATTTAATCTGATCTATCTTTCCTAAAATTAACAAGCCTCATAAGTTCTTAAAACTCCTCCAGAACTGGCAGAAAAGTTAACAGATTTGCAGGAGGGCTCTGTTCGATGATGGAAATAACCAAGTCCGTGGATGCTTTGGAATTAGGGCAGCTACCAAAATAAAAGGGGTTTATTTTTATTTGTGTTTTTAAATGAGAGGTCATTAATCTTACTATATATCCATCTTATAGAGGGAAAGAAGATCTTATATCCAAAATTAGTTTAAAAAAATGTAAACCATTGTAAAACTGTCGTATAGGCAAGGTAAGAGCTTTAGAAACATAGAAGTACATATTTCCAGACACCAGAGAATAGTTTTGATGCAATTTGTCTTAAATCTACTTGTTCCTGTTTTTATTTAATTAATTATTTATTTAATTAATTAATTTTTCAGAGAGAGGGGAAGGAGGGAGAAAGAGAGGAGAGAGTCATCGATGTGAGAAATACCCACTGGTGTCCATGCCCCAAGCAGGGATGGAACCTGCAACCTAGGCATGTGCCCTGACTGGGAACTGACTCAGCACTCAGCACCTTTTGCTTTGCAGGATGATGCTCAACCAAATGAAACACACTGATCAGGGCTAAAACTTTTTTTTTTTTTATCAAACAGAATAAGCAATTAATATGAGGAGAAAAACCCTAATAGAAGACGACAGTGAAATCGTTTACATAGTGCTGTGACAAACTTCAGGGGATTGGTAATTTCCTGGATTCAGAATGACTTTGTTGACACCAATTATCACAGGCATTACAACAGTTACCATGACAACAGCATCTGATTTAAGAAACTGTAAGCTTAAAAATGAATTTGAAGCTGAGTAGTTAGGGCTAATTATACTTTTCTTATGGTTTTTTCTTCAGGGTTCTGTGGACTTATATGTGCCAGTATTTACTGATCACTTACTATTTGCCCAGCCCTGTGCTAAATTCCTGACTTACATTAGCCCATTTAACCTTCACAATAGTCCCCAAGGTAGTTAGTCTTATTATCCCTATTATAACTTAGAAACTGGTGGATGAGTTTGCAGTGTTAACTTTCCCAAGGCCACAGTGCTGGTAAGCAATGTTCATGTCCATCTCAGAAGTTACCAAATTTTTCTATTCACAGTTGACAGTGTCTCAGTAATTTTTTTTACAATGCACATAGGCTAGAAAATATACCTATCGGCTCCATTTCCTAGGTAGATTGGTCCAGACAACTTTATAGATACATGGGTGGCAAAGGTAGGCTTACATATGTTTGAATGGAAACAGCATTCAGGTTATAATAGCTTCATTAACTCAAAAGAATAAACTCTGTTTCACAAACTCATTAACTGTAAACCTACTTTTGCCCATTCCTGTACTTCTGTCTTGACAACTGTGTAGTCATATCTAAAAATACACATAAATTGGAAGAGAAAACATTCTATTTTATATTTAAACAATCAATCATTTAGTGGGGTGGGTATGCCCCTTTAGCATGCACAGCTTCTCAAACTTGGAATCCCAGCGGACACCACCACCCTCATTTTCAGTTCCATGTTGAGTTTTGCCTGTTACTTGCTTTTTAGCACAACAAGTACCCCAAGTCGAGCTTCGCAAAGATGTGGCAGCATCAAAAGGAATGTTTCAATCTCAACTTGAAGACGTGAGTTGCTTTGAGTTATTTATTTGTGCTGTGTCTGACAGATGTCAAATATTGCTGTGTTTTACTTGAAAATTTAAAAGGTGCTCACAGTTTGGGAACTACAGGTCTATCAGTTTCCCTCCACTAGGCTGTGAGCCTTTTGACAGACAGCCAAATTCACTCATTCATCCTGTATACTCACCTCTAGCCTAGTGCCTAGCACATAGCAAGGGGTTAGTTCGTGACAGTAGAGGTTTGAATTGTTCCTGATTCTTGGTTCCAGCTCTGCTCTCTATATAAAAGATCTGAACTCTTTAGAGTTGAGTTTTTGAGGGGTGTCTTTTTTTCCCAAAGCTTGTACATCCTGGATTCTCCTCCTAAGGATGAGAGCTCAAACCAATCTCTGAAGGCCCGGGAACCCCAGAGCCCCATCACCAAAACCTGCCTGAGCAGGCATAGTCAAAGTCAAAGGAAACTATCCACACAAAGCCAAACTCTCTGTGACCCCAATGATCTACACAGCTGTCCCCAAAGCAGCAGCAATGACAGTCACACATGTTTGCCTCCACGGCTCTGATGCAGTGCTTTGTGGGGCATGAGAACAGGGAGGGAAGTGAAGAGTTTGCAAATGGACGAAGAGTGACCTTAACAGCAGTGAATGCTCTTGTATCGGCTTGCACAGTCCTGATACATCAGGAGACTCTTCGAATGGAGATGCATACTTTCCACCTGTCCGTGTCCCACAGTCCCATTCCAGGATGGGGCTGAAAACGCCCACTATGTACTCTCCCTTGAAATGCTGTCCTTCATTTCTTCTCTCAGAAGCAGAGACTTTTCAACTGATTTTTGCCATTAGTTTACCTCCTGGCCTTGAATCTTTCTTCATACCCTGACTGCTGGTGGAATTAAATTAACAGATATATCCATGGAAAGCTCATGACACTTTTTTGTGTAATCTGACACCTATTTACACAGATATACTCACAAATGTGAGAATGATACATGTATTAATATATCAATTCACCAGCAGTATTTGTAATAACACTAGATTAAAAATACCTGACATGTTTTAATAATGGACTATTAAAACAAATGACCACACATCCTACATAGAATATTAGACAGTCATTTAAGGCAGGGGCCAGCAAACATTTCCTGTAAAGGGCCGTAGAGTAACTACTGTAAGCTTTGCACATCATGCATTCTTTGTTGCAGTATTCAACTCTGCTATTGTTGTGCAAAGGCAGCCACAGACAGTGAGGAAATGAATGAACGTGATTGTGCTCCAAAAAAAATCTTTATTTACAAAAACAGGTGGAGACTGGGTTTGACCTGTGAGCTGCTGTTTGCCCACTCCTAGTTAAAGGAATGAGGCAAGTCTACCCATAGTCCTGTGGAAAAAGTTCTAAGATATGCTGTTTAGTAAACCAATGAGGAAAAAAGTACAGGCACATATGTACACACACAGAATACTCTAGAAAGCTATACAAGAGATTGTAAGTGTGGTTGCTTCTAGGGATGGGAACTAGAAGCCTGGGAAAAAGGGGAGACAGAGAGGCTTCCCATTGTATGTCATTTTGTCCACCCTGGAATTGGTATTGTGTGCATGCATTACTTATTCAGAAGAAGCAAACTGTTAAAAAATGGGTTCACAGGAGCAGAATCCCAATTTGAGATATTAGGCTGGCCCTTTGTATCCCCTTTCCACAGCTAGCATCCCTCTGCATGACATCTCCATAGTATAGAGCACATTTGACTCCCCATACAAATTGCAAACCCTTTTGAGGACTCTTTTTCTATTTTTAGCCTTTCCTGCTCCCTGCCACAACACACAATCCGTTACAGTGTTTTGCACAAAGTAGGACTTCTCTATATACTTATGACACATCTCAATAACAACTAATGTTGATGCTACAGCAGTACCTGGGCTACTTCAGGTTGGTAACCTTCAGGACCAGAGTGTCACCCTCCAAATTACAAATTCAGTGACCTTTGTGTGGGTGGAGTGAAAGAAAAATAAACTTCAAGGGCTGAAGGAAGCAGTGTGTGCAAACACTTGGGCTTCAGCAGGTGCCCATTCCACGCTGAATATCCACGAGAGTTAAATGAGCATGTGGCGGGGTCACTGCTCTGCAGTCATCGTCCCACTTCTTCCTGGGCACCTGTGAAGACATCCCTCAGCCTCCCTCCTCCAGTGTTCATGTCATCCCCGGGGGCCACAGCGAAGGTGTCTGCAAACCCAGGGGGCTCCCAGCTTTCTGGACACCTACACACTAGGCAGGTATCAGGGCAAGAGTAGAAAACACCCCCTTCTCTCTCAGAGGAGGGCTATGTCCAGTCACAGAGGGCCCAGCTGTGAGGTGTTTTTGCCTTGAGGCGAGGTGGTGCGGGTGGCAGTGAAGAAGCAGAGACCTTTGCTGTGACCGTATTGACTGCTGCCCTCTCATTCTGCTGAAACGATTGCCCAGTCCTCTGTTGGAGAACCACAGGACAGATAATGCAATTCTCCGATGCTTGCTTTCCAGTGATCTCATGACCCTGGTGTGAGTTGCCATGACAATTTCCACACATTAGATCCACATTCTTTGGGTCTCTTTATATCTTTAGTGGGGAACAAAGCTTGTGACATCCAGTGTTGAAATTCTCTCCATCCTTATGGACTCTCCAGGTCAGAGGTTCCAGCTCTCCTTGTTGGGGGCCTGTGGTTGGTATATGAACTGGGTCCTGGGTATGGATTCATCCTGAGCTTGAGGGAGGACAAAAAGAGAGAATAGGCTGTCATAAGAACAATAAAATCATCTGATGAGGAGGCAACCACAAAATCTTGGAGCTGGAAGGATCATAAAGACTGTCCTGTTCAGGTTCAGCATTTTGCAGGTGTGAAGAGGACACAGAAAGGGGACATGACTTGCCCAAGGTCACAGAAGTACTTAGTGATAGTCAGGGGATTCAAGCTTGAGTCTCTTGACTACTTCTCCAGCTCAGTGCCTTTTCTAGGTGATGTGAAATAGGAACATCAAATAGTGTGGTAGAATTTCTCAAAAAGTGGAAAAGAGGGCTTACCTTCCTTTCATTTATTGCTGAAAACATGTTATTGCTTGGGGTTGAAGCCCAAAAACTATAATGAGGGACATTTCTAGAAATACTAATGAATTTTTTCCTCTTCTATCAACTATGACACAGGTGCATGTAGGGTTAATTTAAGGGAAATGATTTTGAATGAGCGCTTTACCCAAAGTCTTTAAAATGTTAGTTCTCTTAGAACAGGCCAAATCAAAATACACTTTTTTTAATGTAAAAAGAAGGTAGTTATAAGATCTTGATTGCAAATTTGCTGACTCTGAGAATTTGCCCACTCTTCACTGCATCTGCATATTCAGGACCTTGACAGGTATCACCTACGTATAAGGCAATGGTGATGGCAATGAGGAAGGCAAAGGGAACACTTCTTGAATATGTACCATGTTAGTCAAATAGTGAAAGTTAAACCACATGCTAAAGACTTTACATTTATTCTCTCACTTAATCTTCTCAATAACTTCGAGGGTAAGTATTACTGTTACCTCAATTGCACAGATGAGTAAACTGAGTCTTAGACACAGTGTTCACAGTCAGACAGGCGTTAGAGCCTGTCTGCACACTGAACGTCATGTGAATGGGGAACACGGCACTTCAGAGCAGGAAGTTGCCGTCTCATCCAATGCCTTCCTTTAACAGAAGAAGAAATTGGCACCTAGAGAAGTGAAATGGTCTGTCCTAAGTTACAGGATTTGTGACAGATTCCAGGCACCACACCTCAGAAGAAGGCCCTATACTGGATCACCAAAAATGCTTTCCTTTTCCTTTTGATCTCACCTCTGACCATGTGTTTTATCAGCAGCTTTCCAGATCTTTAAGGGGAGCCATTTAGCTGTGGATTAGTACAGATCAGCTATGCAGAAAAGGGGCAGTATAGAGTGATGGTTATGAATTCTGGTTTCATCACCTACAATCTTGGGCTATTTATTCAACCTCTCTATGCTTCACTTTTCTTGTCTGTAAAGTGAGGATAGCAACTTCATAAGGTTGTGAGTGTATATGTATAGTGCTTGACACAGTGAAGTCTCTGCCTAAGTATAAGTGAGCTTACATAATGATCTGTTATAATAAATATGGGGAAAGTGGAGTTGGAAGTAGGGGAACAGGGGTTATGGCCATACTGTGCAAGTAGTGGCTGGACATTGAAGCCATGTGGCCATGCAGCCCTTCTCTCCGATGCCTGTAGAACGGCACCCACACATCCCTGTCTCCAGTCTGTTCACTGCCTGACTTCCAGTCCTCCAAAGCTAGCTTTTGCGTCTGCCACACAACCACCAAGCCATTCCCTGACTTCACTCCATTGAGAACTTGAGGCTGGGCAACTCATGATGCTGGCAACTCACTTTCACTGGGCCTTGGTTTATCATCAATTAAATGAGGAGCAACAAGTGAGAGTTATACATGTGAATTAGTTTAAGGATATGTTTAATAGAATTTTATGAGTGGGTCAAAAATCAGACATTATTTTTCTGGGAAATAAGTTTTGAGTTGCAAAAAACTAATCAACAAGAGTGATTTTGGAAGACTATCCCTTATAACCTGGAAACAGCCTGTAACAACCATGCAGGTAGAAAGGAGGCCCTTGGTGCCTGAAGGTGGGAGGTGGGGGAATATAGTGTTTTGGTCCAGAAACTGTATTATGAATAAGAGAGGTTGGAAGTTGGAACCATATGAGAGGCTGTGTCCTGAGCATTCTGCTGCCTTTCCACACAGATAATTGCTCCGATGACCCAGGACAAATCCAAAGTGACAGCCGACATGATGCTGTGGTCCTGAAGGTTGCCAACCTGAAGTAACCTAGATGCTCCTGTAGTATCAATGTCAGGTGATACATGAAACGAGACGTGTAGGGGGAGGGGATAAAGAGGAGGAGTGTTTTCAGAGCCTGGGGTCAACAAGCTCCTGCCATTCTTTTAGGGAAGCCCCACTTTCCCCACTTCCCTCTGCTCCAGGTCTCTGTTTTCTCCTCATTTCTATTGTTGGTTAACTTAATGCTCAGTCTGACTGATGACCAAAAGCACCTGGGGACCCAGGAGCTGTATTGCTGAATGTCCCCTGGGCCTTTTAGTGATTGGCTAGCTTTGGCAATAGCTGGTTGAAATCGTGGATCTGAATCCAGGCATATGTGACTGCTGCAGTGTGAATTCAGGAGTGACTGGCTGGGTCTAGAAAGAATAGGGATGGTGTCACTTGCTGCTGCTTTGACCTTACCATTACACCCTCCAGAACAATCTGGTGTTGTGTAAAAATCTATTAATTAATCATCCACCTGATTAAGTAAATATATTGAACCCAGCTCCACACTAAGCACTGGGACTATTAGACTGAAGAAGAGCAGGCCATGCTTTTGAGTCACTCACCTCTTCATTGTTAGGCCCAACTCTGCTCCTTCCTGGCAAATCTGACCTTTTTCTCTTCATCACTTTTGAGCTGTGGTGCTGCCTGTTCATAGAGCAACCTCTCTTTTCCTGCTACCTCCCTTCACTAAGCTCTCATTTTCAAGTTCTCATACCTTTCCCCATGAATGTTGCTCATCCTGTAGCCCTCTGACACAATCCTTCCTTGTCCCTCCTCTTCAGGGTGCATTATTAATATTGTTGTTGTTATTTATCATTTGCCCTTGTGGTAGTCATAGAGTGTGGTAGAAGATACTTATTTACACAGCCCTGCGTCCCCATTCTTGACCTTCTGAGAAAGCTGAGTTCTAAGAAAGAGACTGCTGTGTGCACAGGCATACACTGTGCTGTCTGGGCCCTGCCAGCAGAGAAGAAGGAGGGAGTGGGCTGAATTCTGCTTCTGCTCGTGGGGCAGGTCACAAGCCCGGCAGCCCACAGAAGGGGACACTGTTTCAAATTGTGGTGAGAGTTGCCTATGTCTAATGGTCATGTCCAACGGGGGCAAATTTACAATGTGTCTCCCTGAAGAGCATGCTTTTCCTTACGGACAAAGTTGAGTTACTGCTAGGTGCTAGCGGAAATGTGCCACCTTTTCTTCGTGGCATCAAAGTCAAATGCATGTAATGAGAACAGGCTGAATTCACATTTTTTTTTTACTAAAATTTCTGATCCTCTAATCTAGGAATAAAAACCTCTTATCAGAAAAAATGAATTTCTTTATATTTATCCTGTATAATAGACAGGAACTGAAGCAGAATCAGCAATCCTCCCAGGCCAAAAAGTGTAGGATTTTCCCGCTTAGGGGGAGGGAAAGTGTGGAAGGGCTATGAAGAGTTAAGCCAGTCCCTTCCATGCTTGGTTAAATAAATGGCTAATGAAAGTTTTTCTGCTTCAGCTGGGCAGACACCTTGCTGAATCCTCCTGTGAGCCACAGGTCCAACCCTGCCATCTGATTTGAGGGCTGAGGGCATCACTGCAGCTGCTGGTTGAGCTCATTACCAAACCAGTGTGAGCTTGGGGAGGTAATTAGATCGGTATCAGGACCTGCCCCAGAGAACACATGAATTAAACACTAGAGACCTGAACTTTAGAATGCCACTTCCACTTACCATCAACTCCACTTTTTCATCTTAAATTTGGGTTGAAGAATTCTGAGAAGTCAGCATTCAGTTTGTGGATACTGTTTTCTCAGAAATTACTGCCTAGTTGTCTAGTTGTTTCTAGGGCCTCATTCCATTAAATATCCCACTTTCAACATTTGCCTTCACTTTCAAAACCCAATAATAAGGGAAAATAACACCCACCCTGGTTATATTTTAAAGTGTTCTGTATATGCAGTCATACCATGGAGATATTGTGGGTTTGGTTCCAGACCACTGTAAAGTAAACACTGCAATAAAGTGAGTCATACAAATTTTTGGGCTTCCTGGTGCATATAAAAGTTGTGTTTATAATGCATTGTGGTCTATTAAACGTGCAATGGCATTGTGCCAAAAATGAACTTTACATTCCTTAATTAAAAAATGCTAACCCTCACCTGAGCTTTCTTTCGGCGAGGCGTAATCTTTTTGCTGGTGGAGAGTCTTGTGTCAGTGTTGATCTGCTGACCGATCAGGGTGGTGGTTGCTGAAGGTTGGGGTGACTGTGGCAACTTCTTAGAATAAGACAGCAATGAAGTTTGCTGTACTGATCAACTCTTACTTTCATGAATGATTTCTCCGTAGCATGAGATGCTGTTTGAAAGCTCTTTATCTACATAATTTCTTTCAAAATTGGAGCCAATTCTTTCAAATGCTGCAGGTGCTTTATCAACTAAGTTCATGTAATATTGTAAATCCTTTCCTGCTTCATTATGAACTTTTATGTTATGGAAAGGGCTTCTTTCTTCTCATGAATCAACCTCTGCTAGCTTCAAACTTTTCTACTGCAGCTTCCTCACTTCTCTGAGCTTTCATGGAGTTAAAGTCAGGACCATGCTCTAAGAGGATAAGTTAAGGGAATGAATGCATTAAGTCCTTGCTTTGAATTTAGGGAATGTTGTGGCTGGTTTGATCTTCTATTCAGACCACTAAAACTTTCTCCACATCAGCAAGAAGACTGTTTTGCTTTCTTATCACCCGTGTGTTCACTGAGTAGCACTTTTTTCTTCAAGAACTTTTCCTTTCCACTTACAACTTGTGCTAACTGATGCAAGAAGACTAGCTTTCAGCTTCTCTCAGCTTTCCTCACCACAATTAGTTATTTCTAGCTTTTGGCTTACAGTGAGAGACATGTGACTCTTCCTTTTACTTTGTCATTTTACATTTGTATGAGAATCATGATTATACCCTCTTTTTAAAATGATCCTTTAACACTTCCCAATGCTCACCTCCTACTCCTAAGTGCCACGGGTGCCACGGTTGCTCCCAGCTGTGCAGTTTCCCATTCACTCAGTCTTTCTGTCCCATCTCCATACCCATCCCTGGCTCCATCCTAGTAGCTGCTACTCATTCCGTGGGGCTTCATAAAGTACCAGCATTGCAGATAAAAATCACTAATGACCGAGTACTGAGGTAAGATGGAGACTAAGATATGGACATTAAATGGGATTTTGTTTCAATCCTTGAAAATTTCAATTATTTTGCCTTAATACTTGAAATAAAAATATGAGAAGATTGTACACATATAGAGAGTATGAAGGTCAGGCAGGAAGAGGTTCTCATTAGTCAACATCCTACAGCTTGCTAAGGAGATTTCAGACAATGTTTTCCCTTCTCAGGGACACTGCCTTGGGCAAGAGAACATATTTAATACATCAATAGAATGATTCTAGGGCAGGAAATCTTATGGGCATGGGTAGCCTGTAAATCGGGACAGAGTGTCCTCACTTATGTCCTTGTGCTTGGAGTTACGAGAGAAAGGGTCATTAAAGTAATCATATAGAAACAACAAACAGGACAACCCTGTGACTGAACTTTAAACTAAATTAGAATAAGATATAAAAGTTAAGCTTCAGAAAATAAAGTGATCTGCATATGGGATTAATTATAATTTAAAAGCTTTAGGTCTTGGGTAAGGAGTGCTAAAAGAATCTAAAGGAATTTCATTTTTATGAATCTTCAGCAAAATATGAAAAATAGAAAACTTTGGAGCCATGAGATAATTTTGTAAAGCAGCAACTTGCTCCAAATATGGTTTTCCAATTCTTCCCTCTGTACATTGAGTCCTTCACTCATTCACTCAACTTTCAACAAACACTTACAGAATACATGGTCTGTGCCAGGCACCATACTAGACATGAGGGATAAAAATAACTTTTCCTGCTCTTAAGGGAAACACAGTCTTTCAGGATGGACAAACAAGTAAACAAAAGTTTAATATAATGTAATATAATAAATATAATAAATATAATAGGCACTATGCTACTTATAAAAACAAAGTACCATGAAGGTAAATGAGACATGCACCAAACCTGGGTAAGTAGAGAGGAGTCAGGGAAGGCTTCACAGAGGAGGTGATGGATGATGACTGTGCATTGAAAGGAGGCACTGCCTGGTACTGGAGACACAAATGGGGTTTAGACTATGAGACCCAAGGAGATAAAAAATGTAGACATATTGAAGATATACTAGAGGTAGACTGGATCAGAAACACTGTTAAACTAGATGTGGAGTTGAGGAAGAGGATATCCAGGATCACTCCTGGGATTCTACCTTGAACAGCTGCATGAATTGATAGTGGCAGCTAACAAAATAGAGAAGGACAGGTTTGTAAAGGATGGAGGGTGGAGATGAGGAGTTTGGTGTTGGATGTGCTGAGTTTGAGATGCCAGTGAGGCAGCTGGGAGGAGTAAGTGAGTAGGGAGTTGAAATGTACACATACCGATTTAGAGTAGAGAGCTTAGTTTGAGATTAAAAAGAAAAAATAAGGCATCATTGGCTTCAGAGGAAATGGATAGGATTACGCAGAGAAAGAGTGAAGAGAGAAGAGCAAAGCATCAGGATTGACCAAGTCCTGAGGAGCTTCAATGTCACATTTTGAAGTCAGCACAGTAAACTGAGAAGGGGTGGCTAGTGAGGTAAGTAGAAACCCAGGAAAATATGCTGTCATGGAACCTAAGACAAATAATTTTAAGAAGAAAAGTGGTAAGAGTGTAGGTAAGAACGTAGGTAAGATAGCAGGCAGAGAGTTAATCATTGATTTTGGCAACATAAAACTTGTTGGTGTATTAAGGTTCTCCAGGGAGACAGACTTGAGAGGATGAACACTAAATACCCATCTATCTGTGAATTTATTTTAAGGAACTGGTCCATGCAATTGTGGAGGCTTGGCAAGTCCGAAATCTACAGGGAAACCTGGCAGGCTGCGGACCCAGGGGAGAGCTGTAGTTAGAGACTAAAGGTGGTCTGCTCACAGAATTCCCTCTTCTTCTAGAATGGTCAGTATTTTTTTGAAGGCCTTCCACTGATTGGATGAGGCCCATGCGCATTATGGAAGCTAACCTGCTAAATCTAGTCTAATCTAAATTTAAATGTCAGTCTCATCTAAAAAATACCTTCACGGGAACATCTGGAAAAATGTTTGACCAAATATCTGGGTGTTATGGCTTAACCAAGTTGACACATAGAATTAACCATCACAATTGGTAAGCTCAACAAGAGACATTTCTGTTGATGGTAGAGGCAAAAGCCAGGCTGTAATGTTCTGAAGGGATAACGGGAAGTAAGGAAGTATGCCATTGAGGCCCCTTGTTCTCAAACTTGGCTGAATTTAGAACACCTGGAGAATTTTTAAAATTCCAATGTCTAGGCAGCAGCCCCTATCAATTAAACCAGGACCTCTGTAGATGGGTCTCAGGCATCAAACACTCCTCAAGTGATTTCAATGTGCCAAGTTGGAGGACCAATATTATAGATGAGTACCTCTCAAACTTTAAAGTGCATATAAAGTTCCCTGCCGGTCTGGGATGGGACCCACGGTCCTGTACTTCCAGCTGGATGCCAATGCTGCCAATCCACAGAGGGTCCAGATAACTCTTTTCAGTAAGTTTGACTGTGAAAGGCCCAATGAGATAGGGCAGATAGCTAGAGGGATATATGGAGCTGAGGAAGAATAAAAACATGTTTGTACAGTGATAGGAATAGTCCTGGAAAAAGGGAGAGAGATTAACAGTGAGGGAGAGAGATGGAGACAACTGAAAAAGCAAAGTTCTCGAGGAGTGGGATCCTGAGAACAGGAAGAGTGAATAGAGTCCTAATGGATCAGAAATGAGTTTTGTGCAGAGGGAGGAGGAGGAGGCATGCACACAGTCCCAGAGGAAGTGGCGTGGAACATCTCCTCCCACGAAACTGCAAGGGATTGTGTGATGAGAGCACAGGGAGTATTTGGAGGACTGATGAATAAACCTTAACCTAAACCTCATATCTTATATAAAAGTTAATGCAATATGGATAAAAGATGTAAATGTAAACATATAAAAATGTAAAAGTTTTAGAATAAAACATAGGAGAAAATCTTCTGGATTTAGGGCTAGGCAGAGAGTTAGTAGACCTGACACCAAAAGCACAACCCACAAAAGGAAAAATTGATAAATTAGACCTCATCAAAATGAAAAACTTTTGCTCTGTGGAATCCATGCAAAGAGGATGAAAAGATGAGCTACAAAACAAGATTGGGAGAAAATATTTGTAACTCATATATCTAGTAAAGGACTAGTATCTAGACTACATAAGAACTCTCAAAACTCAATAGTAAAAAAATACCCAAAGCCAATCGACTAATTGGAAAATGGGCAAACATTTCTTTGAAGTTGATAAACAGATGACAAATAAACACATGAAAAGAGGTTCAACATTACAAAGCCATGAAAATGCAAATTAAATCCACAATAAGATATACCTGCACACCTATCAGAATGGCTAAAATAACTTTTTAAAAGTCCTTACAGCGAATATTGGTAAGGATGCAGAGGAAATGGATCACTCATACATTGCTGATGGGAATGTAAAATGGTACCATGAATCTGGAAAACAGTCTGAAATTTACTTGTAAAACTAAACGTCTAGTTGCCATATGACCCAACAATTGTATTTATCCCAGAAGAAATGGAAATTTATGTTCACACAGACATTTATACATGAATGTTATAACAGCTTTATTTGTAATAGCCACGAAGAAGAAACAATCTGCTATGATCTGCATGTTTGTCTCCCTAAAATTCATGTGTTGAAATACTAAACCCCGAAGATGACAGCATTGGGAAGTGGAGCCTTTGGGAGGTGTTTAGGTCCTAGGGTGTGGCCTTCATGAATAGGATTAGTGTTCTTGTAAAAGAGACCCCACTGAGTTCCTTGCTCCTTCCAGGTGAGGACAATAAGGTGACTGCTATGAACCAGGAAGAGCTCGCTCTCTAGAATGTGATCATGCTGGCACCTTGATCTTGGACTTCCCAGTCTTCAGAATCATGAGAAATATATTTTGTTGTTTGTGAGCTGCCCATTCTGTGGTGTTTTGTTATAGCATGCTCAATAAACTAAGACACAACCCAAATGTTTTGTCAGGTGAATGGATAAACAAGTTATGGTACATCCACAAAATAGAATACTAAGCAATAAAAAGGAATGAACTATCGATATGTTGTAAATCTCAAAATAATTATGCCCAGTGAAAGCTGCCAGTCAAAAAAGAATACATACTGTATGATTTGATTTATATAAAACTATAGGAAATGCAAACTAATTTATTATGATAAGGTACAGATCGGTGGTTGCCATGGAAGGGGAGTGGATGATGGTTTGGGAGGAACAGAGTAGAGAAATTACAAGGGGGCACGAGGAAACCTTTGGGGTGATGGATATGCTTGTTATGATGATAGTGGTGATGGTTTTATAGTTATATGCACATATTAATACTACACTGAACAATTTTAATATGTGCAGTTTATTGTACATCAGTTATATCTCATTGTTTTTAAAAAGAAATTTTATGAGGAGTTGTTGATTCTGTAAAATGTAGTGAATTCTTTGGAATAACCCAATAAAATATATTTTTATTTACAAAATGTTATCAGTTAGGTGCAGGAGAAACAAATATTACAGATGGGGCAGTATATGTATGGTGATGGTGAGAGGTGGGTGGAGTTTATAAAAATCCAGAAGGAAGATATGTTTTAAAGTGCTTTTTAAGTGTTTTATAATTATTTTTTCCACTTGAGGAACAATGATTATAAATTATAGAAAATACATTATAGATGTGATTTATTTAAGAAGATAATGTAGAACTATAATCAGCAGACCCAATCAAAGTGAAAGAATTTGGCTCTAATAAAGTGATTGGTCAATGAATATACAGGGTCTGGCACAAATAACGCCCCTGTTTGTATAAATTATTATTTTTGTTTGATTACAATATCACACTCAATTGCATCATCTGAGTTTTTAGGTGAAATGTTTAAATTAAAACTATAAATTATTACACCCATATTATTACCCTACCAACCACACTTAAGGAGTTATTCTGCTGGACCCTGTAGTATATATTTATGTGACCTAAACTGAAATGTTTAAGATAGGCATCATTTTGACTCCCTAAATTAATAAAGCTTTTCAGTCTTGATAGCAGTTTTTAATTAAATTTATTGGTTAATAAAATTGTATAGGTTTCAAGTGAACAATTCTATAATACATCATCTATATATTGCATTTTGGGTTCAACAACTCAAAGTCAAATCTCCTTTCTTCACCAGATATTTGATCCCCTTTATCCTTTACTACCTTCTCCCCCCTCATTTCCCTCTGGTAACCACCTACTGTTATCTGCCTCTGTGAGGTTTTGTTTGTTTGTTTGATGGTGTCAGATAAGAGGCCTTCTGCTATGATGATGTAAAGATTTCTGTAATTATAATCCCACTTTTCCAGCCAAACCATATGTATCACTAGGTGGAAGTGCTGAGGACGTCCCATCAAATTTCTCATGCTTTCTTCTACCCTTTGAATGCAGCTTCTAATTTCTAGAACCTTCAAGCTTCTTTCATTTTTAACCTTCAGGATGTAAAGCTGATGCTACACAAAGAGTCTCAGAGGCCCAGAATTCTGCAAAGACAGAAAAATCATTTTCTATTACTATAAATAAAAACCTGAAGCCTGTCACCCCTGGTTAATATCACCCACATTAGAAGCCACAGACAGAAGGGAAAGAGGAGAAAACAAAACATCTGTTGCTTTATTTAGAAACCAAGCCCAAGCCAGGAAAACAAGTCTCCGGTTTTCAGGCATGTAGAGATTTCAAATGCCTTATTCTGAAAGACTTTCAGTAGGGAGCATCGTGTTCAGTCCTGGTTTGTGTCTGCAACACTTGGTACCAACTAGAGCAGAAGGAAGCAGCCAGAGCTTCTTTCTCTGCCTCTGTTGACACCAGCCACCCAGAGCACAAAATATGTACATCTCAGACTCAGGCCCTTCATTGAAAGACTACCAGGGGGGAAGGCAGTGCCCATCCAATGCTTAGTGGTTATTATCATTGCCCCGTATTTCAGCTGAGCAATTCCTGAAGACCCAGGGACAGCCAACGGAGGTGGTGGTCTGCACAGCTCTGAGGGTCCAGGCTGGCACCAGGGCATCTGCTCAGAGAGAGTGGTTTGGAGATATTCTAACCTACCACAGCTCTTTCTGCTCCGGATTCTGCAGCATCCTGACAGTGGGACTCCCCAGCGGACGCTTTGGTTCCTCAGTTACCAGTTATAAGGCAAGCTTGTTCCTGGTCACAGTCATAGCCCAGTGCAGCACATCAATTCATTTAGAAATGACATTCAAAACAGAAGCCCGTGGTGTGTGTAAACCAGAGGACAGGGAGGAGAGATGGGAGGGTAGCACATGGAGCACCTGAGTGGGGGGCACGGGGGTATAGCATTATGACCCCTCTGGGCAGCAGGGCAACAGTATGAGAATGTGGATGATAGAGATGGAAATATGCCAAAGGATTCCCACCTTGGCAATTTTACTTAAAGCCAACCTGTAATGATGCAGTGGCTTAGAATCGCTACCAAATCGGCCACCCTGTGTGTTCTGGGAATTGTTTCTCAAAAACGAATAGATATTTTATTCATTTATTTCACCAATATTTATTGACATTGTTCCAAGCATGAGAGATATAGCAATGAACAAAACAAAAGTTTTTTAAAATCACCCTTCGTGGAGCTTATAGCCTAGTGGGAGGGAGATAGACAGCAAGCGGAATGAGTAGGGAATTTAACAGGAAGTGATGAGTGATAAGCACTGTAGAAAGAAATCAAGGAAGGAGAGGCATAGAGAATGGCATGGTTACAGTTTTAAATAGGAGGGTCAGGGAATCTGCACTCCAGATTTAATTGCCTCTTACTTCTCTGAGTCCTCATTCCACCTCTTTCTCAGAGTTCAGGGGCCTGGGAAGTCCTGGCCGTACAGTGGAGACTGGACCTACAAGTAGTGGTAGAATATAAAGGAGTGGTCTTTAAGTAATTTTGATCATGAACCCTATCAATAAAAACTTCGAGCACCTGCCCTCAAAGTATACTTACATTTTCTTTATAAATCACATATAGACTTCCTGTATTAACATACTCCCCTCATTTTAATAGTTCATTCTCTATTGTATTTCTTTCCATTACCATTTAACTCCCATATACCCTCTTCCGCCTCCTCCTGTTCCCCCTGTACTCCCCTCATTTGAAATCGAACCCATCAAAGGGATGATTTAAAGGTGAAAGAAATAATATTTGCAATATTGAGTTAACCACAAGGACTTATACCACCATTAGCAAATACCCAAAGGCACATTACACACTTAGGACAAGATTCATTGTTAGAAATAATGAATGTAAGTCTTACAAATTCATAGACATTAGATTTGAGGGGCCAACTGCTTTCAGCGCTGATTAGATCTCCATTGTGTTTTACCTTTAAATGAGGCCAGTGAAAAATCTACCAGAATTGTTGACTTCTCATTGTTCATTTGTGCTTCCCCTGCTGGCAATTTCTCCACAGCAGCTTATCAATGCTGTCCTTCCTCTTGCTGGTTCTGTCCTGAGGGAGGATGTCCTGGAGGCTTTTGTATATCATATCTCTCTGTCTCTCTCTCTCCCCCCCACACACCCCTCTTCCTGTCCTCATCCTCCTCCCCTTTGGTGTTTTCTTCAAGTCTGCTCTCTTCTTGCCCAGCTTTTATTTTACCAATCACCTAGCTCCTCTGCTGTGTCTTAGCCCCTTTCTCCTGCTTTAACTAGAGGCTGTGTGTCATCAGCATGGGACTGCTGGGAACATACATATACTAAGAAGTCTGTTTTCCTCCACCTCCATGAATATGGGATTGCAATGTGAATTAGGAAGAAACATCTCTATCCACAACTCACAAGGAAATCTGAAAGACAAAGTGATTTCAATTTCTTAAGGTTTGGGAGTCATTCCTGCTTAGATTGAGAAGGTGGTTTTAGAACAAAATTTGAACTCTAACCTTGGGCAAAATGAAAAGGACTAAAAATAGTAATGTGTTCCATGAACCAAATATTTAGAATCGGAAGGTCAAAAACAAGATCAAAGGTTACTTATTTACTATAGTTTGGCCACTTATACTTTACCTTCAAAAAGGAAGTAAGCTCAGTGAATTGATATGCAAGATATGATTCGCATGCAAGAAAGACAAAAGATTGTCAGACGCAAAGTGAAAGGTAAAGGCTGACGTTAATCCTGTCTGAAGGCAGCAGCACATTTCTTCACAATAGGAAGACAATAAGGGTACCCGAGAGGCTGGACAGGTGAACGAACATGTGATATATAAAACTCTGAAGGAAAAGAGTAGAGCCAAAGAATTTACAAACCTAAATAGACACTTCTGGCTGGAAGAGAACTCACTGGAACACACTGTTGTGGGGAGAAAGGTAAAACAAAAAGAAAACAGCTACAATGTTATGTATGAGTCAGGGTTATGAGAAAGAAAGTTAAAGAAGGGCAAGGAACAAAGAAGAACTAGAAAGAATGAAACAGAATGTCTTTAAAAATACCAGAAAAGAAAGGGAGAAAGGGCAGTAGTAGTCTTAATGAGAGAAAAAAATAAGGTGAAATGCTGCTAAAAGAGAAACTTCTGGTGCTGAAGGATTTTTGACAGTGTTTTCAGAATATCAAGAATCAGGAAGGAAATGTTTTCCCAGCCTTGACTTTCCTTCTAAATGGCTTGTTGTCCGAAACCCAGCCACACGTCCACTCCTACATCAAGCACTGGCGGGGGACTAGCACCACCAGTTTGGGTTTAGATAGTCAAGGTGCACAGGGGCGCTGCCTCACCCGGGGAAACAGCTACCTGGGAACTAAAGAAAATTGGGGTTCTGTGGAAAAATAGAAAGTGGGGGTGACTGTTGGGTGGGGAACCTGTGAACAGAACCTGCTCAGAAGCATCTATGGATTTGGTGAAATTTGAGCTAGTCCTTGAAGAACGTATAGGTCAGATACAGGTATGAAAAAATTGGGAAAGGGGCTTTCCATTTGGAGGGAATGCCTTGAGCACAGCGACAACGACTGCTGAGTGTGTTCCACCTGATTCTGTTAGAGGACGGTATGCATGCAGGTAAGTTGTGTTAGACCACATGCAAAGGTACATTGATTTCAGATCACAAAGCGATTGAATGCCAAGCAACAGAATCAGGACTTGATTGAGGAAAGTAAGTTTAAACCCACTGCATTTGATTGTGTTCTTAAAATGTTTGATTTTTGTTCTCCCTCATTTCCAGATGTTAGGGTTAGAAGGAGTCAGAAATGGGTCAGAAATAGTATCCCTCCCAGGACCCTTGAGTTCAGAAACAATGAGATGGAGGCATAGGAGTCCGGCAGGTGGAAATAAAAACATCACCTGTGTGTCTGCTCTGGGGTTGGTTGGACTTGGAGGACACGGCTTATGAATGCAGCAACAATGGATTCCCCAGTATGCATCCCAGAATCAGATTTAGCTTCCCCATTGGTCACGGCAGGGCCAGCTAGCTGTCTGGGTCTCCCCTGTGCGTTCCACGGAGGAGCAGAGTGAGATGTGTGCTCTCTGAGGGATGGCAGATCCCCAAAGAGGAAGGAGAAAGGGGCTGACATGGGCAGCTTTAGCTTCTTTCAGGCCCACCGACCGTATAAGCTGTTTCTTCTTCAGAGAGTAATACAGTAGAATAAATTGGTAGAATAAGAAGCTGTGGGCCCCTACACTTGTAACATGAAACCAAGGAAAAGAAATCCCCAGGCCCCACAACACCTGCTTTTTAATAAGACTCAATAGTCTTTCCTCATGACCACAGCAGATTCTCTGCGTTTTGATAACCTTGGCCAATGATCTTATACGTCTTCTGAGACAAACTGTTGTGAGGGCCCTTCTTCCCACATCTGTCTCTTGGGCAGCATTGTGTTGTTTCCTATAGAACTTGATATTGCTTTTAGCC
>CM052538.1:131081471-131145736 GCA_028533065.1 Trachops cirrhosus
TTGTTGTTTTTCCTTTTCTCCTTCTGGTACCCTTATAATTCGGATGTTGGAACATTTAAAGATGTCCTGGAGGTTCCTAAGCCTCTCCTCATTTTTTTGAATTCCTATTTCTTCATTCTTTTCTGGTTGTATATTTTTTTCTTCCTTCTGCTCCACTCCACTGATGTGAGACCCATCTTGCATTCCATCACTATTGGCTCCCTGTGCGTTTTTCTTCATTAAATTTATTGTAGCCTGCATTTTTTCATCTAATTTGTGACCCAAATCAACCAATTCTATGAGCATCCTGATCACCAGTGCTTTGAACTGTGCATCTGATAGGTTGGCTATCTCTTGGTTGCTTAAAAGGATGGGTTCTGGAGCTTTCAATTCTTCTTTTGTTTGAGCCATCTTTTTGCTAGTTTTTTTTTTTTTTGGTCTTGTCAAGCTCCTGTAGTGAGGGGCGGGGCCTTAGGTGTTCACCAGGCCAGGGCACCCCAGTCGCTGGGTTGTGACGTTGTATGTGGGGGTGGGGTCCGAGAAAGAACAATGGCACTTGCTGTGCTCTCTGTAGGACCTCAGACCCTTCCGCCGCTTTCTGCAAACTAACTGGGCCCCTCTGGCACCAATTCAGGTGTGGGTGGGCCTGTGCACCCAGTGGGACCTTCCTCCTTAGTTAGTGACCCAAAGCTCTATTTCCCATTGCTGGGATCCTGAGTTGCACGCAGTGCCTTGCTTCACAATGGCCACCTCGCTGGGTCTGCCGGTCGCCACCCCCTGGCCGGGGCCCACCAGCCACCGCCGCTTGTGTGCCCAGGGTCTGCCTGCCGTGGACTTGCACACCGTCCCGGTTGCTCAGCTCTCTGCTCTGGGTCCCTTGCCCGGCCCGACTCCACCCCTCCTACTGGTCTGGATGAACATGTCTATTTTTAAATCCTTGGGTGTCCGACTTCCATACACTTCAATTTTCTGTCAGTTCTGGTTGTTATTTTGTTTCTCTGTTGTTGTCGTCCCTATCTTGGTTGTGTGAGGAGGCACAGTGCGTCTACCTATGCCTCCATCTTGGCCGGAAGTCTAAACTCCTTTCTTAACTCTAGCTAAATTACCTTTTAGAAAGGTTTTCAGGGAATAAAATTATGTTCCATTCTTCTGAGGGCCACATAGGGATATTCAGTGATTTGCTGAAGATAATTCAATTACTCACTGAAGTGCCTTCATATTCTTCTGCTAAAAACCTTAACTGAGGTGTTTTAGCACTGAAAGACCCATTGAAATCACTCCACCCAAGTCTAGAGAAATATTGAGGAAGGGAGCTGTGTAATTCCTGAACCCGGGCCTGTCTCCAGTTCGTTTCTGAACTGGAGCACGGTGTCTGCAGCTTGACTTAGGCCATCCTGCCGCTCCATCACTACAAGTTCTCAGGGGTGTCCCGCCTTTTGGCATCTCTTGGTCACATTGGAAGAAGAAGAGTTGTCTTGGGCAACACTTTAAATATATAAACACTAGGGAAAGCTGATGAGAAAAAAAAAGGTTTTAAGTACATTTATAATTTTGTGTTGGGTCGCATTCACAGCCGTCCTGGGCTACATGTGGCCTGCAGGCCGTGGGTTGGACACCCCTGCTAGATTATCTTTAATGGGTCTATATCTTTCTAGTAATTAGTCCTCCCCCCGCCCCAACTTTAATCAACCACACCACGTAGACCCACAGTCAAGGTTCAGATAAGATTTTAGACCTGGTGTCTTCAAACTATTTTTTTTTAAGTTGGAAATAGTTCTCTTTAAGTCCCTTTCAGGCCTAGGATTCGGTGATGCTTTTTAGATAGTTTCTTTAGAAGCCTGTGTGGCTAGCTCCAGATCCTCCCTGATGACCACTAGGCGTCAGACTTTCCCATCTCTCCTCTATCTGCACTGCTTACCCAGTAATTAATTCATTTACTTACAGTCCTTGGCTCTTATCTAAGGGGGCTTCTTTGTCATCCTATGGACGTGGTCATTATAATGCAGAATCCCAGCAGATTTCAACAGGTCTTATCAAGTCCGACTGTCTCTTAGTTACTAGCTTTTCAACAGAGCTTTTCATTGCAAAGTCCAAGCCCTAAACCAGGGAGAGGTGGAAGAAAGACCAATAAACGGACTTTTCCCCATTTCCAAGTGAAGCCTCAGAACATTACTACCTTTCACTGCATAGATATCTGAATCCTCATTGCTAATAGGGTGCTGGTGTGGACAGCTCTGAACACCACCTCCTGTTCATCTTAAAGACAGTGAGATGCCAAAGCATCAACAGCTGGCTCTGAATTATGTGCATAAAGTAGGTTGAAATATAACAGCATATCATCAGCCAAGCATTTATTTAATGTCTGGGCATATAGGGTACTGCACTTGAAGTCCAGTAAAGGGTATTTTCATTCACCCAGATGTTCAATTATTCAACAAGCATTTGCCGAACACCTCCAAGGCATTGGGGACCCAGTGATGAAGAAAACAACAGGGAGTAAATATACCAACAGCAGAGCTTATGTAAACACAGGGCTGCTTTCACACCACACCCAGTTCCAGGCTGTTTGATCCCTTCTGTCTTAGAAGAACCTGTAAGGCTGTAAGGAGGGATTAAGTACATGGCCATGTCTCCCAGACAAAGTGGCTTTCCCTTTACAACAATGTCGCCACCAACTTGGAAGACTTTAATGTCATATCCTCAGCACTTCCTCACTTCCTTCTCTTCTCTCCCTACTCCCAACATCTCCTAGAGAAAGATATCAGATAACCCCTTCATCTCAGACATGGGGAAATTAAGGAAGATGGGAGAGGTTTTCTCAAATAGCAAAGGAGGATAAGTCTGGACTCCATGAGCTGCATTGTAGGGGAGCCCATGAAAGTGATTTCAGCCAAGACACAGATAATAACACAACGTATAGTGTCTTGCAGAGAGCAGCTACTTAATTTTAAGAGACTGATGAATGAGAACAGAAAGCTTCACTTTGTGAACTAGTTTCCACAAAATACAGCATCCTACCTATAATGTCTCTGAGGAGGAAAACTCTGAGCCTGGAGACATCATCTCACCTCTCCTTTCTCCAGCCCTTTCCTGGAGGAATAGGTAAAATTTCTTGACAAGCACTGACTCATCTGGGATTTCCCACAGCATATGTAAACCTTTGCAGAACTGCTCAGCCCAGTCCTGCAAGGAGCTGAGATTTATCTAGATCTATTTTAATTTGCCCAAGAAATCACCATTACTAGAGTGTGTTTCCCCAAATAACTGGGTATTTCCCCTTTGGTTATTTTGAACTTTGCTGAACACTTTCAGGATTTTTTAAAAATAATATCTCTGTAAGCAATGGCTTTAAATAATGAGACATGCATTCTCCCTGTTCTCCATAAACAGAAACTGTATCTAAATAATAAGAATTGCTCTATTTTCCCTGCACTTTACTTTGAATTCATAAAAATATTATTTTAAATAAGTAAACAAACAATAACAGCAACAAGGACACTATAATAAACCATCAGCATCTTCATAGTTTATTGAAGAATCTGAGACCTTTCTTTTCAATGAAAGAATTTGCATTGCCAGACTCCAAAAAATCCTATTACAGTATCCTCTCCCCTTTCTAAGAAATGCTTAGAGTGGCTGAGAGCCACATTTACTTCCTCTTCCACAGCTCCTAAAAGGGAATGTGACAACATTGATTCACCCACCCAGGCCAATGCCCGGGCTGCGCCTCCCCTCCCAGCCTAGCACCTGGGCTGCTGCCTCCCTCAGGTCAGTTCAGCTCTCACATGAGTCATCTGAAAAACTGAACTGGGCAGCTCTGCTCTTGAATAGCCATTCCCCTCCTGTGAATATGTTTTCTGAATAAGCACTCAGCAACCACACTAGCTTCAGTTGAGAAACAAGACATAGGCACTTCCTTTAGAGCTAGAGTGAAGAACTGGCTGCTGGGGGCAAGGAAGGGGCAGCCTTAAGTCCAGGTAAGTAATTTAAAAGTGTGAGCACTGAGATACTCCCAGCCCTTAGTTTCTCAGCTAAAAACCTTGCGTTGCTCTAGGAATCGTGAAAGCTTTAGATGGGAGCTGGCATCCATGTTTAGGACATGCAGAGTAGACTAGAAACAGGAGCTTCCAGAATGCACTTCTACCCAAGACCCTAAATCTCTTACATCTCCCCAACTCCTGCTAAGAACCTCAGAGTCTGTGAAACTACTAAGTACCTACCAATCAACTCAGACTATTGCTTGGCTTAGCTTATTGGCATCCCATCATTGTATAGGATTCAAACTTGAACATTTCATCACAAATAAATAATAAAAGTAGTTTATCAGTTACATGAAATAATTTTTTTTATGATAGTGCTTTGATTGGCACTGGTTAATGTTTACTGAGAGTTCCCCAGGTCTTCAGGGGAGTGCATGAATTCATCCTGGTTAGTGACAAATATTTACATAACTGAATTCAGCACAGCTCTGTACTCAGTGCTATGAGGAATAAAAGGGACTATGGCCTGTGGGGAGGTTACAGTCTAGTATAGGCCACACTGCATTTCATAGTAAGTACAAGTCAAACCAATACCCAAGCATGGCCAATTAGGTAAAACAAAATGTTTAAGATGTGTGTGTATATGGATGTGGAAAAGTCTGGAAGTATCCATAATAGGATGCTCTACTGAGATGAAGTTATCTTTGGAGATAAGAGTATGAATAATTTTTATTTTCTTTATGTTTTGAGTGTTAAAAAATTTTCTACAACAAATACATAATATTTGTATAAGTTACGTTTTCAAGCTGAAATAAGAGAAACAAAAGATTTGGATGAGGGAGTGCTTTCTTACACCAGGAAGGCTTTGTGGAGAAGGGACACATGAACTCAGCTTTTAAGGAGAGGGAAGCCCTGGTCAGGTAGCTCAGTTGGTTAGAGTTGGCATCATCCTGCCAAGGTTTCGATCTCTGGTCAGAGCACATGAAGAAGCAACCGATGAATGCATAAGTAAGTAGAACAACAAACTGATATTTTTCTCTCTCTCTCTCTCTTCCTTCCTCTCTCTAAGGACTCAATAATTGAAAAAAAAATTAAAAGGTTGGGGAGGACTTCAGAAGGTAGACAAAGAGGTGGGGAATTGGGTGAGTGTGAACTGGGAAATTATAGTCTGTATTTGGAAATTGTAAGTATCTGTGTTTGACGGTAGTTAGGAGTGTCAGCAGACTATAAATGGGCATAAGTCTAGAAAGAAGAGCTGGGAATTTATTGGAAAGATTCTTAGACGCCAGCCTCTGGAATTTGGACGTTAGTGATAGTCAATGGGGTCACTGAAGTTTCTCGTATAGTGGAGCATATGATCAAAGCAGTGCACTGGGAGGGAAACACAGGGCGCTCAGGCTGGCTGTGGGGAGGGCACGGCTAGAGGCAGGGGGGCACCTAGGCCAGAGGTGATAGAGGCTACAACTCAGCTGTCCTTGAGGGATAGCAAGGAAGCAGAGGAGGGTTAAATGCATCAGGAAAAGGCCTTGTGTTACCCTGAGGAATGTAGTATCAACATATGATGTGCAACAATAGCAATGAGACCGATTTTCAGGTATAGTTACAGAAGTATCTCCTTAAAGGCACATATGAAAAGTGGATATAATTGCATTGTTGATAGGCCACTCCGCGTGAAGGCATGCGCCAGAGGGGGAGAGCCAAACTGGTCAGCAGACATCACAAGAACAATGGGCCGAGAGGAGAAAGGGTTCCTGGCTCTCAGATCTGTCTGAAGGGCATGTCCTCATTAGGTCACAACACAAGGCTCTCCAACCTGGGGGAAGGTCACTTTCCCTTCATGTGACTAGAATGTTCTAAATGCTGAACCACGCACAGCCCCAAGCACATTTAGCAGATGGAGCAGAAGTGGTGGGAGGGGCTTTTGAAAAAAATACACTCTTATTTCAGTAATTTGATATTAAGTGTTCCTGTGAAGCATTTACAAGCTTAACTCGACACCCATCACAACTCACAGACTCAAACAAGCTGTGCTCCCCTGGCTGAAAAGAGGTGCTGCCTTCATGCAGCCTCCTTAGGAGGTTATACAGTATTTATTCCAATGGGCTAGGGGCTAAAGCTAAACTTCTTAAGCTATTCGGAACTCATTGCATTCAGGAGCATATCACTTTATGTGAATCCAGCCCTAATTTCACATTGCCTTCCGTCACAATTTCAATGTTACTTTCTCCCCTTCATTTCATAATAAAATCGTGAAACTTGGAGTCTTTCTCATTCACCTCAACCCTGACTTCCGTGGTCAGTTATCACTCACTTTAACAGACAGTGAGGCTGTTGAGTTTACCAGCTACAAGAATAATTACCCATTTGATACTCATTTCTATACAAAATGTTTTTGTCAAATGAAAACAGGACACCATGTAGCTATACTTACAAGTCTCCATGAACATAAGATAGTCCATATAAAAGGACTTCCTTGATACACTCTTGATCATCTATATCAACAACTTGTATATGAGACAGGACCAAAGACAGGGTACATCTCTGTTCTCAGTGAAAGCAGGTGTGTGGCGAGTGGACCTGCAACGTCTGCTCCACACACTGGCTGAGCGTTGGCGGACCCTGGAGTTGTACAGTAGGTAAGATGAACTTTCTCACTGAGCTACCTGGAGAAGAACTTAGAAAGAAATGTAAACGTGGTTCTGGATTTTCTGGATAAATACTAAAGAGCAAAACCTCAGTGAGGGTGTTGGCCTGGCCTAGCTAGATAGGGCTATGTCTGGCTTTTTTGTTCACTGATGAACTGAAAGAATGGATGCATTTGTTCCTGAGAGTCAACAGTGACTTCCCAGCCACTTCCTGGACCTCTTGGGTTTCTCCAGGGAAGCCATAGACTGCCATGCCTTTTGCTGCATTGCATGGCTATCTATATCCTCATTGCTAATAGAATGCTGGCATGGCCAGCCCTGAGCACCACCCCACCTTCATTGTAAGAACAATGCAATGCCAAAGCAGTTAACAGCAGGCTGTAAGTTATATACACAAAATGAGTTAAAATATAACATCATCAACCAAGCATTTAATGAGTGGCCACTGCATGTAAGACACTGCACTTGAAGTCCAGTAAAGGGTATTTTCATTCATCCAGTTGTTGAATTGCTCAAGTGCTCATTAAACACCTCCCAGACACTAGGACCCAGTGATGGGGAAAACAATGTGGAGTTAGTACACCAGGAGTATCACTTATGTAGTAACAAGATTCACTTCTTACTACAGTCAGTACCAGGCCATTTGGGTCCTCCTGCCTTAGGAGAGGATGTAAGGTGGAATTAAAGCTGTGGTCATGTCTCCCAGCCAAAGTGACTTCCCCTTGCAACCCACGTCACCTTGAGAACCTCCTCACTTCCTTCTCTTCTCTCCCTACTGATAGCATCTCTGACAGAGGGAGACAGATAATACCTTCCTCTCAGACCTACAAGAACCAAGATAGAGAAAAATGAAAGAGGTTTTCTCAAGTAGCATAGGACAGAGGCCGATCTGGCATTCTGGGCTCCACAGCTGTATCACTCTGGTCTCTACAAGCTGCATGATCATGGTTTCGTGAAAACCATGCAACTGGGTTTCAGCCAAGACCTAGATAATAATAGTGATCAATGCTCTTCAACTTCTGCCACCTCAGTAATGGTAGCAAATATCAATTGTGGGAAGGGAAGTGAAGGATAATCAGGTTAACCAGACAGAGCTGATCCTTCAGAAGTACTCCATAGGAGTTGTTTGAGCTCATTCAGAGAAGGACCCCAGGGTAAAGGAACTTGAGGTACACTGCAGAGAAGGTGGAAAAGTCTGTATCTACCCAAACACCTCCAATATAAGTCCGATGATTGGTCATCACTTTTTTGAGATCAGCAGTCCCTAAAATGCACTCAGAAACATGAATGAATTCTTACCTTAACCCTTGTTCTCCAGCACCTTACCACCCCTCCCTGGGTTTGGCTGAGTATAAATGCCAGCTCAAATTTGAAAACTTAGATATTTATAACAGTCATTTCTGAGGGCCATGCACTTTGTAAATGGGTGAGGGAAGCCATGTGTGTGAACCAACACATTTCCTTACAAATGAGCAGTTTATGGCTCGAGAGGCGCAGAGCTGGTGAGCAGATGTGCCCTCGCTGCCTGCAGCCATCTCTGCCCTGTCCAGCTGCCAGATGGCTCAGACAGAGCCTGGAGAGTACATGGTGTTTCCTGCCCTTCAGCCCACCCTGGTGATCACACTGTCCTTACCTCCCAGAACAGTACCCTGCGGTGCCTCAGGCAGGAACCTCCCAGACCTGGACGTGTTGGCGGTTTGCACGCGCAGGTCACCGTGCTGGGTGGACTTACATAATCTCCCCTTTAACCATTTAATTCAGACTGCCCAGGAGCAGCAGCAACTGGACAGACAGGACCAAGTGGGCTTCCTGGAGGAGGAGAACTGTGTTAGTAACATTTTTTTAAAAAGAACAGAAATGGGATAACAAAGCAGATCTTCCAGAAACCCTAAAAAATTTTACCAGGCAACTTGCTGCTTAAAACATGCCTACTGTTTAACAATAAACATAAACAGCTTATGGGGAAGAATCAAGCAATGTGGAACTGAATCAACTTTGTTATAATCCCCAGAGTGCCTTTCATTTGAATGGCCTAGCAGTGGCTTTATAAGCATAGACAATAGACAAATATGATGTGTTTTAAGGTCACTAGAAAAATGTTCTCTCCTAAACAATCACACCCTTATTTCCCTATCTCCATTCTGACAAGAACTCCACAATTCCAGAATCTGAGATAAAGTTCTTTCCAGTTTCACCTTTTCTTGGCCTCTCCTTTAACTTGTAAATACTTCTAAAAGGGGTCCCCCATGAACTCCTAATAACTTGCTGTTCATAACCTTTGACCTTGTTTTCAGCCCCAGGCCCACAGGAGAGCTCTGGGTCTTTGGAAGAGGGTGATGGTTAGAATAACTCAGAAGGAAAGATGAGTAAAGAGGGGCAGAGAGGCCTAGACAAGGTATAGGGAGCAATCTTCCCCCCTCTGTGTAGGGGGTCCCATGCCAAGCTAAGAGTGAATCTGCAAAATGGGTAATGAAAATTTCCCTTTGTAAGCACAAAGTCTTGTTTTCACATCAAATCTCCAGACCATTTGATTCTGAGAATTCCTTTAAATTTCTCTAAATCATTATTAGAAGGTAGAATGAACTTGAAGAACCAGCATTCAGATGATGCCTGTGTGTGCGCACAAGTGTGTGTGTGTGGTTGACTTCCCTACAGCCTTTGAAATATATCGGGACCAAGCTTTGCAACAGTTAATTTACTATAAATAAATACGCTAGGCAATGTGAGTTACTTACCAGACTCTTCACCATAAATGTCCTCCGTGAAAACTGACCCCTGTTTGACACCTCAGCTATTTTAAAGCTACATGCACAAATTCCTCAGCCCTGCTAATCTGGAAAGGCTAAAATGTCCTTGCTTCTAGGCTCTGTGGGGCTCTTTAGACAAGGAAAGTTGGTGTTAGGGAATAATTAGGTTCTATCCAAGAAGAGGAGGGAAATGTCAAGAGCTTATTATTTCTGCTTACCTTGTTAGGCATTTAAATAGAAATTCTGCAGAAAATAACACAGACAAGCAGGACATTCAAACAGGATATTCAATGAGAATAATTGCATGGGCTAAAGAGAAATTAACTCATTTCATTTCAAAATATCTTGCTGCTTCATTTTAGAGCATGGGCAACACCTAAAATAGAAATATACTACATTAGTCTCTCTGTAGATGACTGAGAAAAAAGGCAAGGTCCTATTGTCTAAACAAATTGGCTATTGACATAGGTGAAATGTTTATATCAATGTCATCCTTCACCCCACTCCCGACAGAATGTTATAGTTCTCACTCATATGAGTGAGATAGATGAAGGATAGGCATATCCTTCAGCCTATCTCTGTCATCCTAACCGCACAAAGATCCAAATATATAAGTTATTAAGAGGAGGTTCATAGCAGATATGACTTGATTGGAATGAATGAAAATTGGCTTGTAATTCACAATCCTCTTGCACAGAATATCATGCTCAAGAGAAATCATTATTTCTGCCTCTGACGAGTACAAAATAATTGAGTATTTCCAGATCTGAATCCCAAAGTGATCAGCTCTTAGATAAATTAAATGTAAATTAATAAAATGGTGACATTTTTATTTTTACATGGAAATTACAGCTGTGGGAGGTTGGGGAGAGCCAAATCACTCAGAAACATGAGCAGAACAAGAAGTCTGAAGCCTAGATGTCTATGAATGGTAATCCAGGGCTCCTACTGCATATGGTAAACCATACTGAGACTCACCTCATCAGTTGACAGGTCACATTAGGACCCGCTAGGGTAGGTGAGGGTGTGTGTCCTATTTCATTATACCATCACCACTGGGACAAGCTGCTCTGTGGGGCACTCAGCACTGAGGGTGGGTGATCTCCGCTAGAGTTAGTGAGAATACTTAGCTCAAAGGTACAGGACGAAGACATGAAATAAGACATGTATATCCAACCAGTACTACCAAGTCTTTATTAACACTTTGTACTTTGTATATAGAAAGAAATTTTTCCTAACATTCCCGCTTGCTTTCTTTCCTTTCTTCCAAATTACTTTTTGTATAGCTGATTAGCTAGTCAGAATCATAGCTCCTGACTTACCCATACAGGAATTGAGAAAGAGAGAAATTAAATGATTTGTTTGAGGTCACCAACAACATAGTTACATTTAGAAATCACTGCTTCTTGGTTCTCTGGGCACTGAGCCAGTCTGCCTTCTCACTTTAGTGGGAATGTCAAATACCTTTATATGAATTCACTTTTATCTTGGATTTCTGTCTGCATGCAAATTATCTGTGGACTATATATCTCAGTCCTTTTGCCGAAAGCATTAGCTTGCTATTTCCAGCAGGCAATTCCATTTTCCTCTGGAAGAAGGCCCCTTTGGGCCCCAGGCCTGGCTTTGGAAGCTGGTCCCAGGTATATGGGGTGTGTGAGTGGGGTTTGTGCACGCACACAGGTACACTCATGGTATGTGCCTGCATAAAGCTAATCTTGAGACCCTGAGTGGATCCAGGATCCCTATGAAGGAAACGTCTTTATATACGAGCCTACACAAGGGAGCAAAAGTCATAGCAGCTCAGGTCAGGTTCCCACATGCTGTTCTGCTCTTGTTCCTGCAAGGGACCCACTTGGAGGCTTCAAAAGAGAGCCTTTGGCTGACCAGGAATTGACTTGTCACCCCACTGCAACTGGGCCGACTCAGCAGAATGTGCTTCCCAAGGTGGCACAAAGAATGCAACACTTTATACACAGTGACTCATCTGTAATCTCTCGCTCCCTGGGAATTTAGGCAAAACTTACTTTAGAAGACCAAAGTGTGTGAGATTGGAGGCCAGCGGGGGCAAAACATATTCAGGTCGGTGGGAGGGCTGAGGCCAGAGCCTAAACACGCATCTCATCTCCCAATTTTTTCCAGCAGCGTTTGATGTTCCCACATCACCTTCCAGCCTTTGGTTCCTCCTTCCTCTCTTGCCCTTTTCAACCACCAATTTAATCTTCTGTTTTGTGACTGTTTGGTTCTGTTGCCCAGTGTCCCTCAAGTCCTCTTTCCCCAGACTCCTGAGCCAGGGCCAAAGGTTATTTAAGGTCCCCCAAAATTAAGCTTCGTCTACCACAAGGTGAACTGTTGCTTTCTGATGATGCCTCACACCCCAATGAGCTTGTGAAAATATTCCACACAAAAATAGCCTCATGCTAATTTGTGAGACTCAAAAGTTTTTATGTACCCAGCCTTAAATTGCTCCCTCTGGTTTTTCTCCTTGCTTACACAGTACAATTAATCATTTCTGGATCTTTTCAAATAAGTCTTTTAAATAATTCCTAGGGTTTCTTTGCAATATCTTTTGAGACTCATGACAGGTTTGCAACCCTTTCCAAGACCTACAGACTGCTGTCTTGTCCTCATTCACCTTGGATGGGGTAATAAAGGATGGTCAGAAAAGACGAGAGCACACACCACTGAAAGGATGGACTTCAGAGTGAATGGTAGGAGGCACAACTCCCTGCTTCTTCCTCCAAAGGGCCAGTCCTGGAAGACTGGCATTAATGACTCTTGAATGAAGCCTCAAGTGCATTCTAGGGTGGGCCCAAACCTTTGGGGGTACCTGCCACACTGATGCAGTCTCTAAATATTCCTCCAAACATAGACAGCCCCGAGGTAGGTCCGTGAGCAGCTCTCACAGGTTAACTTGGATTATTCCTAAACTTTAGAACTAATTCATCAAGGAGAAAATGATAAAGGCAGTACTAATCACCACTGCGCTGTAGCCTTCTGTGTGTCTTGTCTGGGCTACCTTCAGATTTACCCACTGGTGGAGAGCATGTCCCTTTGTAAGTTAGGAGGTGAAGAGCAACAGAATTTGCTATTCTATTTTCTGGCCCAACACATGTTCATTCATTTATTCATTTATTCATTCTGTGTGGGTAAATTGAAGCTACCTATGATTGAGATGACAGGAGTACTTATGTATGAGCAAGAGCCTTTTTTGGGAGAAAATATATATACATAAATATTTATAAAATGCATTAGAAAAGGAATACCTGGCACTGTGTGTGTCTCTCTGTGTGTTTTATTGTGGTAAAATGCACATAACATAATATTTATCATGTTAGTCCCTTTTAAGCATAGAGTTTAGTGGCATTAAATACATTCCTGTTGCTGTGCAACCATCACCAAATCTTTTCAACTTTCCAAACTGAAACTCTGTACCCACTAAACCATAACCCCTTTTCCCCTCTCTCCTCAACCCCTGGCAACCACCATTCTACTTTCTGACTTTCTGTCTCTATAAATTTGATGATTGTAGGTACCTCATATAAATGGAATCATTCAATATGTATTCTTTTGTGAAGCACAAGCACTTTCTGTGTATTAACTCATTTAATCATAATACCAGCTCTGTGAGGTAAACAAAGATGATATTCCCCATTTTACAGATGAGGACATTGAAATACAAACAGGCTAAGGGAGTAGTCCAAAGTAAATGTTCAGAGAGATGAGAGAAAGAAACAACCTCCCTTAATTTGGTTCTCTGTCCTCAGGGCTTAGGAGCCAAGAAGGCCCCCAGCACCTGCCAGCCTTGTCCCCCTTTCTACATAGAGACTGAGCAACTGGACAGGGCACTTCTGCAGGGCACAAGAGGGAATGTGCTGAATGAGTTAAGTGTCCTTGTCCCCACCCTCCCCCACCCACGCTGTGTAGGCTGAGCTGGTGACCCGGACAGGATCTGAGCCAAAGGATTAATCTATCACAATGAGACATTCTATTTTGGGCGGGCGGTGAGAGCAAATGCCTGGAGCCTGCACACCAAGGAGGCAGCTCACCCAGGGAGGCACCCACGCAGGTCCACTCATACCCATGGCTCCACTTGCTGCCTAATGAAGAGACAGAGACTGGGGAGAGGCAGACAGTTCCCTGCTGACACCTTAGGAGTATCAAAACCAGACTGGCTGGCGCTGATGGAGCTTCTTAGGCGGACCCTTCTGCAAAACCCAGTTTTTTCCCTAGACTGTTCAAAATCTGCAAAAGCCATGGCAGTTAGCCCATTTTCCTTATAAAACCAACCCACCCTTGTCTCTCATGGCCCCCTGTTACCTCTCTCACCACTTCACGTCCAATACCATTGCAGTGATTTTTTCTTAAGTTCACCACAGTCCCCTCCCCAGGACCAGTCTGCAGCCTCTGAATTAGGAAAAGGAAATCAGTTCACTGCTGCTGCCCCCAAGTCTAGTCCCTTCTCAGGGGTTTCCCTGGTTAAGAAGTCCATCTTATTAATGTGAAGCAGCACCTCTCTGCCCCTATGGAGATTATGTCCTGCTCCCTCCTCTCTCCCATGACCTTTGACCATTTCATCTTCCGTTCACACTGAACTGGACAGAGCAGTTCATTGGTGGTTGCACTTCCAAGATATGTCAGAGAGGAGAGGGAGAAAAGGAAACACAGCAGTCAGGTAGAAAGCCCAATTTGGGTTAGAAAGCGCAATATTGAAATGGAATTGCATTTTAAATCAGGCTTGACAGACTGACAACTCCTTTGCAGGGATCAGTCCCTTCGAGGCAGAAAGAAACATATTTTGGACAATGAAGAGGAGCATATTTGCAGGTTTTATTAGAAACTCTGTGAGAGAGTTTTACAAACCTAAAACCTTAAATATGTAAATATCTAAGGGGGAAGTTAGGAAAACATTTAGAGGGGAAGTGGATGTCTCTGTTTTTGTGGGTATTTTTGTCCTGGTTCTAAAAGATTGGGATTCTTTTCTAATCTTCCCGGTATGTTTGGCTAACCCAATTACTATTTATGTGTTTTCCCTGTTTCTATCTAGAACACCCATTTCTCTAAAACTCAGTCTTTCTGAAGATCCCCTCAGTGGGGATCTTTGGTCAAATGTCAGAGTAAGAACGGAAAGCTCCTAAAATGCTCTCAAGCACAGACTTTACAGGTGTAAATGACCAATAACCCAAAAGACCCGAACTTTTGGGTCCTGGTTGGATTTCAGTGCGTGGAAACTTGGACTCCTGCTGCTGTCCTCTGCCTTCTGCCAGCCTCCCAGGCCTCCGTGTTGGGCCTGCACAGGGAACGAACCACAGAGGAGGGATGTCTTACCAAGCTGGGTGCCGAAGCATGTTTGGTTCTTTGATGCTGTATGAATGATCCAGGCCGTGACTGGATGGCAGGCGAACGCGCTGCCTCCGATAAGTTAGCGGCACGTGTTTCATGCCTGAGAACACAGACATAATCCCCTCCTGCCTCATTTGTCCTTAAAAAGCTGCTCACATGCACCACTAACACTCAGCCGTGCCCTTGGCCCCTTGCTGCTTCTCTACTTCAACCCTAAACCTGCTCTCTACTCTTACAGACTCTATCTCACCCACCCTCACTCTAGCACATGAAATGCCTTCTTATCTTTTAAAGCCATATTTGGTTCATTGGCATAATAGAAAAAGGAGCTGACTATGCCTTAGAGATCAGTTAGTGCACTGATTTTTAAACAATGTTCATAGAGCCTAGAGATTCCTTGGTGTCCAGCAACAGAGGCTTGAATATGTGTATATGTGTGAGTGAATGAGGACTCACAGCAGCAAGTATCTGGAGAAATAGAGGCTCCAAAAGTTCCTTATGCACACAGGCATTATTTATCAACCAGAACAAAAGGCTGTTACCTGTTTTATATATTGGGATGCTATATTGTTTGATAAAAATGATTCTGTTATTTAAAGAAATACTTTGCAAAAAACGGTGATCACATCCTACTCCTTCATTCCCCACAGGAGGACCCCTGGGTGTGCCCAGGTGGGATTCCTATGCCTGCATTACTGTGCACAGAAGAGGTGTCTCCTGGTTCCTTCCCCAAAAAATGAGGACAGAGCCTCGTGACTGCATCTGGGCCAAAGTGTGTTATTGCCAAGAATAACCTGGCATCAAGGGATTCAAACTCTTTGCCTTCGAGCTTTGGCATTCCAGTGAGGGCTGAGTTGGAGCTGTCACAGGGAAGCTCAGCACGCTGGGGACAGTAAATGCAGTCGAGCACTTGGTTGGAACTGGAGCAGAGCTCAAAAATGATCATGATAATAAATCTTGGTAGCAGCTTTCTTTAAACAAATATATGCTTGGTGCTAAACCCTTCTGCTTTAGGACTTAAATTTTATTGCTGCACACTCTTGGGTTCCTAATGGTCACCCGAGACTGCTCCAGCTGGCACCCCTTTCTTCAGAAAGAGTATTTTCCAGGAGCCTGAAGGCCACGTATAAGTTATTATGCCTGCTATTTTTAAAGAGGAGGGTGCTCATGTTCTTCACACTTAGAGTGCCTCAAGAGAACTCACACAGAACCCTGGGTATGCCTCAGTGAGATTAAAGTACAGTCCTTAAGAGAACACCAGACTCAGCCTGAATCTACAGTGGTTGCCAATGTGTATAACTCAGAGTATGGTCAAAATAATACTATATACGGAGGCTTTCTGTGTACAAGATGCAATGCTACATACTCTATATTTAAATTTTACAACATCCTTAGGAGAGTCTCTCACCAGCCCCATTCTACAGAAGAGAACATTGCTGTTAAAATTCAAGAAGGAACACATCCAAGGTGAAAGGTTAGGTGTGACAGACATGGGATTCAAGCAAAATTTTCGTGACTCCAAAATTCATGTTCTTAATCTCAGAGCTAAGTGTTGAGATGTGTATATGTACACGTACACATGCCTCACTAAATGGTAGTGACAGGGGCAAGAGAACATGACAGAAAAGCCACCTCATCTCGACTTAAACTTCTCTGGGCTTCCACTGTCAATAGTAACAGCCTTCTTTCTCAACTAATAATAAGGTGATGAGCAGCATGTGCTCAAGAGATTTATTTGAGATCAATCAGTCCCTTGGTATGTCCTACTGAAATGGTCAAATACCTAAAGCATTGCTCAGACCCAGCTGCCAGTGCCTGGCCTGCAGTCACTAGGCCATAAACTAGAGACATGCCACCTGACACAACCAAAGAGACACCCACACCAAACCAAGTAGAAAACAGGTGACTTAAAAGATATGGATGGCATCTGGATAGCTCACACACTCAGCTGTTGTGCACTGAGCACATAATTGAGTGCTGAGCTTTGGCATTCCTGTGCATCTCCTTCCCTCTCCCCACACTCGTCTTCCCCATCAGCCAGTTGTCTGGCCAATTGCAGACAACTGGCTGGCCTCTCTTTCTCTGTATATAATATTAATAAAGAGAATAAAATATAATATATATTTTACGTATGTAAACATAAAATATATAAAATATTTATAAATATATGTAAATAAAATATCGATTATATATTTGTAATATTTATATATTTATAATATATTTTATATGTGTGAATAAAATATATAAAATATATGTAAATAAATATATTTATTTTATGTATATATTAAAATATTATACGCACAAGTGCCCCCCCCCCCCCACACACACACACACACACACACACGCAGGTCTGTCCAGAAAATGTCCAGCCATTTTTACTATAACGGGAATGGTTTGCATGACATCGATGTAACTTGTCAGCCAAGGAGAGTGGACTGGAATGTGCATGTGTGAACAATGACAACTTCACTGTACTAGTCAGTGGGGCTGGTAGATGCCAGTGAGTGAGCATGTGTACTGTGTGGTTGTCGTGTTCAAAATGCCTGAGAGAGTAGAGCAATGAATCTGCATCAAATTTTGCATTAAGCTGTAACATTCCTTCATGGAAACTGTTTGGATGATTCAGAAGTTTGAAGGTATGGGCAACTGGTGATTGGCAGCTTCCTCATGACAACGTACCTGCTCATGCATCACATCTTGTACAGAGTTTTTTGGTAGAACATCAAATCATCCAGATGACTCAGCCCCCCACAGCCCAGATTTGCTGCCCTGTGACTTGTGACTTTTCCCAAAACTAAAATCACCTTTGAAAGGGAAGAGCTTTCAGGCTGCCAATGAGATTCAGAAAAATATGATGGGGCAGCTGATGGTGATTGGGAAAACTGTGTGAGGCCCCAAGGTGCCTACTTTGAAGGTGACTGAGGTGTCACTGTCCTATGTATAATGTTTCTTGTATCTTGTATCTTCTTCAATAAACATCTCTACTTTTCATTTTACATAGCTGGATACCTTCTGGACAGAACTCATATAATTAAATATGTGATTCTGAGTATACATTGTATATACTTTCACTTAACAACTAACATAAGAGAGTAGCTCTGCTTTATGGTAGGGAACTAATGACCTTATTTCTTAGAAGGTAAAAGAAGGAACAGAGTGAACCATCCTGTCTGCACAATAAATGTCTTAGTGTCAGGGCATTTATCCCAGTTGGATCCATTTAGAGGTGGTATAGAGCAGTGAGTCACAAATTTTAGAGTACACAAAAATTACCTGAGGATTTTTTAAAAAGATTTTATTTATTTATTTTTAGAGATAGGGGAAGAGAGGGAGAAGAGAGGGAGAGAAATATTAATGTGTGGTTGCCTCTTGCATGCCCCCTACTGGAGACCAGGCCCACAACCCAGTCACGTGCCCTGACTGGGAATCAAACCAGCAACCCTTTGGTTCACAGGCCAGCACTCAATCCACTGAGCCACAGCAGCCAGGGCTTATTACCTGAGGATCTTATTAAAATGTGGAATCTGACTCATTAAGTGGGGCCTGGAATTCTGCATTTATGTCAAGCATCCATGTAATGGCACTGGTGCTTCTCTGAGAGCCATATTTCAAATAGCAAAGGCCTAGAGTAAGAAGAAGGTGACAGGGATCAGAGGAATGTGGGGGAAAGGGAGGGAAGGGTAGTCCCCTATGAGACACTTTTGAGGTGCTACAAAACAAGGAAAGAGGGAGAGGAGAGATGTAGGCTCCACTTTATCCTGGCAAACTGCTTGTAAGAGAATTGCAGGACTCTAATACTCCTCAGAATCAGTGGGCTAATCTAGGGACTTCTTGATCTGATATGGGTTATTGTTGTGAAATCGTCTAGATGAGTGCTTGCATTTTAGAATCACTAGAGTGTTAAGAAATGCATTCATGCTAGAATTTCATCCAAAGAATTACCAGTAAGTCTTAATATCTGGAGGTAAGGCCTTAGCTTCAAGAGTTTTTTGTTTGTTTGTTTTTTAATTTCTCCAGGTTGAGAAACCTTGGTCTAACTGATCCATTTGGCAAATAAAAAAAAGGAAAAAAGCCTGGACAAAGAAGTCTATACTGTGGCTGGAAGAGGGCTGACCTCAGAGCCTGTTTCAGTGGAACCAGTTGCCCTACATAGCTGAGGAACTGAAGCTTGGTCACTCTGCTATTTGGGGACTGCCAGATTCTACCTGCACATGACTTTCAGAGGAATACAAGGCAGACTCATGAATAGAACATTCCCAGGCCAACTCTGGTCACACACTTTTTTCACCTCTCTTGGATAGTCTGTTTTTCCATTTCCTGTTATATGTGTTACCAAAAGTCATACTGTTTGTATAAAGTTTCTCTTAGAAGTCTGGGGAGGCTATTAAGTCATTGGTCATAGAAAGATCACTCAAACCCAACCCTTGGCTCCTGGATCTTCTTGTTGATCCAGAGTGTAGTTTCAGACTAGATCTAGGCATCTGAAAGGGCAGAGGTGCCTTTCCCTTGCTCTCAATTCACACACTAAGGAGCTGCACATTGTGGCAGTGTGAAGATACCTGAACTTTCTGATTCACTGTTTCATCATCATCAACCCACATAAACCAGACAAACAGAAATAATAGGATATGTAGGTATACAAGTGCTTTATTATAAAGGATTGATCACATGACTATGAAGGTTAAGAAGTCCCAATATCTCTAGCCAACAAGCGGGAGACCCAAGAAACCTGATGGTGTAGTTCCAGTCCAAGTTCAAATCTGAAAGCAGGAAACACTGAGGTCCCAGCTCAAAAATAGGCAGGCTGAGAAAGTATGAATTCTCCTTTACTCCACTTTTTAATTTTTGTTCAGGACTCCAAAGGATTCTAAGAGACCCTCTGCAAAGGAGAGAGCAATCTGGTTTACTCAGTCTACCTATTCCAATGTTAATCTTTTTCGGAAACATCATCACAGACACACCCAGAGTACATTTTAAATCAAATATCTGAGTACCTCATGGCTTCATCAAGTTAACACATGAAATTAACCATCACACCATAGAATCTCATAGAGAGAGTAGTCAGAGATGGCTCCACCATTGACTATCCCCCAAAAGGGGCTGCTTGGGAGGACTGAGCAATTTGCAACTGAGCTGAAGTTTAAGTATCATCTCAAATGTCATATTTAAATCTTTAGATACCCCCAACAGCAGTTCTGTTAAACAGTATTTATATATTTATTTAATCTTTTTACCCCTAATCTGGTCCAGCTTCTAGAATGTCATTATCAGAAGACCACAAGCCCTCTGTTGCAACCAGAATCCCTGGTTTTTGTTCCTGTTCTGTTTATTCTTTCCTCTACCTCTCCTCATTTCCCATCTAAGTTTTACCAGTCATCCAAGGGCCGCTTGTATTTCACACTCTTCATGAAGCATAAACTAGTCACTCTAGCTCGGTATAACCTCTGATTCTTTGGACTTCCTAGCCATTATTAATGTCAATATGGCTTTCTTGGCATGTTGTCACATACTACCTGAGTCTCCTTGTACTGAGGCAGTGAGTCAGATTAAAAGCAGGGATATAGGAGTTACATACACCTAGGTTTAATCTGATGTTGACACTTATTGGCTATGTGACCACGAGTAGGTGTTGAACTCCTCCAAATTTTAGGCTGTTCATTAGAAAAATAAGAATGATAATAGCCTATCTTGCAGAGTAGCAGCAAAGGTTAAGATGAGAATAATGATTGTATAACTTATTGTATATGAGACTCATGTGTTCTTGTCTCAGAGTGTGATGATCAAAGAACACAATCCATTTAAAAACTATTAGGTGGGAATGCACCTTTGTGCAGCCACTATAGGAAGCAGCATGCAGAGTACTCAAAAAAATTAAAAATAGAAATACCATGATGCACCATTTCCACATGTGTATTTCTATTTTTAATTTTTCTTTGGAGAAAACAAAAACACTAATTTGAAAAGATATACGCACCTTCGTGTTCACTGCAACGTTATTTACAACAGTCAAGATATGGAACCTAAGTGTCCATCTATGAGTGAATGGACAAAGAAAATATGATATATTATTCAGCCATTAAAAAAAGGATGAAATCTGGCCATTTGCAACAACATGGATGGTCCTTGAAGGCATTACACCAAGTAAAATAAGTGAGAGAAAGACAAAAAAATTAAAAAATAAAATAAATAAAATAAAGAACTATTAACTTCAAAATAACTTGACTTCTTTACTCATATTTCTCTGTACCTGGAAGGAACCTACGCAGACCCCACCAAACCCTTTACATCTCCTGTTTTTTCCCATAAATTTTCTTTTCATGACTTTCAAATAACTCATCTCCTATCCTTTTTAGATCACAAGTATCCTGCAATCCTACTGCCACCATTTCTTCTCTCCCCTCCAGTCCTGTGTCTGTCTCCCCACTTGTAAATATGCATAACAAAAACAGTCAGGTCTGGCCAAGGACAATACTCTCCCAAACACACTGGGAGGGTGAGAAAGGGGGAACGGCCAATAAGCACAGGGAAAACCGTACTTCTCTCCTGAGTTATTTTTTGTTCTGCTATGTGTGTAAAGAATTTAGCAGTACCTGACACATAGTATAGCCCCACAAAGGGCAGCTCTTACTATTTTATTGCTATCCTATGTTGTAAGATAAAGCAAGAATGACATTTCTTTTTTGTAAATATGTGTCTCCTGCACCAGACTGCAAACATTTTTAAGAAAAAAATTTTATTACACTTTTTTAATACTCTATACCAGTGCCACTGAATAGAACTTCCTGCAGTGATGAAAATGGTCTACCTTCTTTGCTGTCTACGAGGGCAGCCATCAGCTACATATATGAGTATTGAGTACTCATATATAGCCACTTGAAACATGGCTAATGCAACAAAGGAGCTGATATTTTTTTATTTTATTGAATTTATTGCATTTAATTCACACAGTCCAATGTGACTAATGGCTATATTGGACAGAGCAGACAATGCCTACCATAGCACCTTGCAAAAGGTAGACAGTTAGGAACATTTATTAACTGGATGGATGAATAAAGGATTAAATGAATCAAACTATAATCTATACGTGTTATAGTGCTCACATCTCTACAATTACAATCTATTTACATAGGTGGGCAGTAGCTACTTTCCTGTTGCTTTATATTCTAAATAGCTTTCTTGCCACAGGAAAAATAGCAAATGCTAAAACAAATAAACAAGAGTCTGTATTTAGTTCTCACTTTGTCTTTGCTCAGTATAAATTCATTCTGACTCTGAGGTCAGCTTCTTTTGTTTCTCAGAAATAAAAAAACAACTGTGATGTATATATTTTATTTAATGGTGGGTTCTCGTTATGACATTTCCCTTTAGGAATGAGAGAAGAAGAGATGTTACTGTCAATGCAGCCACAAGCAAATTCAACCATCTTCCTTGACACTGAAGGAAAATGTCAAAAAGGATTATTCATGTATTAAAGATTCATGGATATGTTATCCCTCTCATATATCGAAGGATAGGGTTGTGTTTAAATACTTGTAGACCTTTATGAGGTATTAGGTGCTTGGCAGGTTTGAAATAACATTTATATCAGTAGCTATATGACCTCATGTGTCTCAACACAAAGATGGAAAGAAATATTTCATTGATATTTCATCTGAGTGATAGTTGTTTTTAAAGTCATTGAGCTTTGTAAAAGAATACCTTTTGTTGTTTTGGATTTATGTCTTTATATTTTTATATTTTTAAACATAGCATTTGAACAAGGGCCTAAATATTTGGATCTGTTTCCTCTTCCTCGGATGACAGATAGGAAACCAAGATAAAAAATCTGATAAAAAGATTCCAAAAACATGGCAAGGGGGAACCTTATATTCACTTGAAAAGAAGGAGTCTGGATCTTAAGAATGAGCAAGTCCCAAACAAATCAACAAACAAGTGTTGGAGAGGATGTGGAGAAAAGGGAACCCTAGTGCACTATTGGTAGGAATGCAGACTGGTGCAGCCACTGTGGAAAACACTGGAATTTCCTTAGAAAACTAAAAACTAAAAATGGAACTGCCTTTTGACCCGGCAATTCCACTGCTGGGATTACATCCTAAGAACCCTGAAACACCAATCCAAAGGAACCTATGCACCCCAATGTTCACTGCAGCACAATTTACAATAGCCAAGTGCTGGAAGCAACCTAAGTGCCCATCAGTAAATGAGTGGATCAGAAAACTGGTACATTTACACAATGGAATACTATGCAGAAGAAAGAAAGAAGGAGTTCCTATCCTTCATGACAGCATGGATGGAACTGGAGAGCATTATGCTAAGTGAAACCAGCAAGGTGGTGAAAGAGAAATACTATATGATCTCACCTATAAGTGGAACCTAATTAACAAAACAAAAAGAAAGCAAAATACAACCAGAGATATTGAAATAAAGAACAATCTGACAGTAACCAGAGAGGAGGGGGAAGAGGAATAATAGGGGGTAATGGGGAGGCCATCAAGGAATGTGTATGAAGGACACAAGGACAAAGCCAAAGGGGGTGGAAGGCGGGGATGGGTGGGGTGGGGGTGGCCTGATGGGGTGAAAATGGAGACAATTGTACTTGAACTAAAATAAGTAAATAAATAGATAAAATAAAAAAGAATGAGTAACCCCAACACTTATGCTAAGAGAATTATGCTAAGAGAAATAAACCAGACACAGAAGGACAAATATTACATTATTCCACTTTATGAAATATCTATTATAGGCTAATTTACAGAGATAGAAAGTACATTTGAGGTTACCAGAAAATAGGGAGAGAGAGAAACAGAGAGTATGCTTGATGGTTACAGAGTTTCTGTTGGGGGATGAAAACGTTTTGGAAATACAGAGTGGTGATGGCTGTGTTACAGAATGAGTCGGTGGGGGCCCCAGCTACTGCTACCAAAACAAGCCCCCTCCACCAGGTTCTTTCTGTTCTAGGTTTGTCTTGCCTGCTGACAGGTGTTAGGAATTGTGGCTCTCAATGCCAGAGTTTGGTGAAAAGGAAAGGAGCTATTTATTCAAAAGTTATACAGGTTTCAACTAATAGCGAATGTCACCGTTAAAAATCCCAAAGTCCCTTTAAAATACTCACAAACCCACAGACACAGTCCTACCATCCCCACTTTGTCCAACCAGGCCAGTCAGGGGTACCATACCATAGGAAAAAGAAATAGAAGTCTGTAGCTCGATTACACTCCCGGTTCCTCCCAATAACCCATGCTTTCCCGCAGTCCCCAGCACTATCAGAAGTGTCGCTGCGATGCCAGTTCTTAATCTACAACCACGTGGCACCTCCTCATGGCTCACCAGAAAGAGTTCTTTCACCCCTTTCCTTCCTGCATGGTCTCTCATTGTCCTCCACTGTCTCCCATACCTTGTAGCCACCCGCCTTTAGTTTAAATCCCAGCCTGGAACCTCCTCCACAACCCCATTTTTGACTCCTCCCACATTCGGCTACACCTGCCAGCACGACCATACTTTCGGCCTTTCTTGGCTGCCATAGTCAGTACTGGCAGGGATGGCCCGGTGTGGTCCAGCGAAGCATCTCCAAGCTCTGGAACAGGTGTGGTAAGGGGAGCTGCCTCTTCGTTATGTTACATCACGGTTCAAAGTTATGCGTACCTTCTGGCTCCATTCAGGCTGGAAGACTAGCCTGCTGTTATTGATATGCAAAATAACTCTCAGTGGCCGTGCTCCTTGTCTCCCATCCCCCAGCCAGACTTGTTGGGGGAGGATATCCTATAATCCCAGACACCCCAAGTTCTGGACCCCATTACAAATCCTCCCTTCGGGGGGGCTCTGAGGCCTCCCAGCCTACACTCCATTACAATTGCAAAAACATAGTAAATGTAATCGATGCCACAAAAGTGTACATTTAATAATTATTAAAATGGCAATGTTTGTGTTATATACATATTTTATCACAATAAGAAAAAATAGAATTGGATAGCTCAGTGGGTCTCACATAAAAGGAAAATAACATTGGGAGAGGTCAACAGCCAACTTCAAACCAGGCATTCAGTCCACCAAATTCATATAGAAAACATCTAATTTGGGAACTTAGATTTTGACATATACCATTCTATGGGGAAACAAGGTTGCCCTCCAAACAAACTGCAGTGAAATAACAGCTAACAGAATTAAATAGGAGGCAGACAAAAGGATGTTAACAGAGTTTGGAAAAGGCTGCCGGAGGGCGTCATTCACCTTTAGGTGATATACTGCATAGAGCTGAATCTCCCCACAGATCTCTCTTGGGGCAACAGGGAGAAAATGATGGGCTGGGACCAATGAACTGATTTAATGTAGCATTTCTTGAGTCTTATGTGGTTGTGAGATGACATTAGTACAAGAAAGGAATCTTGGGGCCATTTATCCATCCATTTGGTATGAAGCAGGATCACAATTAAACCGTCTCAAGCTGAGAACTACACTTTTTCAGAAGCCCTCCAGAATGGTCCTTTGGAAGTCTGATGCACATCTCCTAATGAGAGTTCCAACCATTCATTCTTCCCCACCTACTTGGAAGTCGATGGGAAGCCATCGTCATCTGGTTGTTACCCTTGCATCTCCCATCAGTTTCTCACAACACAAAGCCCAGAAATAGTAAGGTGTTTCAGGAAGGACATAAACAACAATTCATTTCCTGGATGTAGGAGTCAGGGTTCAGGCAAGAAAGCAGAGCCAAGATGATTTTGACAGAAATAGGGATTTATTATGGGAATGAGACCATACACTAGTATGGGAGAAGCTGGGAAAGGTCTAGAAGGAAGAGCCAAAAGATCAAAGAAAACATCACCAACCAGTCAAACTTCAGCACCGACACGGAGGACATGTCAGGCCTTTCAGGCAAGTCTGAGAAGTCAAGCATGTCGACGTGCCAGCTGACAGACGACAGCCTTAAGGAAAAGCACATGGGAAGGTCTGTTCTGATAGAGCTGTGTCTCTGCACAGCTATGTGAGGCCATAGCCAAGTGCCGTGGAGGGCTTGGTGCCAGTCATCCCAGAAGCAGAGCAGAGGGGAGCAAGGACCGGCAGGAACCCACAGGATACCTCTGCTTTTGCTCATCACCATATATGACCACACAACCTTCATGATTTGCTTTGTTTCCATCTTCCAAATCTCACACAAGTTTCTCTTTGCCCAGCTCTAACTCTAAACCATGTAATTATCAGCATAACCCAAGATGAAATAGCACAATCTAGGATATTGCCTCACCTTTCTGTGTATTGCAGTTAATATCTAGACTTAATCCTGAATAAAGACATTGGGAATATTCCTTAAATTAGAATAAAGTTCTTATTCATTCTCCTTTTACACTTTTCAGGTGAATAAAACATTAAAAAATGATTTTAAAAAATAATCAAGAGAGAATAGTTCGCTTCTTTCTCCTGACACTGTTCATTTGCTTCATGGTAATTGATGGTAGGAAAGACAGCACTTTGTTACTCCCCATCATGTCAGGCTGAGTCACAAGTCTGTCATTTCACATTTTCAGTTAAACTGTAAAGCAGTGTCTATCAACAGATTGAGCAGTTTCTAAATTGGCTGTTTTTACATAATGCCTAGAATCCAGAAGTAGTGTATTGTCTGAAGTGACAAAAGCTTGGAAACAATAGAGATATCCATCATTAGGAAAGTGATCAAATAAATATTAAAACAAACCCTCAGTGGAATACTATGCACCCTTTGGGAAAAATGAGGCACTGTACTGATATGAAGCCATCTCAGCATTATTTTGTTAAGTAAAAAGGGCAACGTGAGAATTATGCGTACGGCACCATTAAACGAAGGACACATACAAAGTGTGTATGCATAAGTGCATCTAACTTCTCTTGTCTCTGGGGAAGGTGAGAAGAATGGAGTGCGAAAAAGAATAAAAAACCTTTGAATTTTGTGCCATATGTTGGTACTGTCTATGAGATAAATAGAAGGACACGTAGATCAACATAGATGAAACAGGTAGATAAAGATAGGTAGAGAGACAGACTCCGCACTCTGTGATACATTGGGGTACTGGATATTTGATCCCCAAATCTTCTGCTCTTGATATCAAATGCCAAAGAAATGTTAAGTTATCATAATCCATGTCATAGTTATAAGATCACATTCATATATTGGATCAATTAACCAGAATGTACACATAGGAGAAAAACATGGAAAAAATTTTCTGCTTCCTCCACCTTGTCTCATTTTATCCCTCAGTGTGACCAGTATTTTTTGGGCATGTTTGTACATACATTTTGTTACATGAGTTTAAAGATAGATGCAAATTACCTGTTAGAAATGGTTCTTCTTTGACACATCACCCATTTCAAAGTACAGAAAGAAGTTTCCTGTTCTTATCATCGGAATCAGTTATTAAAGGGGGACAAATATCATTACTAATCTAGGTCAGTTAAGAGGCTTATTCTGCACACACCCCCTCTTTCCTGGACCACCTGCTACAGGAGGATTGGCTTTGCTGTGCCTCTCCTTTGTAACTCATTTCCTCTGTCTAAATTACATTTCCCTCTTCCATTCTGCCCAGATGTTTGACAGGTGCTTAACTTCTGGAATCCCTCACCCAGTAAACACACATTCTTCCTTGTATATAGTTGTCCAAGGCTCAGGAGCAAACTCCATTTTGCACAAGACTACACACTACTCTTGCATGTACGAATCATAGCTTCCAGAGGAGAGCACTCAGTGTGGACTTTGGCTGGCATTGATTCCAGGGGACAGGGAAGGGCTTCTGTCTGGTTCTCCCTTCTGTTTCCTCCTCACTCTTTATTAGCTAATGCCATTGCTCAAAATACTCAGCTGTGATCATTGCAAAAAGGGCTATTGGATGCAATCACATCACAGGGGTTTCCTCCTTCAGTACTACATGGACCACCTCTTGATTAACACTCAGAATTAAAGACACTAAAACAATTATTCTGTTAGCATCTCTCAGAAGCAGTTATTAGATTTCTTTCTTATAAGAAATTCTGACCTTGCATTTTCTCCCTTCATTGTGAGAGAGGACAGTCACCTTTCATGAAACCCCTGGTTCTGCCTCCAGCGCCATGCAGCCATCCTGGTGGCTTGGGGAAGAACAGCGTCATGGAGGTGAGGGTTGTATTGGCATTTCCCCACAGCTGGGCCTTCAGTTTTGTACCCTGTCTGTAATGTCCTGTTATTCCTACAGTGTGAGAAACTGATTTACAACATTCTCTCTCCCGTTACAAATGGTTTATTTAGAAATCACTAAAGAATGAATGAGACTAAAGCTCTGGCCACCAGCATTGGCATTATATCACACCTTTCCTCTTTCCCTGGTTAAAAGTCGTGAAGATCCTGGGAAAGGACATTGGTTTTATACACTTCATACACTTCCATACACTTCACATGTGCTCTGGCCTTCTTGCTGTTCCCTCTGACTCAGGGCTTTGGCACCTGCAGGTCCCCAAGCCTGGAACACTCATCTCTCAGAGAACCTCATGGCTCATTCCCTCGCTTTCTTCAAGTCATTGTTCAAATGTCATTTTCTTGTTGCCCACCCTTTTTTATATAATTATAAGCCCCAGCACTCCCTAGTTCATTTTTCTGTTTAATTTTTCCTCTGAGGTGCATCACCTTACATATTTTAATTTTTGTTGTTTGTCACCATCGTAATTCCATGAAGGCAGGGATTTTTGTCTCTGTTCACTGCTGTATCCTCTTTGCCTGGTATAAGGTAGGCACTCTGAAATAAAGGAATGAATGAATAGTTGTAATTGTAGTTTCCCTACCCTTCTTTCTGGATGGGCTAACCTAAGGCTTTACCCTGAATGCATCAGGATGGGTCAATTAGAAGGAATAGTAGCCAATACTTATACCTACTGTTCTAAGCATTTTGCATGTAGACTCTTTGTTTTTAAAGATTTTATTTATTTATTTTTAGAGAGAGGGGAAGGGAAGGAGAAAGAGAGGGAATGAAACATCAATGTGTGGTTGCCTCTCCAGCCCCACTACTGGGGACCTGGCCCACAGCCCAGGCATGTGACCTGACTGGGAATTGAACTGGTGACACTTTGGTTTGCAGGCCCACGCTCCATCCACTGAGCTACACCAGCCAGGGCTGCATGTAGACTCTTATCATTTTATCTGTCTAGCACCACCACTACCATCCACCCCAACCATTTTTTAGAGACTGCTCTCCCTTCCTCTGGGAACTTCTCCCTGCCAACTGCATCCATGTGGCCATCAGGGGAGCCTCCATGTCAACACAGTGTGACCCCCAGTCCCTGGCTTTCACTGCTGAGACAAAGACCTGCCCCAGAAAACTTGGAATCCAGACCAGATCCAAACTCAGCCTGGTGGTGCTATTGAATTGAGAAAATATAAACCTGGAAGCTGCTGTTGGACGAATGAAAAAGGGAAGAGTAGAACAATCACGCAGAGAGGTGCAAAGACATAAAACAAATACGGCCCTAATGCCCTTGGAGTCCTGATTTAATTCACTCTTGAGAGGCAGCTGCACCCACACCTTAGAATTTTGAAATACCCTTATACTACAGTCCCTCTATTTTTCTTTAATTAAAGATAATTTCTATCACTCATTATGAAAAGTTTATTATCTTATTTCATGCAGGCAGAAACCTGATGGGTAACAAATCTTTCTCTGATCTTACAGCTGAGGAAGTCTTGGAAAGGTTAGGTGTCATGTCCAATTACTATTGGAAAGTGGCAGAGCTGGGACGTGATTTCTGGCCAGCCTGACTCCAGAGCTTGAATAAAGACTTCCATTCTATGATTCAGTCAAGTCCAATCATCTTGAGGCTTTGTCTTTTAATGAGATTTTACACACATTGGTGTAAGATTCCCCATGTACCCATCAACCTGCTTCAACCATTATCCACATTCACTAGTCTTGTGTCTTGATGGTGCAGTGGGTCCTCGAAGAGAAAAGAAAACTGTAAGATCTGAGGCCTTGGAGTGGAGTCTGCAGTATGACTGTGCAGTGAGCTTCATCAAGAGCTGCAGAAAAGAAGAGGCATTGAACTCCAGGAACAGAGCTGCCGAGGGCAGAGTGGTCAACAGTGCCGTTACAAGCAGGTGGGCAGATTAAGTCACCTGACAGGGGTGGGATGTTGCAGCCCCAGTGGAAAGTACTAAATGTTAGAAGTCTCTTTAGTGTTAAAAGAAATGGAAAATGCAGCCCCTCCCACCCACATGTTTGTGATTACCAGGAAAAAATTACCATATTTTTTGGACCATAAGACAGACCTAGGTTTTAGAGGAGAAAAATAGGAAAAAAAATTTTGAAGCAAAAAATGTGGTAAAATATTTAATAACATAAATAACATAATATTCCACCAATGTAAATGTAAACAGGACTCAACAGCAGCATTAACAACCATTATTCCTCTCAAATTTGGTGGGGGGGGAGTGCATTTTATAGTCTGAAAAATACGTAATGCTCAGGTGTTACCATCTAAGACACGGTCTTGAGAGGCCTCAGTATCAGGGTTCATTTGTTTGACCTTGCTCAGGTTCCTCTCTGCTCCTGGTTAATGATTAACAAGTGGCACCTTGGTAACGGTTCAGGGACCCTCTCTTCCTGTTCTCTTTAAGAACAGGAAGTAACCCTGAGCCTGGGGGTAATCCCATCGCTCATTGTCAGAGCTGCACCCAGGACACTGTTGGAGCTGACCCGAGCTTTGTTCAGTGAGATGGCTGGTCCCCAGCCTGACACTCTGCTGACAGCTGCTGTTCCCCTTCTCTCTCTCTCTCCCCCTCATGCCAGAAGGACATTTATGTAAGCGCCACTGGCTTGGTACTGAGTAAACCAAGAAAAGAAATGAAATGGCTGGACTCAGCAGGGTGGTGAAGTGCGTTTTCCACAGCCCCAGAACTGCCAAAATGAGGTAGAGTCATTCTCCGGAGATTCCTGTCCTGGAGGTTTTTCTTCCTATGATGGCTCTTTGGTGCCCACGACTTCATTCTAGGATGGAGGCAGCTGTCAGCCCTAATACATGTTTCACCGGGGAGTTGTGGGAATCAAATGAGATTGTGAATGGGGAGGCATTTACTTAACTGTGAAGTGTCATACAACCCTAAAGGACTGTCATTTCCACTGCTCCCTTACATCAAACCTGGGGGCTGCCTCCCATACCGCCAGGCTGCCTTTCAGCCTGAAAACCAGGTCTTTTTCCCAAGAAGGAAAGCTTCATTCAGGACATATTTCTGAATGCCAGCCACTCTTGAAAAGAATCCACCAATATTTATAATTCACATGCGGAAATGTGTCAAACATATTTAGCAAGCTCCCCATGAATTTCTTGTGCCTAACAACCAAAACAGAAAAAGCAACATAAGGAATTTGTGGTTATTTGATACCAATTTGATCTGAATGAACAAGCAAATTTTCCCATGTTTCCAGATGTGAACCTGGCACAGTTACTATTGCCTGTGTGTGGTGGGGTATATAATGTTCTTGCTACTTGAATTTCAGTTTTTTTCACAATGAGATTTTTAATCCTGGCAAAGAGAGCCATTGAATCTAGTATGTATGTACTCTGATATCCCAACACACTTCTCTATGCCCTGTCTTTTCCAATTCCATTTTGGAAAAGGTGGGGCCTAGAGAACTTCAAGTTTCCCTCAACTTCAAGGTTATTTTCTCCCTGCTGGGCACATTGTATAGGGTATTATGGCAGTAACAGTTTTCTCCAGAGGAAAACATGTGGCCATTAACTCCAGCTCAGGCAGCAAACCCTTTAGGTAATTTTGACTGGGAAGCAACCAGAGAATACATTTGTGGGGTATGTCTTACAAACATTTCCTCTTCAACATCCCAATTGTCATGCAATTTCACCCAGTCAATTTTAGTAGAAGTTCCGTCTTCACAGCTACTCACTGCCAACCCCTCACCCCTCACTCACCCATCACATCTCACCCTTCTAACCCCTCACTTCATCCAAATCCCCCTGCCCCCTCCCCTGCCAACATACAAAGTTTGGGAATTCTAGGATCATCACTTGGGAGGATAAACTCAACGAGGAGTTTTACCCTCTTTGACTGTCAGTGACTTGAGTTCTTATCTTTGCCCTTCTACCTTCTTCTGCTCCCATAAGCCTATTATGAGATTCTGTGAAGACAAAATTAGTGAAAGGAATTGTCATGAGATACACACAACCTTCTCTGTGTAGCCTTGGGCTGGCAAACGGCTCACCTTAGCTTTCTTACCAAGGTCTGTAAACTGGGTCTAAAAATACCTTTCGTGAAAGAACACTGTATTATAATAACATATAGTAGGATGCTGGTGTCAGTCAAGGTTTTGGCTAGAAATCTATGGGACACTTCATCTGCATGTTTGAGAAGACGTTCATGAATAAGTAGTTGACAAAGGTTAAATCACAGAGGACCACACAGTGTTAAACACTATACTTACCTCTAAAGTAAGTAAATTAAAATTCTTGTAAAATTAAATATATCATATCTAAGTATTATACATTGTATTTGTAGAAAATAATAAGTTAAAATTAAACTATCTCTCCAGTTTCTCTACTACTCAGAGACAGGTATATTTCTTGCAGACTTCTCTACATGCAGGTACATGTAGCCAAAAGATGAGCTTATACTAAACTTAGCACTCTAAAACCTCTGTTTTCTCTTCTTTAAAGTGGTCCCAAAGGGCTGTTGCGATTACCAAATGCATTATTACACATAAAAGTATTAGTTTTTCAATCAACAATACAGGAATTCATCACAGTATATGCCAGACACTGTTCATAAGAGCTTCACATCCATTAATTTAAAAAAATGGTCCCCTAGAGCAAGAGACATAAAGGAAAGACAAACAAATGGGATCTCATCAAAATAAAAAGTTTCTGAATGGCTAAAGAAAACAGCATTAAAATGAAAAGAGAACCAACTGTATGGGAAAACATTTGCAAATGACACCTCAGACAAGGGTTTGATCTCCAAAATTTATAAAGAATTCACACAACTCTACTCCAGAAGACAAACAATCCAGTTAAAAAATGGGCTAAAGACCTGAATAGACAGTTCTCCAAGGAGGACATACAGAGGGCCCAGAGACCTATGAAAGGATGCTCAGCATCATGAGCCATCAGAGAGAGGCAAATTAAAACCACAATGAGATACCACTTCACACCAGTGAGAACAGACATCATAAACAAATCAACAAACAACAAATGTTGGAGAGGATGTGGAGAAAAGGGAACTCTAGTGCACTGTTGGTGGGAATGCAGACTGGTGCAGCCATTGTGAAAAACAGTATGGAATTTCCTCAGAAAAATAAAAATGGAACTGCCTTTTGAACCAGCAATACCACTATTGGGATTATACCCTAAGGATCCTGAAACACCAATTCAAAAGAACCTATGCACCCCAATGTTCATAGCAGCACAATTCACAATAGGCAAGTGCTGGAAGCAACCTAGGTGCCCATCAGTAAATGAATGGATCAAAAAACTGGTACATTTACACAATGGAATACTATGCAGCAAAAAGAAATAAGGAGCTCCTACTCTTTGCAACAGCATGGATGGAACTGGAGAGTATTATGCCAGGTGGTAAGGGACAAATACCATATGATCTCACCTATAAGTGGAACTTAATTAAAAAAACAAGCAAAATACAACCAAAGATATTGAAATAAAGAACAATCTGACAGTAACCAGAGAGGAGGGGGAAGAGTGATAATGAGATAATGGGGGGGCATCAAGGACCTTGTATGAAGGACACATGGACAAAGACAAAGAGGGTGGGTTCCAGAGTGGGAGGCGGTGATGGGTGGGGTGGGGTGGCATGGTGGGGTAAAAATGGAGACAATTATACTTGAACAACAATTTAAAAAAGGAAAAAAATGAGTCCATTAATGCCCAAGGAGTTCATGGATAAAATAAAACTTCTGTAAGTTCCTCCTGATCCTCTCTAAGAGCCAAGATCAGGGTCGTGGATAATAAATAACAATAATATTTTTCAAATTTCTCTTTGGTTTTAGAATTTATGTGTTTTGCACTGTCTTCAAAAAATTTGTCTGTTTAATCATGTTCTTGTCTGGACAAGGCTAAAATGAGTTTTTCTCTGCCCAGAAAAGCCCTCCGAAGGGAACAGGTGTTCACATGAACTATAAGGGAATCAATACTGGGAGCCGCAGGACAGTCTGGTAACTTGAGGTTTGGGTTTAGAACAGGCTTTGGTTTAACCCCGACCCTGGCCTTGGCTGTTTGACATTGAAGAATAAGTGTCTCTAGACCTCATTTTCTCACCTGTAAGATGGGGCCATTATCTATTCTCTGTTACAAGCCTTCTGAGGGAAGCTCATTGGAGAATGTGAGTGACAGCATCTTGTTGAACAATATAAAGGTCTAAACAGATGGAAGCAGTTTAGATTTTGCAACAGAACCAAATTCTAGGTAAATAAAAAGGGATTTTCAACTTTTCTACATCCCTTTCCTAACCACCCTCCCTTGGGCCTGGAGCCTGATGTCCTAGCTGACCAGTCTACCTTCTGGTGTCAAAGCTGGATTCTATCATGTACGCATCACCGGCTCCTGCTATCCAACTGACCCTGAGAGTCATGGTTGGGTCAAGCTGTGAAAGGAGAAAAAGCTGATGTCCTTGCCCTGATCCCTGTTCCTATATTCCTTTCTCCCTTTAGAATCATGTGGAACTCAACATACCATTAGCCACATCCAGTCACCTAGAGCTTCATTAACAGTAATAATAATTACTAAAATAAATCAATAACATTTTTTATCTTCAACTGAGGACATTTTTTTTCATTACTTTTTAGAGAGAGAGGAAGGGAGAGAGAGAAACTTCAATGGGAGAGAGAAGCATCAATTGGTTGCCTATTGTACATGCCCAGATGAAGGGCCAGGGACTATGTGTACCTGGACTGGGGATCGAACCCACAACCTAGATATGTGCCCTGATTGGGAATCAAACCTGCCACCTTCCTGTTAGGGGATGACACTCCAACCAACTGAGCCACACAGGCCAAGGTAATAAATCAGTAACATTTATTAAGCATTTAACTAGTATCAGACAATGTGAAGACTTCTTGACAAACATAACCAAATTTAAAATAACCCAATGAGATAGGTGGTTATATTATTTTCATTATACAAATCTGGAAGCTGAGGTTTAGCATGGTTAAGTAACTGCCTAGATCACAGAGCTATAAAGTAGGAAGGGAGGAGAAGCTAATTCAGTGTCTGACCCACAGTTGAGGCTTGGTAAATACTTGGGGAATAAATACATAAAAGTTAATCAGAGATGACCATGGCACACTACTATTATGAGGGACTATTATTTTTATAGGGTCATTTACAGCTTGTGCTTTTAAGTACTCTTCAGCTACCTGTCATTCTCCTGTTTGTTTGTTTTTTTCTTTTTTTCATTTAATTCTTTTGACTCCAGGGAGCATCCAAGCACATTCTAGATGTGAGTTCTACCCCAGCAAAGTACAGAGACAAGTGAAGTTAGAGTTTGCCTTCCAATTTTCTTAAAACATTACTTTTTCTACCCACCACTCACTCACCTTTCTTCTTCTCTCATTCCTTAAAAAAAAGAAGTAATTACATCATTGTATTTTCTCACCTAGGAAAGTCTTTTTAAGTACCAGCCATCTTCATTTCAACACCCTGGGACCCTAGGAGCACCAGAGAGAGGTGTGGTAAGGAGAGCAAATATATCAAAGTGAGGAATAGATGCTTGCTGAGTTTATTAGCACCCGGGCACAGAGAAAGAAACTGCTATTTTTATCAAATCCACATTTATTGAAATAAATTTCAGAGTAACTTGATAGAAAAAGGGTTCCTTTGGAAATTTTTATTTCTTCTAATAAGGACTGGTTGTCTTATGTGCCTTTTTTTATTCCTGCATACATAACATGAAAGTTTTTTTATTCCTGCGTATATAACATGAAAGTTTTACATTGGTTCCCTTATAAAATCTCCATCTCAGCCTCCAGCGTTGGTGTTGTAGCCCAGGCATAGGCCTGATGGGAAGCATATTTTACTTTTGTAACTATGAAACATAATTGCTGGGTTTTTCTTTTTTAAGAAAAAAAAGTTGCATTATATTTCCTCTTTCATCTTTGAAGTCACAGAAAACAGCTAAGGGGAGGATGATGTCAGACCTGGCCGCCTCTGCTTGGGCTGTAGTCCAGGTGAAAGCATTCTTTCATATTGCACTGAACAAATGACAGCTCCCAAGAGAACAAGACTGACATCCTTCCCTGAAGACTGGAATGCCACATTTCCTTGCAACTTCTTCAGAAGTATAGAAAACCACTTTTTGAGCATATGCTCATTTTCCTCCTAACATTTCTAAATATCTCCCTTGACAAATCTAAAACTTAACGTTTGACAAGTCAAGAGGCCATGGAGAGTGGAAAATGCACCAGACAATAAGTCAGAGAATTGGGATTGGTCCCACCTGTGTTAAAACTAACTGTGGTTTGGACAAGTCAGCAAAACTGAGACTCTGAGATTCTGGTCCTTTAAGGAAAAGCAAGTACCACCCATTCTACACTCTGTCCACTCCATAGAGGTGTCAAAGACAAAATAAGATAATACATGAGGAAAGAGGTGAAAAAAAAGCATATCTTCAAGTGTTTGTAATCATTATCATGACTGTTATTATGATCATCATTATTACTATTATAGCCCTTACAATTGAAGAAACTACTAGATGATATTGTAATTTGCCTTTAGTTTCTTAAAAGATAAAAGACCATCCCTGATGTCCAGATTACCAGGTTATCCTTGGCCTCAATTGAGTTTATATTGTTATCCTTTTTAATGAAAGAAGAGTCTTGCCTTCATGATGTCAGAGGCATATACAGTCGTCTGCTTGCTCCTCTAGAGGAAGGCACTGGAACACTATTGCTCATGCTCTTTTCCATCTGCAGGTGGCTGCCCCTCACATCTGCCTTTATTTTCTGTAAGGAAGGACCAGCTCCAAGCTGCTTCCTTTGGGTTTCTCCCACATATCTTCTATATCTTCAGAGATGAATATGTATAAGTACTGTATTCGGTATATATGTGCTACAATAATAAATGAATTTTCTGAGCACCTTTTAGGCAAATCATAGTGATGGGAAAACATGGGGCAAAGAGAGAAGCTTTCAAACAGCAGTGGGAAACACAGACCAATGAGCATGCATTATAGGGCACCAGGGGCTCCTGGAAGAGAGAAAGAGAAGCTACAGTCAGCATAGGTGGCAGTCAGAGGTCTTCATCATGGTCTAGGAGAGTTGAGTTGCATATGGGACCTACCATACTGGCCAGGGTTTCTGGATGAAGCAACCAAAAACATGGTTTCTCAGACTTTTGGGTGTGGAGATGCTCAGGGTGCTTCCCTGGGCCATATGCTTAATCAAGATAAGATATTCTGCCCTGGCTGGCATAGCTCAGTGGATTGAGTGTGGGCTGTGGACCAAAGCATCACAGGTTCGATTCCCAGTCAGGGCACATGCCTGTGTTGCGGGCCAGGTCCCCAGTGGGGACCATATGAGAGGCAAGCACACATTGATGTTCCTCTCTCTCTCCTTCTCCCTCCCTTCCTCTCTCTAAAAATAAATAAATAAAATCTTAAAAAAAAGAAAGGAAGTCATGTTAAGGAGTTAGTTTAAAAAAATTAATTAATTAATTAAAAAAAGATAAGATATTCTCTCCAACACTCTGCCAACTCATGATTCTCATGACCGTGCTTGGGGAGATCCGGACTAGGAGTCAGAGGACATATGGCTTTGTCAGTCACTGCTAATAACCTTTGTTCAGCCCAGGCCATCTGTTCCTGACAACGTGAGCAACCACTCTCCTGATCCCACCAGCCTTAACTTCCATCTAACCTGAAGCTTTTTATTCAAGTTTACTCTCTGGATCTAGGTTGTATCTACAAAAAAATGAAGGAGTGCGTGAGATGACCTTTCTTATCACCTCAAGGTTCTGTGAGTCTACATTTTCATTGACTTATTCAATCACTTGTCATTTGTAAAGCCTTGCTCTGTCTGTACAGGAACTACAGTCACAAAGATCATTATGAATCACCAATACCTCAGAAAACTACACAATGTTATGTTGCACTTAGACACACAAGAAAAGAATCTTTGGTGGGGAGGAGGAAAACGAAAAATGCTCCAGTGAAGGATCTACTGAGAGCAGGGTAGTTGACCAATATGCCAGGTTTCCTAAAGCCTCATCTAGCAGAGCTTCTTGGAGGTAGTGTCATGAGGTGTTAAACTTGGCTTCAACATCACACTGCATGTGCCAGAAACTAGACACAGCCATGGCCAGGCTCTATGACCTAGGCAAGTTGATTTAACATCTTCATGTTTTGGTTTTGTCTGAAAAATGGGTGTACTTATTCTTAGCACTTCCCTTCCAGGCTGTAGTGAGGATTAAAGAAGCAATCCTTAATACATATTTCCTGTTATTGAAATCATGAATAGAAATCTTTAGACCATTCAGATTTCATATAAAAAAGTCTTCAGAAAGTTTTTTAATTGCCTTGAGGAAAAAATATGGAGGGGAAAAAATAGAAAATTAGGTAAAAAAGGAAAATTTCTTTGGCAAAATCAATTATTTGCAAAAAGTTTGGCCCCTGCCTGGAGATAAGCAAAGTTCCCCAGATCAAACATCTCAAAAGTCCCAACAGTCACCGATTCTATATTTAGGTGCCCATATGTTCCTACTGGCCAGAGTTGCCCACGAATATAGACATTTCAGTGCACACAGCAGCAATTTTCAAATATGTCCCTTTTAGGAGAGAGAGATGTAGCAAAGCTTAATCGGTTCTTAAATTATTCTGAAATATTGTATCAGTTTACAGCAGAAAGGTCATCGTGGTGAATAAACATGAGGATTCTGCTCAGTGACTGGGATTTAGCAGACTAACTCCCACTCATGTTAATGGGGCCATGCTCCAAATCCCCAACCATCACCCTGGTTATTTGCTCCAATCCCATACTGTTGAGATTGAAATGTGTTTTCCAAATCAAAGCTGATCCCCAGATGGAATCTCTGCATGGTCAGACAGGGACAATGTGGTTGATGCCTGGAGCTCAAAAGGACAGCATTAAGGAGCTTTGTTGAAAGGTGTGTCTTCACATTGTCTACCTAATTCAGGGTGTCTTTCTTTGCCTGAGGCACCACATGGTCTGCTCAGTTTACAGGCACTTCTCCCACTCTTTCTCCCTGTGAACTCCACTCACAACAAAGTCCCTCCAGTTCTCCAATATACTCCAGGCTTCTCTTCTGGAGGGGAATGTTTATGTTGGTCCCTACCTCCTTCTTACTACTTTAAGGGGATCCATCTCAATGCCACCTTGTTGGTGAAGTTTTCCTACACCTGCTACCACCCCACCAACATAGTGGATGTGGTCTCCCTCCTTAGACCTTAGAATATTTGGAGCCTTGAATATGGCACAGTTCACATTGAGCTTTAAGAAGTTTTATTATTCCCCTCAGGTAGCCTGGAGGCTCCGGGAGTATAGGGAATGCATCACATCTGCCTTTGTAATGCCTTTAACACTTAGTCCAGGCCCTTGCACACCACTGGTGCTAAAGAAAGCAGTGAATTGAACTCACTGATTTTCTATTGCTTGATGTTTTTGGAAATTGGGACTTTCAAGGAAGGGGCTGGAATGGGAGAGTTGGGGTATAATTATAGGTGATAGATCCTTTGTTAAGTTAAACACGTTTTAGCATTCCTAGTCTTCAGGCTCAGAAAAAAGAATTGGTCCATTTCTCAGAACTCTTCTCAGCCACACCTGCTGGAGACTGAGAGCACTGGCCACCAGGATGAACCACAGGCTTGATTCACAGCAGCAAGTCAGACACTGACTTGCTGGCACCAGCATCCCTGAAAAGCCTCTAAATTTATGTCTACAGCCCTCAAGAACAAAAGCTGACAAGAGCCACAGAGTACATCTTAGCCATAACTACTCTTTTAAGTTTGGTTCTACCAGATGTATTTTAGCTAATCTATCTGGTGTGTAACAATCTTCTTTATGAACATAACCTTTGGGTAGTCACAAAACTGGCTCACCATGCTTGACTGGATGGCTAAGCCCTGGAGGGGATGAGACTGATCATTTACCCTTCGCTTGCTCACAGTTTGATTGCTTCCCTGGAACCTGCAGGAGTTCTGGAGGTTCGAAGCAAAGGATAGTCTGTGATCACTGTTTCTGTATTCCCACTCACCCACCAAATCTAGTGGATGCTTTTCAGGCTTTTATTCAGCTATTTGTCTAGCTGAATACTTACTAAAATTGAGTACTAATAACAGAGCTTATTTCTTGAGATTCTACCTCCCTCAAATTTATGACATCACCTTGCAACTTTCCTTTGCCAGCCAGCTCTTTCAATTTCCATCCCAGGCTCCTCCTCCTCTGTCCACTCCAGGCCCTGCCCTTGGTCAGCTCCCCTCACTGCCATGGCTGTGGCTTCCATTCCTGAAGCCCCGAAGATGGCTGCTAGTCGTCCATCTATAGCTTCTCATCACTAACTTCACATGTAACATAAACAGGGTAGCTCTTTTGTGACAACTTCATACTTTCCTACTTCTCCTTTCCAACTTCTCCTCCAAACATCTGATTCTCATGATTTTATGTGAATGTCTCCAAATCAGTTGTTCTCAACCACGACTACACATTCAAATCCCCTAGGGATGGAAAATAAAAAAATGTTGATGCTAGGCTACAACATCAGATTCTAATTGAGGTATTCTGGAGTGGGCCAAAGGCATTAGTATTTTTTAAATACAGTACTATTTTCCCATTATTGACATAAATTTTCACCTTTTTGTCTGATAAGTAGCTTTGACAGCACTTCTCAAGATCTAAGACTTAGGTATTATAATTATCTCCAGGGTCCCAAGCCCTGGAACACAGGCTCAATGGCTGTTTATTGTCTTAAGTACACAACTTGATTTGCTCAAGACAGATTTAATTTTTACCCATTGTTCTGGTGTTTCATTCAATTAGCTATCCTGCCCATTTCATTACCTGAGGTATCCCATTTATCCCACTAAATTATACAGCCCTCCCTAACCATAAAGGACCTAAAGGTTTGAAAATACTATTACTGGCTGAATTTTGTTCTTCCAGGTCAGAATGTGACTGTATTTAGGAAGGAGACTAAATTCAAATGTCATTAGAGTGGGCCATAATCCAATCTGACTGGTGTCCCCTTTAGAAGAGGGTATGCAGACACATAGAGAGACACCAGGGATACTCATGTGTGCAACAAAGAAAGACCACGAAAGGACAAATGAGAGGGTGGCCATCCAAAAGCCAAGGAGAGGGACCTCAAGCAAAACGAATTGTGCTAACATCTTGATCTTGGACTTCCAGCTTCAAGACTGTGAAATAAATTTCTGTTGCTCAAGCCGCCCAGTCTGTGGTATTTTGTTAAGGAAGCCTGAGCAGACTAAAACCAATATAAGTATTGTTCTCTAAATATTCCAGTCCTCTGAGATGAATACTCACACTACTTTTCAAGAAACCCACTGTCCTCATTTTAGGTATTTTGGTTTCTTCAACAGTACAATAAAGAGCTTGACTTAATGTCTTCATGGGTTGCTTTCAGCTTTCATGCATTCCGAGTCTATCAGACTGTTCCCGGATGAAAGGCTGCAGCTCCCATCTCTCTGGTGGTAAATGAGATGGAGATAATAAATGTCACATATGGTGACAATGGATAAGGCACACAGTTCCTACCCTCAAGGAGCCACATACCTATATAGAAATGTCTCATCTGCATGCAGCTAGTGACAGAGTGACTTTTATGGAGACTCAATGCAGGAGCACCATGCCAGTCCTGAGGAGACAGCCATACTGATTTTAAGGGTGACGAGGAACATACCCAGTGAAAGGAGGTGATGAGATGGGTATTCCCTGCAGAAGAAAGAGCATTTTTTTCTTCAAAAAGCAGAGATGAAAGAGAAACCATGTTCTTTCTGGTAATCCCCCAACCTCCCACACCCTCAATTCTCAGTCCAGTCCTTTTTCTCTGTCCTCAGAGCTCAGAGAGTACAGTTATTTCTAATGTTTTAACCTTTTAAATATTTGAGGACTTAAAAATGACAAATTCTGTATTTTCAGCTTTTCTTTTTCCAGGCTAAGTAACTTCACTCTCTCCAGGCTATTCTTCAAATTTTAAACCCAGTTCATGCACTGGCACCAACTATCTACACCAAGGTGTGTGCATGTACACACACACACAATGCACACGTGCACATACAGGCCAGGAAGGCCTGTAGTTCAGCAAAAGGCTCTTAAATTTGAGAGAAGATATCGGTGCTATCCTCTCACAAAGTACAGATTAAGGTCGCATCAGTCACATAGCTATGTGAACCATCAGATCATCAGTATTCTTCCTTCATTAAATAGAAAGCAAAAGAATCAGACTGACACACAACAGTCCTTCTGAAGGCTGACTCATACACAAAGAAGAAATAGATCTGCCCCACAGATATGAAATGTATTTCTACCAGGAAACACTATTATTCTTCTATCTTACATCATGGCATAAATACAACAGTCCTTGTTTTCCACACAGATTCCTACTTCTTTCACACCCAAGCATATGCTAAGAGATCTTAAGCAACACTCTTCCTCCATCTCTGGGAGGTGTCTTAAAACATTTTTAGCTCACCAAACACAAAACAGAGGAGGATATGTTTCTTTATTCAAGAATAATCCTTTTCAACTGCCTTTTTATACTGCAGATGGGAACCCATCAATTGAAATAAACATTTTCATGCTAAAATTGGTATCTGCCCCACCATAGTTAAAGGGTGCAACAACTGTGTTGGAAAAACAATCATCCAGGAAATTCCACACTGCCTCACTCTGTTCAGACCAAGTGCTCATTGGAATTAGAAAGGGAATACCATTAAAGAATTGAGAAAGAACATTAGCATACTGAACTAATGGGGCCACCGGTGGGCAGAAAATGCCAAAAATGATAGCAAAATGCGTGGCTAACAAGTAATATATTGTGACATATCATCAAGGGCTCAGTCCCCTTGGAAAGAACCCCAAAATAAATTATTAAAAGTCTAGAATTGTGCCATATATGGCTATTTAAATTAATTAAATTTAAATAAAATTAGAAACTCAGTTCTTCTGTTGCACTAGCCACATTTTAAGAGCTCAATAGTTGTTCCTGTATAGAGCAGCAAAGAGAGTTTAAAATTTCCACCATTACATGTACTTGCACTGAACAGTGTTGGTCTAGAGGGCTCTGTCTGACTACTGGCTTAGCATCATTTTACACATCAGGCCTTAAGGAGATGATGGAGAGCACAGTGTGTCTGCCTATGTGACCATCCATGGCAGGAGAGTATGGTGGGAAAGGAGAAACATTTCACTCCTGGAATGAGCTAATGTGGTATAGCGTTGGCAAGAAAGAGCCTCAGAAAAACAGAGAAATCTTGGGCTAATATGGAAAGAAGTTAGTAAATACTACTATTTGAATAATTTGTCACACTCTTCTAAACATTCATAAAATGTGGCAACCTCTTCTCATTTGTTAGTGGCTATTTGGACTTTATTGGTCATCCCTCAGATCCTATTCATCCAACTCTCACTTCCAGCCTCCAATGTTCTGCTTTTTTTTTTAAAGATTTTATTTATTTATCTTTAGAGGGAAAGGGAAGGAGAGAGGGAGAGAAATATCAATGTATGGTTGCTTCCTGTGCATTCCCTGCTGGGAACTGGCCTGCAACCCAGGCATGTGCCCTGACTGGGAATCGAACCGTGATCTCTTGGTTCACAGGCCCGCACTTAATCCACTAAGCTACACCAGCCAGGGCCAATGTTCTGCTTTTAAAAAAAGGTAATAAAATAATTTTGAACACATATTCAAATAAATAAAACCCCAAACAAAATAGAAAAGTGCAGACTTCCCATTTTACAAAAAAGGCAAGAACTTTATTTTAAACGAATCCTCGGTTGTGTTACACCACATCCATATCTAAATCAAAATCATAATGATAATGCAAAGGAAACAGGGCTTCATAAAAGTACATTATCCAAATATTACTTGTGGCCAATGCTTTAAATAAACACACAGTGGATGTGAAAGGTACAGTATGGCACTTAAATAAATAAGAGCAAAGAGAAGGAAACATGTTCAAAGACCAAAGCAATAGGTTTTTTAACCTTTGGTATATGTCTCAAGCATCCATAAACACATGTTAGTCAATACTGTTCAGTTCCAGTGATTTTGTGTGTGTATGTTTCAAAAATAACTGACAAAATAATAATAAATAGGGATTGACATGGGCTGATTAAGGTCTCTGGTGTGAGCACACAGAAAAATTCAAACCATGGCAAAATGAAGTGCAGTTGTGTTGCACAAAAAAACTAGATTAGAAAATGAGTGAAATACACCAGTTAGAAATTCTGTGGCTTGGGTAGATACCCTTGTTATTAACAAAAAATATTTTGAATGCTATCCAAAGTCCACAAACTGGAAGGCAGAAATATCCCAAAGCTTATAACCACATGCCTAACAGTGCAACAATCAGCTCACACAAGTGTTATAGTTGCATATTGCAGTTCCCTCCCTCCCACCCAAACCCTGTCCCTAATAAACAGCACCAGTGCAGTTTGAGTTAGAAAACTGGAAATATTGAGACATTCCTAAGGTTTTCATAATGACCAAGGGCCAGTCATATGGGGCTCTAATGCAAATCTTTGCCATGACTGTTCTCCAAAAAGCACCCCAAGTACTCCCCTCTAGCTTGCAGATAAACCATATAGGTCTACGTGAAGGCCAGATTCAGAAAAAAAAAAAAGCTGGCATGCTATCCTGGGTTGAGGGAAAGGGGCATGCTGATAGGGGAGGTACATGAAGGATGTCTCAAGGATGTTTGTCTTGCAGCCCAGGATGTATGGATATGCTGAGCTAAGTCACACATTTTGTACCAAGGAAGTATTTGACTCATACCATTCACCAGGATACAGAGCTCAGCAGAGCTAAGTCCTGCTTGGTAGCTGTGCAAGTCCACTCTTATCAAGATCACACTGGGCCATAAAATAAAAGGTCCCAAAGAAGTCTAATGCATCCATCTCATCACTCTACCCAACTGCTTCTGTGAATCCAGAGGTGTGACATGTAGTAATGATTCTACTTTCTCTTTTCTCCCATTGATATGAGAGCTTCTCTTAATCAACTTTATCCTATATCTCAGTGTTGAGAGTTGCATAAGTGAAGACAGGTATAGCCATTCCTGAGCAGTTGTCTGCCTTGGGGCTGCATGTCACCCCCTAGACCTCCCCAAAACCTGCCCCTTCAAACATAAGCAGAGTCACTGGACTGAGTCCTGCCAAAGTTGGGAACACTGACCCGTGGCAGGTCCTTGTTGCGGATCTCATAGACTGACTTTCTCTTGGCCTGGGCCCCTCGCACAGCCAGCTTGATCTTGCGCCATCCCAAGTGGTTGAGTTCAGCCAGGTTGAGCACAACACAGATGCCACTCACAGCAAACATGAACACTAGAAAGACAGTCTTTTCAGTAGGCCGAGACACATAACACTCCACCTCCTTGATGCAGGGGTAGCGGTCACACTCATACAACCCTGGGACGCTGAAGCCATAGAGAAAGTATTGACCCACGAGAAACCCAATCTCCAGGGCATTTCGGAACACCACTTGGATAATGTAGAAGCGAGAGATGCCTTCCTGCCTTCGTAGCTTGGATCGCGTGGCAGTGCGCAGCCCTGATGGGTGTGGGGTCAGTTCCTTAACCTCTAAGCAATCTGGCTCTGTCTCCTTGCTGGTGTTTTCTGTGTTCTGCAGCACCCCATTGAGGATAGCATTTTGTAACTTCTTATCTTCTCGTTTTCCACCACCACTGCCCCCACCCCCAGTTCCTCCAGGACCCCCCATGGACTCAGGGGGGTCTCTGTCCAGGGCTAGGAAGACGGTAGAGTAGCGGCGTTCTCGCTGCTTGGCAGACTGGTGCACAGAGTAGGTGATGAAGCAGAGACTGGGGGTACACACCATTATGATCTGGAAGACCCAGTAACGAATGTGGGAGATGGGGAAGGCGCGGTCATAACAGGCCTGGTTACAGCCGGGCTGCAGGGTGTTGCACACAAACATGGTCTGCTCATCATCGTACACTGTCTCCCCCACAATGGCCACAATGAGGATCCGGAAGATCACCACCACAGTCAACAGGATCCTGAGCAGGGGCAGAGGAAGGGAGAGAGGTTCTCATGGGCTGAGTCACTGACAGGAAACCCCTGCTCCTCCCTCACCCGCTCCGGTGTTTACACCAGTGCTTTGACTGGGGAGCTGTCCATCCCTGAGTGGTACTGAACTGGGAATCTTAAGAAACCTTTGTCTTTTCCCTATCTGCTAGGTGCTGGGAGCACTTCAAATTTCAGGCATCTCAGATATGTAGGTCTCCATACACTGGACATGTTACATTTGCAACAGATAGATTTCATCAGTATATATGGAATGTAAAAAGGCACAAAACAAACCTTCACTCTGGATATGGCAAATGCACACGGAATATCTGAACACAGTATGTTCCAAAGTCTACACAGAGTGCATATGTAAGTACACCAACTGGGTGTTTATCCTCAGTTGAATATTGAACCTAATGCTTTACATAAACAGATATTTATGAATATATATATACATGGATATATATATTATATATACAAAATTGTTAATTGAGTGCGTGGGTTTCCAACGCTGTTTTAACAGGCAAATCAGTTTAGCTTAATAAATGTTTGTTGGGGAAAGATACATCTGCTCTGAAGAGAAAATCCATCTTCCCATTTGCCCTTCTCTGTCCAAATACAATCCTGCTTTCCTTGTAGATTCTATTTAGAGAACCGATGGAGATTGGCTCTGACTCCGGAGAGTGGGGGGACAATGACTATGCCAACAACTCATATTTCGTTGGGAGAAGAGTGAACCCCCCCCCCACCCTCCGGTGGTGCTTCATGTGGAGGGGATGGGGGCACTGAGCAGGAGTAGCTGAAAGAGGGGTCCATCACTGGGCATCAAGTAATCCCTCAATGCCGGGAACACAGACGCATGAGCTGAGGACGATGGGCAGGGGCAGAGAATGGACTGGGGGTTGTTGGGGCTCGGTCTGGACGTAAGAAGGGACTCCTAGGGGCCGCCCGACGGCCAGCTCGGCGCCCTTACCTCCCGATCATAGTGGAGTGCTGCTGCACCGCGGCTTCCAGCAGCCTCTCCAAGATGGTCCATTCCCCCATCGCTGTGCATCCGGAGGCAGCAGACAAAGGCTGGGCAGTACCGGGCACGTTCTGGCTCCTGGCCCCTCCCCGGGCCGCACCTCCCGGCTCGGAGCAAATTGCCCCGCGATTAAAGAAGCAAACAAATGTTTCAAAAATCCACGAATCCCCTTTCCCTTTTATTGTACTTAAAAAGGGGAAATGGGAATAGAAATTCAAGCGCGCCCCGATTGATGGGGCAATTGGCGCAGTCCGGAGAGCCGGCACGACCTCTCGCGCCGTCCCGGGGGCAGGTCTCGAGCCCACGGGTGCTCGGGCCAGGGGCAGGGGCGGGGGTGCAGCGTGCAGGTCCGCGAGTTCTCTCGCTCGCCCGAGAGAGGTTTCTGGGCACCACTCAACCCGGGGGTTGGGGGCCGGAAGGGTCTGGGCACCAGCCGGGGCGGCTGGCACTTCGGCCGGCACTGAGCGCTGCCGCGCTGCCACCTGCGAGCCTGGGGCGGAGCGCGCAGAGCTGGCTGCGGGGTTCGGGAATCCGCTGCCGCCGCCTCTAATCCGCCCTTAAGTAGTCTCCGCCTGCGTCACGCCAGGTCCGCGGAGGGGAGCAGAGCGCTGCGCGAGGCTGTTGCTGCGCACCGAAGCCCGAGGGGCAGGGGACACGCGCAGGGGCGGAGGGGGAAAGAGTCCAGGGGGCCCGGCGGGGAGTGGGGCAACTTCGAAAGAAAGGATCGTACCGCCCCTCGGGGCTTCTCCGGGAGCCCAGGTAACCTCACCTGACCACCAGCTCCCTGCAGGATAAGGCGGAGCCAGGAGCAGAAGCGTGGGTGAGTGGAGAGGGGCGTGAGCAGGTAGTTTAGCTTCTCTCTACGTGCAGCCCTCACCTTTTGTTTTTTTGTTTTCGGGGAGACAACTGAAATTCTCTCTCTAAATAAAGATGTTGGCTAGGGAAGGAGAGTGGGGGCGACAAGAGGACGTTTTTAAATCTCCCTTGGAGAAGACTGTGTGGCTCAGAGTGAGCCTGCGGTTTGATGCCTCCGTGGATTCGATGCAGGGGTGAGGGAAGCTTGATGAGAGTCCATGTAGGCTGAAGCTAAAATGCAGGTGTGAAGCTGCCTCTGAGGATGGGGGTCTGGGCACAATCTGTACTTAAGGTGTGCCTAGTGTGAGCCATTGTGTGGTTGTGATTAAGGGTCTCTGATGTTGTGTGTGTGTTTGTTTAATTATTTGTTTATCTTTTTTACTAATGGGAGGAGGGGGTGCTTCTCAGGTAAACTAGTCGAATCTGAATTCAAGGAGGCTCAGTATTCTATTCAGTACTAGCAGAATCAGAGCCGATCACAACCTCATCCCACTGGCCACTTTCACGCTCGCTCCTGTCTTGGCTTTCTCTCCTCAACCAGCAGATCCTGGTTTCTGTTTTTAAATTTCCTTTTTTTTTTTGTTGTGAGTTCTGTCCAGAGCAACTGTTTAATTGGTCTCTAGAACACTAAAATAATCACACTAGACTGCTAATTAGCTCAGGGGTCAGTGTTAGGAGACACAGTAGTTGGGAGTATTCCATGTAAATGTATGAAAAGCACAATGGGTAAGTGGTTGTCACCCTTTTAAAAATACAACTGTGAAAGGGTTGCTAACTCATTGTAGGAATATAAAGAAGTCTTAATTATCCAGAGTGATAATAGCACATAGGAGTATTACATAAGCCACACCATGATGAGCCTTCAGTTCAAGAGCCACCTGAGTGGTTGGGTAGCTGGTGGCCTGGGGCCCGGGAAGAAGGGTACATGGCACAGGCTTCAGCCCACTCACAATGCACGTCTGCATGAAATACAGAGTTTAAAGGCACAACCCAAGCTTCGGTGAGATCAGTGAGGGATCTAGGCCTGACACCTTTACCCCAAGGAAGCAGCTTTTCACTGCCAAGAAGTAAAAGAATCCATGAAGAGTGGAGAAAGGTATAGGCGTAAATGGAACATTAGGGCTATTGCAGGCACTTTTTACTTCCTGCAGGGCAGGGAGGAGGTGCGAAAACGGAGATGAGTGGATAATCTATTGTCCAGTCTGTTTCCAGATGGAATGGTGATCTCCCAACTCAGAGTTGGTGTGTTTTCTGACTCCCCACCCCCTGCTCCCTTAGGCTCTGGCTCCCTGTGTTCCCTCTTCTCTGGCAGACACTTTGGAGAAAGTGATCTCAGACAGACAGTAAATGTGTGAGAAAGTCCCACAGGAAATCTGTTTAACATCTTTAAATGTCTGAAAATAGGCTGCACAACTCAAAATCATTATGTTCTACACATGTAGCTTTTCCAAACTTGTACAGATGATATCCTAAGACCACAGACTGCAGCACAAACATCTTAAATATTCTATTGTATTCTACAATACAATTTTCAGGCACTAGGCTATAACTACCTTGTTGGTTATTAGTTCATTATTGTGAATTATACTTTAATATATCATATAGATTCATCATATGAACACATGCATATGTAATACATGTGTATAAACACACAAAAGCACCTATATACAGAACTCGTATTTCAAAAATCGACAAATTTGGTAGCTTCTTTTTAGGTAAAATCTTTATTATCCCCACCACACACTGAAAACAATGAACTGTTTTCATTTTTAAAAGTCACTTATAAGTTGTTTTACACTTATGATGTTGTGTTTCCTTTTTGAGCCCAGTCAGTGCTGCTTTCAATTAATAACTTGCCCTGATGGCACCACATTGAAGATGAAAAGGTCTGGGCTCTACATGGAGCCGGGCTTCTCTGAGTGTCCTCTGGGTGTTGTCTCATCCAGCTAGACTCTTACTGACTCAAGTCCCCTCTGATCCAAGATCCCCATTCAAGTTACCTGGGAAGTTCTTTCCTTTAGCTCTTACTTAAAACTCATATTACTCTATTAATGTAATTGTTTTGGATGAAAAACAATGGAACTTATAGGATAAACATTAGACCATCTTGGGGTGCTCACTAAAAATACAGGCGCTGGGCTCCTGCCCCAAACCTGCTAAATTAAAATTTATGGAAGCGTGCTTTAAGTACCTGCATTTTTATTAAGTTCTTTTCAGTGATTCTGATAGCAATAAGGAGTTCAGAACTTTTGCTTCTGTGAGTATTAGGGCAGGAAGGAATCCTAGAAATCAGGAAATCCCATCCATCCTGTTTCAGAGATGTTAAAATTGAACCTCAAATTAGGTGGCTTGGCTGCAATCAGACAAGTAGTTACAGAAAAAGCTATTTAAGAGTCTTAGAGAAGAGGACCAAATACTTTTTTAAGAGTTTATTTGAACCAAACTGATGACATATGCCAGGGAGCAGGATCTCAAAGGCTCCTAAGCACCAACTAATTTTAAAAGATGGAAAATGTGGCCTTTGAGGAAGGAAAGGGAAATTAGGGTGGGTTGGATCATGAGGGTGTAGCCACCTGCAAGTATCTAAAGGAAAGTAATACCTGGGTTGTTGGTTTTTGCAAAGCCATGTCTCACCAAACAGTGGTTTTCACTAATAGTGCAGGGGAATACCCTTACATCTAGTGGGAAAAACTGTAAAGGCACATAGCAAAGGGTATAGTTGAATACTCTAATACAGAGAGGGAATGGAGAGTTACAATGGTTACTACATAGGTGTATCTGGTTTAGCTCTTATCTTTATATGTGCTTAGAGCCTCATTCTCTCTTAACCTCAGATTCCTAGGTGAACCTATTACCTTTGCAGCTTCAAATATTCAATAAATGACCCTCCCTTGCTTTCAGGAACTTTGTATAAGGTGTAAGAATGAAAGTGAATATACTGACCTCTCCTCTCCTGGACCACATATTCCTGGGGAGCAGGGGGCATGCTTATACATCACGATGCTTTCCATAGTGTCTTTAGGGTTGTGGAATCTTAAGTTTACTGGAAGAGTAGGATAGCAGCTCTGGCTCTCCATCCCCCTCAACTTGGGAAAGCTGCATGTTCCCTAAATAGAGGTGGGTCCTGGCTTCCCTATGACCTAAGTTCATGCAAACCAAGAGGAGAAAGAAGTTTCCCTTTGCCAAGTAAAAAGTAAAAGTTCCTACATACTTGCCTGGACCTGTCACTACAAAGCCTTCTTGCTAACCACTAGTCTCCTGCTCTCACTTTATGCTGCTCTCACTCACTGTGGTTTCCAAACCTGCTGCACTAACCTGGAGAATGTTGCTGAGCAAGCCTTGAGCTGTAGCATCAGAGAGGCAGAGGCAGACTCGGGAAGCTGGTCACAGCCTTAGATACAAAAACTCCAGTAAGTGCCAGCGTGTGCAGCCTCTTGGGATTCATGTGGCTCCAGAGGGACGAGGATTCAGTTTGGGACTGCTCTCTGTGTTAAAGTTCTTCACATTTCATTCACAAACAGGGAGGATTAACTGAGCTTTATCTCTCCCAGTGGCCTACATACATCTGTTTCCTAACGAAACCATCAAATTGTCTTCTGACAGACCAAACCCAATCTGTCTCATGAGACTTACAAGAACAAAGTGGCAAATGAAATCTCTGCCTCTTTGCAGCAAAGTCATTTTTCTCTCTTTTTTTCTTTTTTATTTCCTTCCCTATTAAGCCCCAGCTCAAGTGTTTAGAGGAAACACTTGTTTTTGCTGCCCAGAAAAAATTTGCAGAGTAATATTTCCCACGGGAGTCAAGCTGTCCAAACCACTAATCTTAAGTAGCCCTAACTAAATATGGTGGCTCTCTGTGTGGCCTAGGACTCCGTTGAGTCTAGGCCACACAGCAAAAACTTCTGCAAAACTTCTGCAATCTTATGAACCCAAATGCCAAACTCTGTCTTAGTCCCAAGGGAGTGTGATTCCAAATAGTGGGCAATCTAACATTTTCTGCCTGCTAGTTCTTTGAATAAAAGGCTATGTGTCCCTTTAAAAAAATCATATACACAAACTCCTCTTTCCCCACCCACTGTGTTTATAGAGAATATACCTATGTGTAATAATAGCACAGGGATTAACAAATGTAATATGGCATTGTGGCCAAAGCAGATGTGTGAAATCACAGCAAATAAATTAACACTTCATTAAGAATCAAATCAGCCCTGCTGACACATAATCTTTTATGTTTTTTGTCAAGTCCTGATTCCCATTCACATCAGGAGCTTCCCAGGGGGCACTCATTAAACCTGCAGGAAGGGAAGAGATTTCTTTTAAGTCAACACTATTCAAAAGTCATTCAGAAGAGTCTGCCTGGGGTCTGGGCACCCATTCATTGTCCCTGTCCAGCCAGAATTCCAGCCATGCTGGATAAAGCTGGGCTTCCTGCTGAGTGCATTTCCAGTCTGTATAAAAGAGATGAGGAAATTTCAGGGGAAATGCACATGGGTAGGACCTGCCTTTGGCAGAATCGTTAAACTCAGAGAAAATATGTTAGTTCCCACACATACTTCTTCCACATCAAAATGTGCTGCTAAAAGTTAGATTCAGTCTGTTGCTTCACATCTATCTATTATCACGATAATTATGTAGAATTGATATTTGTCCCCAAAGGAACCTTCTCTAAGATGAGTTTATTTTTAAGATTCTTTCTTACTTTCATAATCATACACTGATTCTCCTGCTTGGTTGCCTGATATCTTCACCTCCTGAAATTCAATAAATTCCTGTTTTTGCTAGGAATCTGGAGGCTGAGGTATTACTCAACCCAGAGCCTCTTGTGATTTCCCAGTTCCTACCAACCGACCTGCCTTCTGCCTTCTCATCATTCTGGGGCACCAACGTCAAGCCTGGTATGGAGAAGCTCTTTTTTCTGGAGCTGAGACGAGAGGGGTTACTATTCCCTCATTACTCACAACATGTTCATCTCCCTTGCTACAGCACTTTGATAGTCAGCCAAAGGTGTGTCAATAGGACTGGCTTTAACTTGCCCGTCTGATCTGACTTATAGTCTCTGACCTTCAGAACTCTTACACTGAATTTCTCTTTCTGATATAAACTCAGCCTTCCATCCTGACCATAGCCTGTCTTGGTCAAATCCCCCATCCCTGGAACTTGCCTTGAATCCACATCCTACTGACCTTTGAGCTGCCACCATTTTGCTTCCCCCACCCCTGTGCCCTGCCCCCCCACCACAGACGAAAGTAATCTGATAAACAAGCACACCAGGGTGTTAATAACTGATAACCACTTAATGTATTATCCTTCTCAGAGGAATTATCCTCATTTAAGTTGCAAAGCCTTCATTCAAGGAAATGAATTTTTCTAGGTAGTTTTCCAAACACTACAGAAAAATTAGCTATTTGGGGACAACGGTTATTCTGAGGCCTCCCAAATCTCAACATACAAGCATTTGCTTTTTTTTTATTATTGATCTATAAAGTTGTTTTACTTGTGGAAATACAGGAATCACATTAACACAATGGTTATTAAATTTTACTGCACCTTAGAATCACCTGGGAAGCTTCGAAAAACCTCAACTCTTGGTTATATCCCAGACCAATTAAATTAGCACTTCTGGAAGTGAGCCCCGGTGCTGGTAGTCTTTTTAAAACCTCTCCAGGTGATGCCAATATTCAGTCAGTGTTGAGTACTGGTGCAATAATACTCACCACCGACTACCTAGGCACAACAGCTCTGCCTGCTGGAGTCTAGTAAAACAAGCTTTCTCCTCTTGCTGGGACTAGTGTTTCTGGACACAAAGGCAGAATTTCATTCTGAAAATGTGTTCTGTGGTTCTGTAAGTACTTAGTATAATCCACGCAGGCTAAGTAGTTAGTTGCTAAACTGCAAACACCCATCTCATTTCATCTGAGTCCACTCCTGGCCATCTGGCCCTCTGTATTCCTATTACAGGGCCATGTGTGTATTAATGAAATGATTGCATCCGATTACATCAGAGCACAAGAAGAACAGTACATGTTTTTTGTTCTCTAGCATCACTGTTTCTGTCATGATGTCAATAATTAATTTATTCTTTCTATTTCACGCGGAGGTGGAACAGTCTTCCAATATGATAAGAGTATAATCCGAATGTGTTGTCGTTTACAATAAAGTTTTCATTTTACTGCCTAATATCTATAATGTAGATATTTTTGTCATAAACATACTTTCCAATGCCAGATATTTGTTGGTGTTCTCCATTTTAAAGTATCTGTCATGTAGTTCATATTAATAACCAAGTTGTGACAAGCAGTATAAAAGAGGACTTGCCCAAGGCACCTAAGAACTGAACTAGTCACTTTTTTCTCTAGTTTCTGTAAACTTCATCTCTGTAACAGGTCAGAAAGCCACATGCCTAGACTGTATTTTTCTGCCATTGCTTGGTGGAGAAGGGAAGCGGGGAGGGGAACCCACTTATTGACCTAAATACTTACCACAGTCTTTTGTGTTGTCGTTCCTCCTAAGGGAAATTGTAGTGCCAACTGTTCAAATAAAAAGTTTTTCCATCTTGTGGCATCTGAATGAACAAAAGTGAATAAAAGATGGATGAATGGATGAATAGCATGGTATTCACTCTTTATAACTGTCTTACCTTTTTATCTTCCTAGAGTATACATTAAAAAATCAGTAAATGTATATTTATATCTACTGTGTGTATATGCATGTGCTGCTACAACCAAATCCCACCAACCCATTAACATTTGATCTTTGTACACATATATTCTTGGCCCTTTCATTTATTTGTTTGTCAAAAAAAAGATTTATTACCTACTGTGTGCCCTGAGGATACAGTAGTGAGCAAAACATTATGGTCCCTGATCTCATGGAGTTTAAAATCTGGTAGAAGAGACATACTGATTAATCAAATAATTGCAAATGCTAATGTGTAATTTTAAAAACTGCGATAAGTTTTTAAATGGATACCAATGGATACCAAGTTCTACCAATGGATAGTTCTGAAATATGCAGCCCTGAGTATAGAATGGGGCAGGGAGGGGCTAGCCTCCTATGTAGAGAAGAGTCAAGGGTAAAAGCATTCTTTAGCTGAGATCTAAAGGAAGAGGCGAAAGGGGTAGAAGAGGAGCAGTCTGGGCTGGAGGAACAGCAAGCAGTGAACAGGCCCTGGGCTGGGAGAGAGTCACGCATGAGAACAGCAAGGTCTCCATGTCTGGTCCACAGAGTACAGGGGAGGGTTTGAGACAAGGCTGAAAAGCCCGCAGGGATCTAATTAAGCAGAGCCTTTTGGGTTAGGGTAAAAATGTTGGCATTTTTCTCTAAAAGGAATGTGCAGCTTTTGAAGGTTTGTAAGAGGGGCGTGCCATGATTAGGCTTGTTTTTTAAAGCTGAATCCATTTGCATTATGGAGAGAATAGATTGAGGGCAGTGGGCAGGCGTCGAAGCAGGGAAATGGGTGACCACACAGCCGCGGCTCATGGGTTCCACTCACTGACCCTCCTTCCCTTGGGGACTTTCTGGCTACACTAAGGAAACACCTCTAGTATTTAATCCTGTCTGGCCTCAGGGAAATGAGCTGGATGAATTTTCAGGAACCATCCTAAACTCATAATCCTCTTTAATTATGTATGAATTAAATGGGCCCTGATTGCAATGGTCAATATAAGTACCTCCCTGATGAGTGGAATTGTGGTGCCTCTCAAACATGTGCATCTCTGGGCACAGTAAACAAATTGTGGAAGGCAGCTCCTTGGTACCTAGCAATTTCAGAGAAATGGTAAAGATGGGCAGTCCAATTAGTTCCTGTGCGTTTACTCATTTATTTGTTTGGTCTTAGAAACCCAGGTTTTGCCTGGGTTCTACAGTTCAGCAGGGGCCAGAGCAAAGTCTAGATGGAGGGTGGTGTTCTTTGCAGGAGGAAGAGTGTGTCAAGACATTAGTATTTGGAAACTTCCTGACATTTGGCCATTCATTTTAAATGATATTGTTTAAAGATGGTGCAGCTATCAAATTGGACTAAGGAAATCAATGCTGCTGTTAATAAACACATCCTGGGAAGTAGAACACCAATGAAAGTTGTCTTGTTAGGGGAATGTCAATTTACTCCAGATTTGATTCCATAATGAACTATTTCTGAGGTTTGTCTTTTGGAATTGTCTCCAGAGCCCCTTATTAGCATGTAGGAAAACCCTCATTACTTGAAAAATCACACCTTATCTTTTGCTACAGGTTGTATCAGTCAGATTCATTACCAATTTATTTTCATTAGTGGCTTCTGAGAAATACATATTTTAATGAGTCTAAACTGAAAAGATAAATAAAAAAATGACTTGCACCTGCATCATGTAGTTTCTTGGAACTGTGAACTGGGATTCAGGTTTCTTCTTGTGTTTAAGTCGGAAGGATTCCTTGTGTTGTCCATTAATACCCAATGACTTTTGGCTACTTACCAAATTAAACCCCCTTCAAAGTATGACTTTGCCATCACTGAGGACATGTATAAACATATTTTATAGCCCTGCAATAGAGAGCAAGAGGTGGGTAAGTTCCTAAAGTGTTCTGTGCATGGGCAGCGTGCTGCAATGCACACGCATGACCTTCCAAGTGGGTCACAAGAGGAGCTACTTTGAAATCTGTTGCTATTATACTGCTGTGTGTGTGTGTGTGTGTGTGCTGACAGGATGGGGTGGAAGTCCACACAGCCTTTTTGATGATGGATAGGTCATACAGTATAGGTTCACCCTTCACTCAAAATGTTTTTCCAGGGAATATATCATTACAGTGACAGCATCAACAATACCACCACCTATGTTTGCTTCATTTCTTGGTATCTTATCATTGTCAGAGCACTCTTTCTCCCCAGACAAAAATATTTAATCCCTAGTGTTATGTACATAAAATATGTGAATTGCTTCATTTAGAAAACCTTGGAATTATATTTTATAGCATTATATTTTACATTTACATTTTACATTTATAATTTAGCACAAGTCTTAAAGCACCAAGAGACATGTATGAGAAAAATTACCTAAGCAAGAAATTTATATACATATATACTGGATATGACACAGAGAGATTTAATACATTTAGTTTGTGTTGAGAAAATTGAGCATAGTTTGATTGCCCACTTCCTATGGACATATAACATTATATGGAGCGCTCTTTCATATAATTTTATACCTCTTGTCAGCTACTGAAATTTCCAAGCTACTACTAGTTAAATGCAAAAAAAACTGCAAGAACTGATATAATCTCTCATAGGATCACTAAATGCATATTAATGCAGGGCACTTTTAAAAGCACTGACATCATACCCAGTCCCCCTAACAAACCTTGATTAGACAGGTTTTGTCACCATCCAACTGGAACGTGACTCCCAAAGATCTGTTTGCAGCCTGGAACTCTCTGCTGAGCTCCAGAATTCTGTAGCACACAATCTATTGGACATCTCCACGTGGATGTCCCAGAGACACCTGAAGTCAAAATATTGATGATAGGCTTTATTATTTTCTCCCAAATCCTCTCCTATTCAGTTTGCCCTCCAGACCCTCAGACCTGCTCTATATCCTGGGAGGCCAATCTCTTCAGATGGAAACTTTGGGTTTGCATGTGGGTTTGGTCAATGGGAGGCCCTGGCAGAAGACTGAGGAGCAGAAGGGGTCAGGGCACATACTCCTCCCTGCCTTGTGAAGTTTTGGCTGCATCTTTTCTTGACTCTAGGTTCTTCCATGGCTTCCAGAGCTCACGGCTTACCTCTGGTAATTCTGTTTCTTTCCCTGACCTCTCAAGACTTGGGATAGTAATAGCTTCCCACTGTTGCTAGACCTTGGGTGTCTTCAGTATCTCTCATTGTGGTTCCCTTAAATCTGCTCATATAGCTATGAAATGTTTCTTTTAAAGGTTTATTCAAAAATCCCAGGTAAGTCATATATTCCCTGCTGGGATGCTGATCAATAGATAGCATCACCCATCCTTATTTAACTTCTCCTTATATCAGCTTTGTTGTACAAAATAAAACATAGCTGCTCTCTGCCTGGAAAGCCTCTCTTTCTGCCTTCTCCTAACCCCTACTTGTTTCTCCAGACTCAGCTCAGCTATGCCCTGCAAGCAGGCTCTTCCTACTTCCCCAGGACATATCTTGCACACTTGCATTAGGTGTGTCTATCATATAATTTTCAATACTGTGTAACAATTGTCCTCACCAATAGACTGTAAGCTTATCCAGAGCAGGAACTGTTTTATTTTTGTTTTGTTTTGCTTTTGCCTTTATATCCTTCAGTACATAGCACAGTGCATGGAATTTAATATGCACTCACTTATTTGCCAAGTGAAGCTTCATAAATAGAGCAGCCATAGGACACTGGTTCAGGAAAGACTTAGTATCTAGATGTTTCCATGGCCAGCAGAATCCATTCATCAACCCTCCCTTCTGGCACCATCTTCTCAGAAAGCCTTTTGGACTTTAACCTTTGTTTGTCTGGGTGTGATGCCCTTAGCAGGCACATGTTTTTGAAGAGAATGACATGGGAGCATGAAAGATTTGAGCCTATATCCTTTCTCACCATGCGATTTGGGTTCAGTTACTTAGCCTTTCTGAGCATTGACTTCCTCCACTGTAAGGTACTAATAGTAGATAATACCACTGCATTACTGGGAGCATTACCTGGTACTACCTGGCACAGTAGATGTTCAATGTTAGTCTCCACTCCTCCTTTGTGTTCCCTCAGCATTCTATATACATCGTGTGAGCTTCCTTGTCTACCGCCCTCCTTGACGTCAAGGACTGTGTTTTTCACTTCTGTACTCGTAGAACCCATGGGAATCTCCCAATAATTGTTTGTTGATTAAATAAAATTTCCCATGTTACTGGGTATCATCACCTTGAGGCTTAGAGAGCTTAAGTGACCTGCGCAAATCATACAGCTAGGCAATGGCTAAGTCAAGAACCACGACGCAGATCTAATGCTTAAGCTGATACTTTTTTGGGTCCAACTGCGTGAAGCCATGAGATCAGGGAATTTATATATCTGTGGAATAGGAACTGTGCACATCTACACAGGCATGTTCTCACAGTGGCTGATCAGGTACCAGGCCCAATCTAATTTTACATGAGGGAAGAAGAGGGATTCAGTGTTTATCTTCATCACTACCTCTTTATCCCACCACACACTTCACCTTCTTGCTCTACCATCTTCTTAAAATAATATAGTTTTGTTAAGTACTCAGAGTTTATAGTATCATGGCTATGTAAACACTTCCCAACTTAATCCTATATGTGTTCCATAATTTCTCATTTTTTAATTCTATTATTTTTATGTAGTTAAATCATCATTTTCTTTTTTATTATTTACTGATTTGAGAGGGGAGACAGAGACAGAGAGTGAGAAGAGAGAAGGGTGCAAGAAACATTGATTTATCATTCCATTTATTTATGTATTCATTGGTTGATGCTTGTATGTACCCTGACTGGAGATAGAACCCACAAGCTTATAGTTTCAGTGTGATGCTCTGACCAACTGAGCTACCTGGCCAGCGAATTTCTCATTTTTTTGTACAAAATTTTATTCTCACTGATATGAATATTTATGTATGTTTGCTTAATTTTCTAAGGTCTTATCATTATTTCAACCCCAAATTCTCTGTCTCAGTCACTTCTCAAAATATTTGAATATACCACGTTCTATCAATTACATTTTCTTGGAGAAATTTCTTCCAGAACATTCTGACTTCTCCAATCTGGAATGCTTGGAAGTGGACAATGTATGTGCTGGGGTATACCGTCACCATTATCCTGGAATTCCTTTCCTCTCTCCTGTGTGGAATCGTTCCTTCTGTTTTCTTCCTTCTTCATGTTCTCCCTTGTATTCACAAAGCACCTCCTCTTAACAGCTTTTTGAGAAAAAGTCCATGGAAGGAAAGTATTCAAGGACTCTCACATCTGCAGTTATATAATCATTTCCTTTAGAACATATAGGCATTACTTTATTGTCTTACAGCTTTCAGTGTTACTTCTGAGGAGTACAAAGCCTTTCTGATTCTTCAATAATATATGCAACTTTTCTTTTAAAAATTATTTTTTATTGTTCAATTACAGTCGTCCCCATTTTCCCCCATTACTCTCCCCTGCTCTGCCCACCCCCCACCTCCCACCATTGTCTTTGTTCATGGGTCCTTTATACAGGTTCCTTGACTTGTATGTAACTTTTCTTTAGAAGCTTTTTCAGATCTTTTCTTTGACCCTGGTATTCCAAAATTTCACAATAGTTTGCCTTAATGTAGACCTTAATGCTAGAGCTTTAGAGGGCCCTTTTAATCCACTAACTCGTGCATCTCCACTGTAGGAAAAGTTCTTGATTATTTTGTTGGTGATTTCCTTTGGACCCTCACCCCTCCCTCTGGTCTCTGTTCTTTCCCATTAGAATTTATCACTTGAATATTGGTTCTTTTGGACTCATCCTCTAATTTTTATCTTCCTCTTTAATTCTTCATCTCTTTCCTCTGCTTTCTGGGAGATTTCTCCAATGTTTTATTGCATTTAAAAAATTTTTAATCATATTTTTAATTTTTAAGAGTTCTTTTGTACTATTTAGTCCCTCAAGATAATCATAACTTTTGAGATCTTCTTCCTGCATAGTCTATGTTTTCTCTAAATATTTTTTGAAGTTTATTTTGATCTCCATATTTCACATTAGAGGCCTTCCTCCTAGGTTGTATTCTGATTTTTGTTTGTCAGAATGTTTAAGAGTGAATTAAGCACTAAGGAACTGATTGGAACCTCCCAGTTCATGATAAGTGGGACCTGCTGACTATGGATGTCAGTGTCAGTGATGCTACTGGCATCTGGTGGGTAGGGGTCAGGGATACTGCTCCACATCTTATGGGGCACAGGGCAGCCCCTCACAACAAAGACTCATCCTGACCAAAATTTAAGTAGTTTTGATTGAGAAATCCTGATCTAGAGTATCTCACTGGACTGTGCAGATTCTGGAGATAAGAATCCACAATATCCTGCCTAGAGGGTGCAGCCCTGGCTTCCAACATTTGGGGAGCCAGTGAGAGAAAGTGTGCTCATGGATTCAAGAGTCCATGTACAAAGGCCACTTAATCACTCTATTGACAATATTGTCTCCCTGCCATCAACTATGACTTGTGTGCCTGTAGTCCTGGGACTGTCTCCTGAGGCTGTCTCCTAAGGCCAGCCAGCCAGTTTTCTGCCAAGGTGGAGGAAAGGCAGTTATTTGGCTCTATGATGGGAAAAGGAAATACGGAAATTTAATTTCTTCTAAATAGACTTTTAAGCAATCATCCTGATTTTAGCTACATTCTTACCTTGTCTTCACTCCTAGTTTCTAAGAGGGTGGGGTGGGGGAGGCAGGTTTCTGCTAAATAACATAGTTGCTGCTGGCTTTTTCTCTATAGCTGACTGCTTAGTTATTATCACTTGTCTGCTTTCCATTTTTCTAGTCGTTTGGCCTTTATAGATTATGTCTTCTTAAAAATCCCTTGTCTGGTTTATTAGAGATATTTCTGAAGGGAAATTGAGTAAATGCTTGTGCTCCTCCATCTGTGATGCAGAGGTCCTACAATTTTATTTTTTATGTTGAAGTTTTCATTGGGGTATTTCAATAAGGGAATCCTGAAAATGAGATCTCTATACTGAATACAAGGTAAAATGCCTGCCTTTTGTTGAATTTCTCATGGCCAGTTTGGAGGTGCATGTCACCAAATGGGTTTTCATGTCAGGAGTGGTTTGGTTGTGTGTTTTTGTGTGTGTGTTATCTTAAAGAAATCTACTGGCTACAAATATGAGGAGAAGAAGCTAATTTAGAGACCACATAATCTGCAAGATACGATGCGATAGGAGCCAGGGAAAAAATTTTAAACCTAAACCCAAGAGGAAACAAGAATCCAAACATAATCTGCTAAAAATAAAATAGCAGTGTGGACTAATCGACTGAAGTTCTGTGTGAACAGAATTCAGATTTCTCAAGCTGACCAATGCCCCAAGCAACTGGAAAAGTGATGTTAGCTCAATGTCACTGGCTGTGACCTCTCCCTAGGAATCTAATTTTTACTGCTGTCCTTTGAAATCTGGTGACTCTGGAGGAGTCCTGGGTTGTGCTCTGGATTTCCATCCCATGCACAGATGCTGTTCTCAAGGCCAATTGGAGCATCACTTGCATAAAAAAAATCTGCTTTGAAAGTGGAAAAGGGATGTAGCCATACTTCCCAGGTGCAGGGGTGCTTGCTATGATTCTTTCACACTCCAGCTTCAAGTTTTACACGAAGGCAGACACTACATTCCATCACTGGGAAGGGGAATTTCTAATGCCAAGCAGAAAGCAGTAAGTATTGAAGGCATGCTTGCATTGAAGTTGTGCAAATGGATGCTGAAACCTGAGTCTACAATTAGGGGCGGCCTCCTCATTTTAATTATCTAAGGGGGCTATATGTATGGTGTCCTTGCAACACTATCTCCTTCAGTGGTTCTCTGGAAGAAAATCTTGCAGAAACATGATCAGAATACATGAAGATTTGGCACTTATTTGATGAGCTACTGATCAAAGTATTTCATGTCTTTTGTTGTGTGTGTTTCAAGTTTTGAGATATCATACAAATAATATTCAGCTTAGAAAAATCAAAATATGCAAGTACCTAAAGAAAACTATCAGTATTTTTTCTTTCAAATATAAGCACTGCCTTGTAGTTATTTTAATACACCTCTATACCCAAGTATATTAAAGAGAGAGTATTAAAAATTTTTTGAGACAAAGAATGAAAGGGTTTCCTTCTCACAGACATTTGCTGAAAGAATTTAAAAGAATTATCAATCAAGAAAGAAAGAAAACCCAGACTGGGACATTGGGATATGAGAACAAAGTCGTTAAAAAGGTAGTCTTGTTTATAAATTGAGTATCTACTGTAAATACTTAATGTGGGTGAGTAGGGATTAAATAAGGCAAACATAACAGGAAGAGCATAGAAATTAACTTCAGATTGTGTTGAGTTAAATGTATATTAAATGTTTAAGAGCAATCACAATAAGAATAAAAATAGAATGTAAAACTTCCAGGGTAGTAGAGAAAAAAACTCCTAAAGAAAAATATAGTAGAGAAGACATTAATTCAAAAGAAGTCAGTGTCTTAGTCTGCTCAAGCTACCCTACAAAAAACCATAGGCTGGATGGCTTAAACAACACAAACATTTTCTCACGGTTCTGAGAAGTCCAAGACCAATGTGTCAGCCAGTTCAGTTCCTAGTGAAGGCTCCTGCCTTGGATTGCAGTCAGCCACCTTTTTGTTGTATTCTCACAAGGAGGGAGGAGGGACAGAGAAAGCAAGCTTTCTGGTTTCTCTTCTTATAAGGGCACTAATCCCATCATGAGGGTCCCATCCTCATGACATCACCTAATTCTAATGAACCAAAGGTTTCCTCTCCAAAACATTGGAGATTAGGAGTTCCACATGTGAATTTGGGGATGACACCACACAAACATTCAGTCCATATTGTCAGCAAAGAAAAAAAAGGCAACAAACAAAATGAAAAAAGTAGTAAATAAAAATCATACAATTCAATAATAGAAGTATCAGAATGTGATCATTCATTTGGTGGCATACTATCTAGTAGTTAAAAGTAAATGACATTTTTATAGATATATATCCTCGGGCATATATATAAAAAGAAATTACTGAAGGAAATGAGTAGGATTGTACTATCTACAAAAGAAAATTTGGAAACTAGATGAAGAGACAACAGAATCTACATCACTATTGTCACTGCTTTTATATATATTTGATATTTGTCCCAATAAAAAGTTTTTTAAAAGAATATTTGAAAATTGATTGTTGTAAACCAGTGATTTTTAAACTTTTTCTCATCAAAAGCATTTCATGTAGTAATTTATTATTTACCCTCACTATATAATCTTATATATTCTATTCTCTGCCTTGCTTGATTTTTTTAATGCTGTTTGAAATCTATGCCATCATAAACAAATCAACAAACAACAAGTGTTAGAGAGGATGTGGAGAAAAATGAACCTTAGTACACTGCGGGTGGGAGATTGGTGCAGCCTCTGTGAAAAACAGTATGGAATTTCCTCAGAAAACTAAAAATGGATCTGCTTTTTGACCTGGCAATTCCACTGCTGGGATGTACCCTAAGAACCCTGAAACACCAATCCAAAAGAACCCATGCTCCCCAATGTTATAGCAGCACAATTTACAATAGCCAAGTGCTGGAAGCAACCTAAGTGCCCATCAGTAAATGAATAGACCAAAAAATTATGGTACATTTACATGATGGAATACTACACAGCAGAAAAAAGGAGCTCCTACCCTTTGCAACAGCATGGATGGAACTGGAGAGCATTATGCTAAGGGAAATCAGCCAGGCAGTGAAACACAAATACCATATGATCTCACCTATAAGTGGAACCTGATTAACAAAACAAGCAAACAAAATATAACCAGAGACAT
>CM052538.1:131145836-131199218 GCA_028533065.1 Trachops cirrhosus
TTAAAAAAATTAAAAAATAAAAAATATTCTGAAAGAGTAAAAAAGAAAGAAAGAGAAAGAAAGAAAGAAAGAAAGAAAGAAAGAAAGAAAGAAAGAAAGAAAAGAAAAGAAAAGAAAAGAAAAGAAAAAAAAAAGAAAAGAAAAAGAAGAAAGAAAGATCTGTTCATCTGATTTGAAGACTCATCTAGTGGCTCATGACCCACAGCTTGAAACACATAGTTAAAAACAGTGTCAAATTATTATGGGGCAATGTAATATTTCTTGTTGGCCTGGGTCAAGAATAGAGTAGTGACCATTTTCAGAAATGGAAGAGAAAAGTTATGGGAATCTTCCCAGCCCCCTTGGACATGTCTGACCCCCACCTGGCAAGGGGGTGTCATCAGGGCTTAGCAAAATGAGAGAGCTTCACAAGTTACCAGCTCTGGGCACATGTCCCAGTTGCCCAGCTTTTCTTACACAGGTTCATTGGCCACTAGAAACTCTACTGCTGGCCAAAGGTCATAGTCAGCGCTACTTCTGAGCAGCTTCTTCCACACCAGCCTCCTGTTTCTGCCTTTGCTGTGGTTTGAGCAAGTCCTCAGGTATCTCTCTTACTCTCCTGGGTTATGAATTTATATCCTGTTCTCTTTTCCCTTTCCCTTCCCCACACATAGTGACTGTACTCCCAAACTCAATGTCATCAACAAGAGCAATATCTCCCAAAGAGGTGGGAGGAGGTCGTGGCTAAGATTCATTCAGCACTTAAATCCCATTAAAGTAAAGGCTGGCCCAGCAAGCAGCAGTCAGGCAGAGGGTCTGACTTCTGAAGAAGAGGAAGAATAGACTACATTTGACTTTAATATTCAATAATAAAATGCCAACTGCTCAGTGCTTCAAAAAATAGCAATCAGGTACCCACTGGGAAGAAGGTGAGAACATCAGGACTGAGTCATTAATTCAAAAGATATCATGAAAATACAGGATAGACAGCACCTTGATCTGCTATGAAATAACCTCAGGAATGCAATTGTACAATACTTTCAAAGGGGCCCACAAATTCAGCAATGTCACAGATGTGAAATTTTCACTGACTGTAAGGAAGTATTTGCATAGGATGAACTACCTCTTAAAAAGCCCATTTCCTCAGTTAATGCAAATGTTGCTATTGGTGCTGAGTGGAAGAGCATTTCTACTTTTCCTACTGCAAATGCTGTATTTCTTTCAATATTAAGGTTAATGAGGGCTGGGGCCCTATAATCTACATGAGTAGGTTAATTCTCATGTGTCCCAGATAGTTGAGAGAGAAAGAGATTTAGAACTTCAGCTGAAGAGGGATGCCAAACTGGAAATGAAGGTGTGCAAAGGAAGCAAGGAAAAGCCCTGTGGAAGGGTCTCTGTACCTCAGCTCCTCCATCTATAAGGTAGAAATACCGAAAAGGACAGCGTCCTCTCTGTGTGTGATTGACAGATGCCAGTTCACAGGTATGTGATGTAAGGTTTGATTATATTATTGTAATAGAAATATTTTGTCAAATAGTGCCCTGGCTGTTTGGCTAAGTTGGTTGGAGCGTAGGGCATGTACCAGAGGCAACTGATTGATGCTTCTCTCTCACGTAGATGTTTCTCTCTCTTTCTCTCTCTCTCTCTTTCTCCCCCAACTCTCTAAAATCAATAAAATATAACTGATTTAAAAAAAGTAGCAGTAGTATGACATTATTGGTAAGACACACATCCTGAGTGTATTTTCAGAGGTGGAGATATGGCTTGAGTTGATAACACGTACTATTATCAAAGGCAGGGATTTGCCCTTAAAAATGTCTTTATCTATGAAGTTAAAAGTTATAAAGCATTTATAAATGAATGAGGCTATATTTACCAGTTCTTTAAAATGATTAACACATTTTACCCAAAGGTAAAAGAATGTGACCCCTATTGTGCCTTTCTCCACCATTCAGGGATACCATTGACATTGTGGTGATGAAAGGGAGAGGGCAGGGAAGATGAGAAAACAAAAGACTCCTGTTTGTTAACCTCTTGCAATAAAGTCGTCACTGTTACCCTCAAATATTTATTAATTTTAATTATATTTTATTGATTATACTATTACAGTTCCCCCTTTTGCCCCCCTCCACCCAGCATACCCTGCTACTTTAGGCAAACCCCCAACATTGTTCATGTCTGTGGGTGTCATGTCCACATAGAAGTGCTTTGGTTACTCCATTTCTTATACCGTACATTACAGCCCCACGGCTATACTGTAACTACCTATTTGTACTTCTTAATCCCCTCATCTCTTCACCCATTCTCCCACAACCCTCTCCCATCTGACAACAATCAAAACACTCTCCGTATCCATGTTTCTGTCTCTGTTTTTCTTGTTTGCTTAGTTTGCTTTTTAGATACTATTGTTGATAGATATGTGTTTATTGCCATTTTATTATTCATAGTTTTGATCTTCTTTTTCTTAAATAAGCCTCTTTAATATTTCATATAATAATGGTTTGGTTATGAAGAACTTTTAGTTTTTTCTTATCTGGGAAGGTCTTTATCTGCCTTTCAATTCTAAATAATAGCTTCACAGGGTAGAGCAATCTTGGCTGTAGGTCCCTGCTTTTTATGACTTTGAATATTTCTTGCCAATCCCTTCTAGTCTGTAAAGTTTCTTTTGAGAAAGCAGCTGATAGTATTATGGACAGAGGATGTATCAGATATTAAACTGATAAGAACAGATACTATACTTGATCTTAGCCAAAAAGCCAAGAAGCAATCTGACAGTATTGTGGAAACTCCCCTGTAGGTAACTATCTGTTTTTCTCTTGCTGCTTTTAAGATTCTCTCTTTATCTTTAACCTTTGGCGTCTTGTTTGGGACTCTCTGTGCTTCCTGAACTTGCATGTCTATTTCCTTCACCACATTAAGGAAGTTTTCTTTCATTATTTTTTCAAACAGATTTCCTATTTCTTTCTCTTTCTCTTCACCTTCTGGCCACCCCTATGATGTGAATATTGGACTTCTTGAAGTTGCTCCAGAGGCTGCTTATGCTATCCTCCTTTTTGGGGATTCTTTTTTCTTCTTGTTGTTCTGATTGGTTGCTTTTGCTTCCTTATGTTCCATATTATTGATTTGATTCTTGGCTTCATCCACTCTACTGTTGTTTCCATGTAAATTGTTCTTTATTTCAATTAGTGCATCCTTTGTTACTGATTGGACCTTTTTTACGCAGTTGAAGTCCTCACTAAGTTCCTTAAGCATCCTTATAAATAGCGTTTTGAACTCTGCATCTGATAGATTGCTTATCTCCCTTGCATTTAGCCTCTTTTCTGGAGTTTTGATCTGTTTTTTTCACTTGGGCCCTGTGTTTGTTTCTATGTATCAGGTAGAGCTGCTGTGACTCATGTCTTGGTAGTGTGGCCTGATGTATTAGATGTCCTATAGAATCCAGTGGCACAAGTCCCCCCTATCCCCCAAGCTGAGTACTTGAGGTGTGCCCTTCATGAGGGCTGAACACACCCTCTTCTTGTAGTTGAGATTTGGTTGCTCTTGGCAGATCAATGGGAGAGATTTACCCAGGCCAGTCAGCTGCAAAGATTGGCTGTGATCACTGACCACAAACCTCTGCCCTCTGTGGAGTATCAGCTGTGCAGGATCAGGGTGTTGGTGCTCTGACATGGTCTGTAGCTGTTCACTGGGTGTGCTGGCTCTGGGATTTCCCAGGTGGTGTAGGCCAAAATCAGTCCTACCTATATTTTGTCTGGGGCCACCTTCCTGAGCTATAAAGCAATCTAAGATGGCTGCTACTTCTGTTGGGCTTGGAGATTCCCAGGTGAAGCCATGCTCTGAATCTAGTCTGGCTGCTGCTAGAGCTGGGCCTGGGGTTCCTGAGGCCAAACGTTGCTTGTTTGATAGGATTTAGGAAGTTGTGAAGCATAAGCCAAGACCAGCCATTCATATGGAAAAGCAGCTTGGGTAGGCCCGTAAGTTGAGTGGGGCAGTCTCTGGGGATCTCCAAAGTGTGTCAAACAGTGTTAGCCAGGTTGATGGAGCCTCAAATATGGCACCAGCTTGCTAGCTCTGTTGGGGGAGGATTTAGAAAAGGGACAATGCCCTCTGCTCACCTTGATGCCAGACACTTCAGTTTCTCTCTGTATACCACTTGTGCCTTTCAAGCTGCTACCCTGGTGCTGGAGCTAAGAGGGAATGAGTCTGAATAAGTCTGTGTGTGGGTTCTTTAAGAAGAACAGCTAAGAGCTCTGGAAATTTCTTCCACTAACTCAATCCCCGCTGGTTTTTATAGGCAGAAGTTGTGGGAACTTATCTTCCTGGCCTGGAATCCTAGGCTGAGGGGCCTGGTGTGCAGCTAGGACTCCTTGCTCACAAGATAGTTCTCCTGAATTTTTTTCCACCACACATGGGTGAGAGTCCAACCCGTTCTGTGTCTATTCCATTCCTACCAGCCTGGATGGATGTGGATTCTTTAATTCTGTAGTTGTCAGACTTCCATTCAACTCAATTTCTGACAGTTCTAATAGATGGTTGTACCATATTTTAGTGGTAATTTTGATGTCATTGTGTGAAGAGGCAAGCCATGTCTGCTTATGCCAACATCTTGACCAGAAGTCCAACCTTCAAAAATTTAGATGCTTCAATTTTTTTAAATCAAAATTGATAAAGAGAATAATTTGGGGTCTTCATGCTCACACTTTCTGGCTCCATGCCAGACTCTCTGTGCTAGAAAAAGTGTGGTTTAATAAAAGTCTAGCAGTAGAGACAGAAAAAAAAAGATAAACAAACTAATAATTTGAATTATGATTAACAGGAAGTTGCAGAACAGGTAAAAGTAATGTATGGTGACAGAGAGAGTTGTCTGTGGTTGAAGTCAAGAGGATTGAATTGGAGGAACTGGAAGAAATTTGGTGGGTTATGAAATGTACTATATTTTCATTTGGGGTTTTGTTTACTGTGTATATACCTTTGTCAAAACTCATTTAATTACATACTTTAAATGAGCACATTTTATTGCATGTAAATTATACATATATAATGTTACATGAAAACAAAACATAATATATGTAATATGAAGAAAAGGAACCGGGAGTGGAGGTGAGGCAGGAGTCCAACTTAGATATGTGTCAAGAAAGCTCAGTGCAAATGAGGTTCTCCAACACAAGGAAGAAAGAGGCCATGCGAAGGAGTCACATGAACAAGGGCCCTGATCATTTTTCTTGCAATAGAAGACTTTATTAAGACAAAAGTCATAATTTTGCTTTTCCCTGGAGAAAAGGTATATGTAAGCAGATAATTCCACCAAAGTCCTTTTAGATGGGGGCACAAATGACTAAGAGCTAAAGGGTCTGAGGCTTCTTTTTTCAAGGTGGTGAAAATGTTCTAAAATTGACGGTGGTGATGGTGGCACTTATCTGTGAATACACTAAAAAACAGTTGAAATATACATTCTATATGAGTGAATTGTATGGTATGTGAATTATATTTGAAGCTTTTTTAAAAAATAAGGATCTATCTATCTATATATATATACACATTTTAATCCTTACCCAAGGATATTTTTTATTATTGATTTTAGAGAGAGAGGAAGGGGGGATAGAGAGAGAGAAACATCAATTGGTTGCCTCACAAACCAGGGATCAAACCTACAAGCTAAGTATGTGTCCTGAATGGGAATCGAACCTGCAAACTTTTGGTGCATGGGAAGACATTCCAACCAACTGAGCCACCTGGCGATGGCTAAGGTAATATAATTCTATGATAAGGCAGGTTTGGATGCAAACTTTGGACACAGAGTAAAGCAAAATAACCTGGCTGAAACCCTTCATTTTTACTTTCTTAGCATCCTACGCACATGTTGAACCAACAAAATGTAACTGGAGTAACTTCAGATAGATTTTCTATTTCATTTATATGCTCAAGAAAAACAAAAGTCCCCTCACCCTCAAAAAGTGGAATAAAATTGTCCAATCGTAGATTTTCAATAGAAACCCAGAAAAAGTAAAATAACAAAAATTATGGATTACATTTATTATTTTAAATGTATTATTTAGCTGGCATAACATCACCTCAGAGCCCTAAAACCAAGTGAAATCCTGGGGAGATGAGTGTCCAAAGCGAGTTTGTGCAGTGGTAACAAACACAGTCGCAGTGGCTGACATAACAACAGTTTATTTCTTATTCATGCTGCATGTCTGCGGGGGTCCTGCTCATTCTAATGCAGTGGGGACCCAGTTGATAGGATCTCCCATTCAACATATGCATATTGTGGCAGATTTTTGATTCTTCAGATCATGTTTCATTCTCTTAGAGTGTGGATATATTGTTTTAGTTTTTGCACCCTCCCTATTAAGATTTATATTTAACGTAAGCACTTATCAAGTTCTTCCTCCTGAATCTCTCACCCCCACCAACCTACAGTTTTCTTTGTAAAAACTGGAATCCTCCTATTATATTTCAGTGACAGAGCTCCCTTTTATGTATTAAAAGTCAAACCAGTTATTATAACACAATGGAATTGACACTGTGGGTTAATGGGTATAAAAGAGAATGTGGCTACCCTTTACTGTAAGGTTTAAACAGTTTTAAAATAAGTTCCTTCAACTGAAGAGGTGCCTCAAAGTGGCATGAAAAGTAATTCCTGCACTGAGAATTCAGAAAGCCAATTTATATTTTTTTAAAAGACCCTGTAATGTAAGGGCATAGTGATTATTAGTTAACCTCTTTAAACCCTCTGTCATGAAGTCATACATTTTCTTAGTGCATACATTTATTGAGGTCTGTCTCTCTTTTGTTAAATGAAAGAGAACCTAGCTCTATATTCTCGGCCTTTGCGTATGTACTCTAAATTCTTTAGTTGCTCTTGGACTAGTCTTTCAGTGAGGACCTGTGTTCACTAGACCATTCTGGATTCTGGACCCAAATTCCAGAATTTACCTTCTTTAAATATCATGTAATGAACCACTTCTCTTCTCTAGAAATGTCATCAGCAAAAACCGCATATTCTCTCATATCAAATCCAAATTTCCAGACTTGTCTTCCAGTTTTTCCACAACACACACCACAGAGCTCCCCTTCCCAGGCAGGGCCCAGAACCATGGGAACTCAGAGAGCTGTACTTGAACTGAAGCTCTTTATCCTCCTAGTCAACGAGTCTTGCATCTATTGCACCCAGAGCTGGTGAGTGAACTGCACATATGTGTGCATAATGTGTAATTGTATATTATGTGCTATTTATAAATGTAAGAATATTAATAACAATAATTATAGAATGTTAATTAAGGTCTTACTATGTAGCAAGTCCTGAGCATATAATCAACTTTATGCCATTTAGTCCTCACAGCTATTTTGAAGGGCAGTTCTTTATCATGTGTGTTTTATAAGCAAGAACACAGCACATCTGCTTTTCCAAAACCCATGCTCTAGCCTTACCCAGTTGACCTGATTGCTGCATCCCAGTCCATGGGCCCTACTCTGGTCAGGTCTCCCTGCTACCTTCTTGTACCTAAAACCACCATCTGCTCATTCAGTCTACCTCCCTTTCTCTCAGCAAACCCTAACACTGTTCAAGACCCAGAGCAAACCCCATCTTTGGGTGATGCCTTCTTTCCAATGTAGGACTGGAGATGTCTTTGAATCACCTCAAAATCTGAATTTCCTTTAAAACACATAGCCCATGCAAGCCAGCAGCCCTCTTCTTGCCTGCCCCATCCCACCAGCACATCATGTCATTGCTACTTATATCTCAACTTTGTCCACACTTCTCTCCATCTCCACGCTTCCTTCAGGTCCAGCCTCAGTGTCTCCCTCTGCACCATTGTAAGAGCCTCTTACTTGCTTCCACTCTTGCAGTTCTAATCCAATCCCCCTGTAGCACCTAGAATGAGCTTTTAAAATATATGTTTTATATTTCCATGCTTAAAACCCTTTAGCATCATTCTGTCACAGAATATAATCCAAACTTGTTGTCACAGTCTAAAGGCCCCATGGGATGGGTGTTCTGACCTTGTCTCCAAGGTCACTTCCTCTTCTCCTCAGCCTCCCATTGCTGTCTATATGCTTGGCTCTTCCCACTTCTTTGAACATGATAGATTCTCCCACCAGCAAGTCTTTGCAGGTGTTATTTCCACTGCCTGCTTTTTCCATTCTGCAGGTCTCAGGTTGAATGTTAGTCTGCTCTTGACGACTACAGCAAGTTAAGGACAGGTAAGGGTTGTTATAATAAGAGAGGGAAGGAGAATGTCCTGACTAGCCAACATTGGGTGGGGAAGACTCTGAAAGAAGTCCAAAAGGTAGATCCTAGAGTTAAAGGTGTCTTGGGAGAATTTTACTATTTTTGCTTAAGATAGGTTTGTTTTTAAATTCCCTTCATGGTGTCTGTTCTATCATATCCTACCCTACATCATGCCTACCCTGTCACTTTCCAGTAGTATTTCCAAAGTTATACAAGTCATCTTTCTGTATTAAACCCTAAACCTGTTCACCCAACTTCTTGCTTACACTTGACTCCAGAGTCCATTTTTCACCTACAATTAAGGCTGCATTTTATTTATTTATATATTTATTTAGGCCATATTTTTAAAAAGATTTGATTTATTTTTAGAGAAAGGGGAAGGGAGGGAGAGAAACATCAATGTGTGATTGCCTCTCATACACCATCAATTGGGGACCCAGCCCACAACCCAGGCATGTGCCCTGGCTAGGAATCAAACCAGTGACTCTGTGGTTCGCAGGCCTGCACTCAATCCACTGAGCTACACCAGCCAGGGCTAAGGCCACATTTTAATTCGGCTTCCCTGCAACCTTCCCTTGGGTTTGTTTTCTTCCTGTTTCCCAAGCCTCATTTCCATGGTATAGCAATAAGCAAACAACACTGTGGAGGAACACTCCTGCTTAACTCTCACTTGACTCAGCTCTCCTTCCCAGACAGGGGAGAGGGCCCAGAACCCTAAGAACTCAGAGAGCTGTAATTGAACTGAAGCCCTTTTTCCTTCTAGTCAACCTTTCTTGCATCTATTGCACAGAGCTGATGAGTAAACTGCAAGAAACATCTTCTAGCATCAGGCTCACCAGTGACCAACAGTATACTTTTGCAATCTCCCCAAGAGCTTTTTTCCTGTGTTTTTTAAATGTGAGTTTGGTTGCCATAGAAACAGCCAAGCTCTGTGAAGGAGAGATTCCTTGTAAAATCAGCCTGGAAGACCTTAAGATGAATATAGACAACCTTTGCTGTTTTAGGCCTAAAAGACTAAAAATTTCTTTCCCACCTATCAGTTACTAGGAAATATTTATATTATTTTTATCATGTTAATCTTAAAGTGAATCTGACTTATTATTTCCTTTTAAACACCTGGTTGAATTGGTCATCTAGACAGCATTGGGTGCCTGGGTCCCTGAGTCACATTGGAGTCTGGAAAAAAATTTTAGTATATTTTATTGATTATGCTATTACAGTTATCGTAATTTTTCCCTTTTTGCCCCTCTCCTCTCAGTATCTTCCTTCCCTCCAGGAATTCGCCCACCCCCCCGCCCACTCTGATCTATGTCCATGGGTTGTGCATATAAGTTCTTTGGCTTCTCCATTTCCTATACTATTCTTAACCTCCCTCGGTCTATTTTGTACCTACAATTTACTCTGCTTATTCCCTGTACATTTTCCCCTATTCTCCCTTCTCCCCCTCCCAGCTGATAATCCTCCAAATGATCTCCATATCTATGATTCTATTCCTGTTCTGCTTGTTTGCTTAGTTTTGGGGTTTTTTTTTTTTTTAGATTCAGTTGTTGATAGTTGTGAATCTGTTGCCACTTTAATATTCATAGTTTCAATCTTCTTTTTCTTAAGTAAGTCCCTTTAACATTTCATGTATTAATAGCTTGGTGATGATGAATTCTTTTAGCTTTTCATTGTCTGGGAAGCACTTTATCTGCCCTTCCATTCTAAACAATAGCTTTGCTGGATAGAGTAATCTTGGATATAAGTCCTCGCTTTTTATCGCTTTGAATACCTCTTGGCAGTTCCTTCTTGCCTGCAAAGTTTCTTTTGAGAAATCAGCTGACAGTCTTATGGGAACTCCTTTGTAGGTAATTCTCTACTTTCTTCTTGCTGCTTTTAAGATTCTTTATCTTTAAGCTTTGGCATTTTGATTATGATGTGTCTTGGTGTGGTCTTCTTTGGGTTCAACTTGTTTGGGATTCTCTGTGCTTCCTGGACTTGTATGTCTATTTCCTTCACCAAATTAGGGAAGTTTTCTTTCATTATTTTTTCAAGTAAGTTTTCAATTTCTTGCTTTTCCTCTCCTCCTTCTGGCATCCCTATAATTCAGATGTTGGTATGTTTGGAGATATCCCAGAGGCACGATCTTAGTTTGTTTGTTTGTTTTTTTATTCTTTTTTCTTCTTGCTGTACTGGTTGAATGCTTATTTCTTCTTCGCATTCCAAATTGTTGATTTGAATCCTAACTTCATCCCCTGCACTGTTAGTTCCTTGTGCATTTTTCTTTATTTTACTTAGTGTAACGTTCATTTCTTCCTGGGTCTTTTTCATTTTGTTACTGTGCCCAGTGAGGTCTTTGAGCATATTGATCACCAGTGTTTTGAATTCTGCATCTGATAGGTTGGTTATCTCCTTTTCATTTATTTTTTTCTCTGGGGTTTTGTTCTGTTCTTTCATTTGGGCCATATTTCTTTGTCTCCTCAATTTGGCAGCCTCCCTGTGTTTGTTTCTGCATATTAGGTAGAGCTGCTTTGACTCTCTGTCTTAGTAGCATAGCCCATCCAGATGAATGTGGCTTCTTTAAATCCTTGGTTGTCAGACTTTCATACAGCTCAGTTTTCTGATGGTTTGGGTTGTTACTTGTTTTGAAGTCTAGTTGCAGTTCTTCCTGTGGTTGCATGAGGAGGCAAAACATGTTTACCTACACCTCCATCTTGACTGGAAGTCCTGGAAAAAATTTGATCAATCACACATATCACCATCCAAAGATTCTTATTCTTGTCTCCCAGTATTGTTTGAGTCAAGTCATTCTTCTTTTTAAGTCCTTCTTTGGGCCTGATAAAACAAATGAAACTCCTGGACTAGAATTTGAAGCCCTCCAATGATTGGTCCCCCTATAAACTACCATAATTTTCTCTAGCTCTTGATCATTGAGTATGGTGTTTATGCCATTTTGTTTACTTCCTTTGGAGAGTTACCCTGCTCCCACTAAATAATATTGACTGGTCTCTATGATAGGCATAATATGCCTCAGTCTTCAGGACTGGGCAGACTGAGACCTCCCTGGAATTTTTGTCAGAACTATATGGGAAGTCTTTTTGTATTGAGTCTGGTAAACTGGTAGACTATGAATCTTGGGCCATGATGTCCAATATGTGGAAAAATCCTCTAGTAGTCTATTTGGGCTACCATAACATAACAACACAGACTAGGTGGCTTCAATAGCATAAATTTATTTTCTTGCAGTTCTGGAGCATAGAAGTCAAAGATCAAGGCGCTAGCAGGGTTGGTTTCTGGTGGGGCCTCTCTGCTTGGCTTGTAGATGACTACCTTCTACCTTTGTCTTCACCTGCCTTTTCCTTTCCTCTGTACATACACAATCCTAGTGGCTCCTCCTCTTCTTATGAGGACACCAATCTTATTTGATTAGGGCCCCAACTTATGACCTCATTTAGCCTTAATTACCTCTTTCAGTGCCCCATCTTCAAACATACTAACACTGGGTGGTTAGGGTGTCAGCACATGAATTTGGGGGGAATATAATTCAGTTTATAACAGACCCCGTAGAAGAAATGGAGAGAAAGGTGGAACCCCAGTGACATTGTTTTTAGGCTGAGGGTATAGTAAATCAACCTTACCCCTCTAAATATTCCTTTTTTTTTTGCAAATGACAAAAGGTATATTAGAAATGAACAAAAACACTCTTTTACTATAAACTGAGAAGAAATAACATGATCCATATATGTTTGTTTACATTGCATCTTAACCAAAGACATACTCACTGTAGGCATCTCCATTATTTTACACATGTGAAGGTGGCCTTAAGAAAAATTTTGTTGCTTTAGTAACTTCCCTAAGCACAATTATTAGAAGATTCAGCTGTTCTGATATTTTATACCCCATCATTAAGCAGAGATGAGAAAACTTTGGAATTCGACAAGAATCTGTGTGCTTACCACTTCTGAGCACTGATTATAAAAGCTTCTACTTTTAAGTAGAAATAATAATACCCATTCCCTTTTCGTTTATACATAGAAAGAACCACAGGTGATATCCAAGCCAATTGTCTAAACTTAAAGTATTAATACTATATTTAGAGGTTAAAATTGATAATACTTATGATACTCAACATGAGAGATAAAAACAAAGAGAAACAAAGACTGGCTAAATCATATCTCCCCATACTTTCCCCAATTCCATCTCGTGGCTGAAACCCAGCTTTGAAGCCAAGGTATCTGTGCTGAAGGATACAATTGAGGGGGAAAAAGTGAATCTACAAAAAAGCTTATATCTTATCCATAGAAAATGCAACCAGATTTATTTATTATTTAACCCTTCATGCAGAGAAAAACTTCCATTCAGCTATGCAAAGTATGGAACTCTAAATGCTGAGCTTCTTAAGCACAGAAAACATTCCCTGATCCATCTCTATGTCCCTTACACCTACTATCTTGCTTGGCCCAGAGTCAGGAATCAAGTTACTTTTTAATTAATAAGATAAAGACATACTTATAACCTTGAATGATAATGACAATGGCAACTTACTAAAGATGTGTCTGATGAGCCTAAAATACTCCAAATTTTCAACCCAGACTCCCAAAAGGGTGTGAGATAGAATGCAGTTAACTCTTGATAGGCCATGACTAAAGTTTTATGTCTATATGTTTATGTTTATAAGTCTGGTTTTAAACTTTAGTCATAAATTTGGTTTTAGAAGCGCCATTAGATTACATTTATAGGAATTACATTAGATAGGAAAATCTGGGTTCTTCTTTGGGGAATTCCACAAACAAAGTCTTTAACACTATACCAGTTGCTTAATTCCCTTAATAGATAAAAGTTCAATTAAGTCCATCCAAATGCTCTAACTACAGTTGATTAACAATTAATTTGAAAATGAAAAATTTTATAGCTTCTGCCATGAAGTTGAAATCTACCTCTCCGAACTGATTTCCTAAAAATTCATCAGTTCCCTCTAGCCTGTCCTGGGCGTCCCTTTTATGCTGGCCACTGACCCATTTCCTTCTGCTGAGATTTCCTCCCTGCTCTTCTCACCAATCTCTTAACCATTCTTCAAGGCCCAGACCCATGTCTCTCTCCTTGAAGTCACTTATGCAGAGCGTATGTGAGCCCCTCAAGGACAGAGCACAACTTACTCTTTTGGCTGCTGCCTCCAGCTCTGCCCCCTCCATACTGCAGAGAGCCCAGCATGGAGGAAAGGAATATTGTGGCTTTCTGCTCCCTTTCCTCCCATGGGACTTCATAGCCTTCATGCTACTCAACACAAGATCCCAAGACTTAAAACGAGTGAAGAGACTGAAGACCTCTGTACCACAAGTTAGTCACTGACTGGGCAGAAGTTTCTGACACCTGTTTTCTCATGTCTGTTTTGAATCTGGAGTGTCTTGATTTGTTTAGGGGACATTTGGAATGGGTCACAGACAGGCTTAACTGTCAGCTGGCTTCAGTGTCTCACTGCTGACATGTATAGTCCTTAGGAAGACAACTAAAGAGTCCAGCAATTGACAATTAAGCTAATTTGTATAAAATAATCTTTGACTTTCTCACTATCAATATATACGTGGTTTCTGCAAAGTTACAGAAACAGCTGTAAAATATCCTAAAACAGTAATTTTCAATATCATTCATGGAAACTAATCTTAGAAAATTGTTTTATCTTCCATTTCTTGCATATGTGAATCTAAACCTAATCTGCTCTTCAGATGCAACATAGGTTCATGATTCTGTCCCAAAGTGTAAAATCAAAATTTAGTATCATAACTCCCAGCTAAATGTCACACTAATCCATCTGATGACCTTTCTGTAATATAACAGTGCACATGGTGTCAAAGCTGCCTGCCAATCTGAGGGTTCACAGTCTGGAGTAAGCAAACACTGGCCGAATCCCATTCCTGCCCCAAAAAGAAGTAAGAGAGGCTTTTGTAGGTTGCAAGTCCTGTCTGGTTTATTTATAAAGCAATAAATATTAGAAGCACAAATAAATTGCACGTGTGTAAACAAACTGTACAATGATTGATGAGAGATGAGGGAGGGTGGGTCGGAAGACTCCAAGAAGCATAATACTGTCATCCTGAATGAAGGCAGACTAAGAGAAAAGGCACCTCCTCAGAAGCATTTACGGTGGACAATGGATGGGCCTGCCTCATCATACTCTTGCTTGCTGATCCACATCTGCTGGAAGGTGGACAAAGAGGCCAGGATGGAGCCTCCGATCCACACAGAGTACTTGCGCTCAGGGGGAGCAATGATCTGCAGAAAGAAAACAAAAGCTTCCAGGCAACTCTGAAGCAACAGATCAAGCCAGATGTTGAGGAGACTAAGAAAAAATATTAGATATTAATTTACTGTTGTGTAAGATACTTCATACTAAAAATTAATACAGTGAGTCAAGTTTTATGCACTTTTCCTCTACTTCATTATTTCTATTATCAAGGGCTTTACAAAATAGAATTTTCCACTTCTCTGAACTCAAGTAAAATGTGGCAAAAAGCTAAATTTCCCACTTCTCTGAACTTGAGTATGATGTGGCAATAAGCTAAAAGCCCCAAAATTGAGAACTTTTAAAACAAGGGGTTTTTTTCTTCAAAAATTATTTTCCTACTTCATTGAAAGCTTTTTTAAAGTCTCCTATCTTGGGAAAAGTGCTAGAAAAATCAGAAAAAGGTGCTAGAGTAGCTAAAAGGTAAAGTTTTTAGTAGACAGAAAACTCAGTGTGAGGGGAAAGGACTTAGGGATATGTTCTGCTTGGAATACCAAGACCCACTTTGGCTCCCCCGGACACAGAAGTTCGTTACCTTAATCTTCATGGTGCTGGGGGCCAGGGCAGTGATTTCCTTTTGCATGCGATCAGCAATCCCAGGGTACATAGTGGTTCCTCCAGATAAGACGTTGTTGGCGTACAGGTCTTTGCGGATGTCAATGTCACACTTCATGATGCTGTTATAAGTTGTTTCATGGATGCCAGCAGATTCCATGCCTAGGAACACAAAAATCATGGTGCACTTAGGCCAGAAGGCCAGGGTGGAGGGGTGAGAATAGGACTCCTCTGTGTTGGTGAACTGTCTCCATTTGTCTCTGAAACATATGTTCCTTCATAAGATACACTGAAGGCATTTGCAGAACAGGTGTCTCTAGACATGCTCACAGTCCCCAACAGACTGCCAAGAAACAAACAATTGTGTTTAGCACCTGTCTGGAGTGAACACTTGTTGATTCCACCAGACGGATGAAGATGTATTGGAAAAGGATAAGGTGTACATTTAAGTTAAATTCATGTAAGTTTCATTTATGGACTAAAATAAGATTCTCAGAAGCTTCTTTTTGTAAATCATTCCTTAGGTAAGATGCTTGGTGACATATAAATGTTATTACTATGAGTGTGATTGATGTTGCATTTAACAATGAGTAACTTAAAAGGAAAGTCCAGCTGTTTGTTAATGGAGCTCATCGGAATCAATCAGCACCCTTGTGTAATCATCTCTTTCCTGCAGATATGGATTACTCAGTTACTACTCTGTCTCATCCTTTCTTTTGAGATAAAGTCAGTGTATCATCCTTTATCATCTCACTGCAACTGAACACTGATGGCCATCCCTTTAATGAGCCATCAGAACCTGAGACTGAACTGTGTGGGACTCCAAGCTATGACTTTTTTTAACTCAAGGGCTGCTTAATCCTTTAGATTTTACTCTGGGTCCTCCCAAGATTTCCAGGGAAAAGTTCTACTTCTGTACCAGACCCTACCACTCACCGATGAAGGAGGGCTGGAAAAGCGTCTCAGGGCAGCGGAAGCGCTCATTGCCAATAGTGATGACTTGGCCATCAGGCAGTTCATAGCTCTTCTCCAGGGAGGATGAGGAAGCAGCCGTGGCCATCTCGTTCTCAAAATCCAGAGCAACATAGCACAGCTTCTCTTTAATATCACGGACAATTTCACGTTCAGCTGCAGAGATAAAAGTTATCGCAGTCAGGCTCTGAAGAATGAAGTCAACTGTGGGAGGTAGATGGATTCACTGGTAAAGGGAAAAAGCAGACACATGCTGTAGCACGTGAGACACACACTCACCAGTAGTGACAAAGGAGTAGCCACGCTCGGTGAGGATCTTCATGAGGTAGTCGGTGAGATCCCGACCTGCTAGATCCAGACGCATGATGGCATGGGGCAGAGCGTAGCCCTCATAGATGGGGACATTGTGAGTTACACCATCCCCAGAGTCCAGAACAATGCCTGTCAGTGGACATAGACAAGAACGAGGTGAATCCGTGGCGATACCACTGCTCTTAGCCGTGTCAGAGCCTACTTCCAATTATGGCTAAGATAAACTAGCGCTGGGCATGGATCCAGATAAAATTAGATCCCTTACACATGAGGAATAAAAATGAGCACAATGAATGCTAAATTTGAAGCCAGCCATAGCTCATCCTTTTAAATATTGTAGTAGATAAATTTCCCCAGGACACTATCAAATGACCATCCCTTTTATCAGCATTAGCACATGAGGTAAACATCCAGGTGTGTTTTTCTTTCCTCCCGTCTAACTCACACGTGTTTCTCTCTCTCTGTTGACTCAGACCCTTTGGGGAATGTGGGTTCTCCTCAATCATGTTTGCCTAGGGGCTGTAATGTTATGAACACACACCAATGACTGCTGTGTTCCAGGTTGATACATTGTTTGGAGCCTCATCATGTGACACCACATAGTTATAGCTCTTAGACATACACGTGCTGTGAAACTAACCTCTGGGAACTCTGGTTTCCTTTCTCTCTTAGCACCCATACCTTCCCATGGAGTATGAGAGAAGGGATCATTTCAACTGGGGAGACTGATTCACAGCAAGGTCAATGACTTGGGAATGTGATTAATCAGTGACTGTCCCCAGAGCCCAACTATACCTGTGGTACGGCCAGAAGCATACAGGGACAGTACTGCCTGGATGGCCACATACATGGCGGGGACATTGAAGGTCTCAAACATGATCTGGGTCATCTTCTCACGGTTGGCCTTGGGGTTCAGCGGGGCTTCGGTGAGCAGAGTGGGGTGCTCCTCAGGAGCCACGCGGAGCTCATTGTAGAAGGTATGATGCCAGATCTTCTCCATATCATCCCAGTTGGTGATGATGCCATGCTCAATGGGGTATTTCAGGGTCAGGATACCTCGCTTGCTCTGGGCCTCATCACCTACATAGGAATCCTTCTGACCCATACCCACCATAACGCCCTATAAGAAGAAAAAGATGGGAAGATCAAACTTCCACCATGTCAGGACTATAACTGATGCCTTATGAATTTACATCTAACTGCCCAAGTCAATGAATACCTCGTGAAGACCAGAAATAACAAACAATAGCATTTTAGCCCAATTTAGAAATATCACTTTAAATCAATCTAGTATCTTTTTCTCACTCACCCCCACCCCTGCAAAAAAAGGTATAATTTTACTGTTCAGAATATAACTGGGGGAAAGGGAACAATGCTCACTCCCTGAACTAGAGCCTCACCTCATTTTAAAAATACCATAATTCCTTCATTAAATTATGAAGCTCATCACCCATGTCAACTGGAATCTAAATGACTGCATTGTGAAATGACCGAATTCCTGACACATAGTATTACTCCTAAGAAGAGCTTCTGACATTCATCAAGTGAACATGAAGAGCTGGGTCGGCATGCCAGTGAAATCCAGCCTGGCCAGAGCAGTCCTGGGCTCATCGCTCACCGGCACTGAGGATCACAGCTCTCCTCTCTGGCAGCCTGTCTGACCAGGCATGTGGCAAAACCAGAGGGTGGTATTTCTCTTAATAAACAAGGTGGTATGTCACTATCACCATGGCACTTACTGACTCTGTCACGTCTGGCTTCTAAAAATGCATCAGCCAGGAAGCAGATAGATTACAGCTTTGGGGAGCTCTGTAAGCTGGGTGTGAACAAGAGGGAGGAATGTGGCTTGGCTCCTGGTTGGTTGAGAGAAGTTACATTATTACGTTTTGAACAGGACTGAAAAGAGAGGCCAAGGAGTAAAGTGAAGTGTACAAAAGAGAGAAGACGCTGAAGACTGAAAATGCAGGTCAGGAGTGGGGAGAGAAGCTGCTGCCTTCTCACACCAGGGAGGCGGACCTTTGGAGAGTTGTGTCCCTGAAGTGAAGAGGAAAATGCACATTTCACACCCTTCGCTGAAGGAGGGTGTGAGAATTGCTTGTCTTGGTTTGGATTTGAAGCTCAGCCTTTTCCTTATTTGACCTAAGAGTTCATGAAACAGGAGGCTCAGGTGAGACATTTCCTAGACTGCTGGGCTGAAGAGGTGGCAGGAGGGGTCTGGAGAGGGGCTGGGGATGCTCCCCACGACAACGAGATGGGTGGACAGTTTACCTGGTGACGCGGGCGGCCCACGATGGAAGGGAAGACTGCGCGCGGCGCGTCATCGCCCGCGAAGCCGGCCTTCACCAGCCCGGAGCCGTTGTCGCATACCAGGGCGGTGGTCTCCTCGTCGTCGCACATCTTCGCGCAGCTTCAGCGGGGTCTGCAGGTTGAGGAAAGTGAGGTGGCTCACGCTCAGTGCCTACAGAGATGGCCTTCTCTGCGTCCGGGGAAGAGGGAACAGAGCAGAGGGGGTTTGGAGGACGGGGAACACCTGCCACCTCCGTTCCCTTCGGGCAGAAAAGGAGAGGGTGGGAGGACACAGCGGGGACTGGGGGTAAGAGGGCGTAGAGAAGGGGAGAGGAACCACCCAGGCTTCCTGGCCAGGAGGCTCACCCTCTGTCCCAGGTACAAGGAGGGACAGTCACCTCTTACCAGGTCCTCCCCAGTCCTTTACATTTTCGCCTTTTCAGAAACTGGGAGCCCACTTTGGCCCCATCAACAATCCCATTCGTGCCCGTGCCCCACCTGGAGGGAAAAGAGCACGAGAGCAGGGATCCCCCAACTTCGTGCACCCTTCTCCAGTGACTTCTCAGGACAAAAGAAGTTAGAATCAAATCCACAAGTTTGCACTCTTAAAAATGAAATTGCCGGAGCCGCCGAAGCTGCCGGAGCGCCGGGCCCTGGCTCTGAGAGGGCTAGGCGGCGGGTCCCGATTGGAATGCGGGGTGGGAAGGGCGAGGCAGAGGCGGTGGCACTGACTCACCTTCCGCGGGTCAGGCTCAGCTCGGCTAGTCTAGGGCGGCGGTAGGCGCTGGGTGTCTGGCGCCGAATGCGCTGCTTTATAGCGCGCTGATGGACGGAGTCAGTTGGAGCGACCGGGGGCAGGGGTGGGGGGCCCCGGTCGGCCACCTTGCCTTATTTGGTCTCTTTCGTACCACTGAGAAGCGCCGAGGCCATTCATGGAGCCAAGGGCAAGGGAGAGGATCAGCCAGGGGGCCCCCCGGACCTTGTAAGGAAGGGGAGGGGGTAACCTGGGGATGGCCAAATAGGGAGCTAGGGAGGGGCAGGCCGTGAAGGGTCGGGGGCAGGGGAAGACTAAGTGACGCCAGCCCACCCCTCCCCCTTCCTAGGTGGGGGTGATCCCTGGGTGTGCTGTGGGCTGGTTCCTCCCAAGCCTCGCCAGTCTACCAGACCGTAAACCCCGTAGAAGCCAGAAGGCTTGGCACCCTGCCCTCTGCCGAGGGGTCCTGACAGCCACACCAGGGCAGCACAGGGGCGACAGCAGCTTCTCATCTCCCAGGACCCGGCGCTGCAGGACCAGAGCCCTGGGAGGCCTCATGGGCCCAAAGGGCACCACAGCAGCAGATTTGAGCTGCCAGAAAAGGGGCACCTGGGACAGGTCACCCTTCTGGTCTAGTCTCCACCAGCCTGGAAGACTTTACTCCAGGAGCTGGGGCTGTGCTCCTCTGGAGCAGAAAGCTGAGATTAACCAAGCACACCCTATAACCAAGGACACCCTAGTCCCCAACCCATGCATGGCCCAGGGTCTGGTCAGGGAGAAGGCTAAGGACAGCAGCTCTGAGCGATCCGCCCGGTGCTGCTGGAGAGGCGTTCAGGGTCACCCCGGCTCAGATATCAGGTAGCGCTCCATGCTGCAGGGGTTTTGCTCACGCTCAGACTCTGGTCTTTATCCAAAGAGGATCCCCTGCTGCCAAAGCCAATGAAGAAACAAATGCCAGAAGTAGCTTGTCTACTTGCTGGTGGATAGCTGACTGTCTATAAACTGGGGGCAAAGGCCTTCATTCCAGGTGGAGACAAGAATGAGAGAGCAATTTCTTGCCAAGAAGATAACCGTGACTTCAACCATTTAAACATTCATCATAGGGACAGACGGTGTTATCATAACTAGCGAAGAGTTAGAAAAGCAGAGTCTCAGGACCCACCCTAGAGCTGCTAAAGGAGAATCGGCATTTTAGCCAGATGCCCAGTTGATTTATATGTACATTAAAGTGTGAGAAGTATAAATGACTGGGGTCAGCTTCTTCACGGCAATAGATTTCTGAAGGATCTTGGGGCTTTAGAGAAGGGAACAGAAAAACGACGTGATGCGGGGAGAAGGACATGAGATCAGAGAGACACAAGAAGGACACAGATCACTGGTTTGCCCTGGGGTGCCCTGTATTCTCAGTTTTCTACTGGCACTCTGATTTTTAATGCTTGTGTTTTTCCTCCTGTTAACACCAGTTAAAAATAGAAAACTGGGCACAGGCATCTATCTCTAGAGTGGTCTTGGATTGATATGCTGAGGAGGCCTGCTGATTAGATACTTGACCAGACTGGGGAATGCTGGACCCTCCCTGCTGAGCTCCCTAACCATGTTTGGGTTAGTTTGGAGAAGAAACCATGGGAGCAGCTGGGTGATGGAGCCAGGTGAGGGGCCTGACTGGGGTTTCCCTCCACCACACAGTAGGTCTTTTACAATGAAAATGACGGGATGCAAAGAGCAGAGCTGCCTTGGCTCAGGTACATGCAGAAAGACAAAAAAAAAAAAAGGAGAAGAAAAAGGGAAAAAGAAAAATGCTGTTACAGCCACACAGCCCTGGGTTCAAATCCTGCCTCTATCACTTACTACACATTTATTTGATCTTGGGCAAATCACTTCACTTTCCTGAACCTCAGTTTCCCCCCCCAAAAGGAACACAATAACTCTTTTCTGACAAGGGTTATTAATTATTATGGTAATTAGGGATACCTGGAAAAACACATAGATGATAAATGATTACAGTTCAGTCACAGTGATGCTTTTGGAGGCAGCTGTAGCTCTCACTTTTAAAGAATCAGGTCCATTTCACTTATCTATTGATTCAGCAAATATTTATAAGATAAGAATTGTGCTGGGCACCGGGATAGTTGATAAACAAACCAGCCTTTACAGGATAGACTGCAGGGCAGTTACAGGAAAGTCAGGGACAGTTACGCTACCTGCTGGGAAGGAAAGGAGGGAATCACTGGGATAGTCACTAAAAGAGGGAGCCACTCAAAAGAAAGCCTTCCTTCATTGTTTTAAAAGGAACGTGGGATTGAAGTTCATGAACGTTTGGGTGAACAAAAGTAGATAGTAGACAATTTCTACTTGGGAGTGGCTGATGGCAGATCCCCTTGTTCACGGCCATATGGGCAAGGAAGCTCCTGGAAGGTTGAGCTTGTCACTGAATGCCATGGTTACTGACCTGAATCCTTTACAAAAACCCCCCTGGCTTGGGAAGCCAAGTCCAGCCCATGCGCCTCTGGGCCAGTCTGTTCCGGTGGGGGCAGGCAGGCCAGCGGGTCACTGAGACCAGTTTCATGAAACAACCTTCGCCCTCAAAACAATTTCATTATTTTCCACGTAGAACAAAAGGTACTTTTATATACCTTGTATTTGTGGTCAGAAAGAACACTTTTCCCTTAAAGATCTATGATGGTTTGATATTTATTCATTGTAGTTCTGCTCAATTTCCACTTTTAAAAGTTTGAATCCTATTTCATGTACTGGGTAGAGCAAAAGAAGGTTTACAGTTGTTCATATGGAAAATAATACAATAAATAATAAATGGTAAGAATAAGCTGTGTTTCCAGCACTCACAACTGTAAACCTATTTTTGCCCTGCCCTGTATTTTAAATATAAGTCAGTGGGAAAGTAGGATGCAGTGACTGATTTTCACTTGGCACGATTTTTCAGGGATCCATTTCATTTAAAAATTGAGATTGGTTTCTGTCAAACCTACTTAAGTAGGTTTATTAAAAATGACTTTGTCCTCTGTGGTGCATTGTAGATATTCCCTTTTTAAATATTGTGGTAAAATACACATAACATAAAATTTACCACGTTAACTTTTAAAATTGTACGTTCAGTAGTGTTAAGTACACTCACATTGTTGTGCAGCCAATCTCCCCATTTCACTTTTAATGCGAATTGTGACTGAAGTGACGATTTCAAGCCCAGAAATGGCTTGCCATGCAGTTTGGGAAAAACAGGTTTTTCCCCTGAGGAGTGAGGATTCAAATCCAGGTGCCTGACTTAGCGCCCTGTTCCTCATTACCGTCCCAAATGCCTCCAGGGCCACTTGGGCTGCTGTCCTCCGAGCAGAATGTGGGAACCATTTGCGGCCAAATTACCTGGACTGCCTAATAGAACCTCAGTTCCTCGGTTTCATCCTGGGACATTTCATCTGCATTTTAAATAAGACACCGCCCCTTTCCCCCAGGTGACTGATGGAGCTAGACAGATTTAGCAGCGCTGCCTGCTTGTTCCTTTCTAGGCCTGCGGAGTTTGCTGAATGCTGCCCAAGCTGCCAGTGCTGGCCGAGTCGAGGTTGGCTGACCTTGAGCCTCCCAGTGGGATGGCAAAACCCGGGTGTGTCCCCAGGGCTCTTGAGGGCCAGCAAGGTCCTCCAGGCAGGGACAGACCAGGAGGGAGACGTGCAGGGCAAGCTGAAGGAACAGAAGGTGGGACAGTTCCCAGTGCCCTTGCCTCAAGGGAAGCCTGTTTCATCCACCATCTGCTGGGATCTGGAAGGGAGCGCCCGGCTTCCTCCAGGCACTGGGGGATTAGCAGTTACTTATCTCAGCTGTTCCTCCCCTCGGAGGTGTCGCGGTATTTACAGAGAAGCCAGAAACAGACTTAATTCCTCCCCAGAAGCTCCCTCTGTCTCCTCCTGCAGCCCCTGCATTCCATGGGCCAGGAGGAAAGGGAGGCTCTTTCTGGACCAGACAGTGTTGGGGTGGGGAGAGCCAGCCTTCTTCAACATTTCTATTTTCTTCCCCTACACATTTGTTCACTCCCACTGCCCTCTGGCTGGAGCTGGGTTTCAATTTTCATTAAAGGAAGAAAGTGACGAGACTGAGGGATGCAGGCCCCCACACAGCCTGGTGCTCAGAATTCAATACCAAGGCATGCCTGATCTGCCACATACATGCAGCCACCAAAGAGATTACCCAAAGGGGCAGGGTGTTTCAACTCCAAATGGAGTCTGTTCTGGCAGATTCTGGCAGTCCCTGCCTTCTGACATGAGAGGACCAACTGCGATGAGTCCTTTAATAAGACTTAGAAAAGGAGAACAAAGCCAGCAAGTAGTGGGGAGGCGGGAGGTGGGAGCAGAATGAAGGGAGATCCTTTTGGGTCTTGGAGTCACATGGACCTAATGATCAAAAGGCTGTATTTTCACTCTCTTGTATCCTGCCTGGTATAGGTTCCAGAAGCCACAAAGGACTTCTAAAAGCCTTTTTGATTCCTTAAAAGGAATTTGTCCTTCAAGAATGAAATGCTTAAGTTCGCAGGTTTCTGCTTGGAAGGTATTCCTCTGAGCTCAGATTTGGCTTGCTCCCCACAGAGGCGGTGACTCTATTTATGGAGTTTCAGTTTTTCAAGCATTACCTGGAGCAAACATGCCTTTGAGAACCCAAATGTGTCATTGCCCAACCCAAGCCTGACCATGTTCCGTGCTCCCATGAGTGCTGGAGGGCCTGCGGCAGAGGGAGAGCTGTGAGCTCATAGGTACTCCTGGCACTGCTCTCGCTCCCAGGCGTAGCTCACAGGCATAGTGACGTGGAGCCCGTCTCTCCCTCATTAGAGCAGGCACACGTCTGACCCAGAACAGGAGTGGCAATAATACTAATCACTGCCATTTACTGAGCATTTAGGGAGGCTGTGCACTATCTTGGGACTGTAGATGTGCACATGGTCCTGGGGAAGCTTTCTAGGTGCAGCTGGACTGCTGGCCGGCGGCAGAGCCTGCAGAGCTGATCTCCATTCACAGAGCTGCTCTTTGATGTAATGTCAGTAGCTGCATAAGAAAGGCGCCATCATATGCACAGAAAGAGGTGCCACTGCCTCTAGGTGAGGATGTTGTGGTGGGCATTCATCAGAGGATGCGGTCTTCTTTTTGAGTCTCTTGGAACAATTTCCTGTCTGGTGTTACAACCAAGAGCAGTAGCACTTCTACTGAGTGACTGGTTTGTTTTGATCCCGTGGATCCTGAATCTAGTGATTAACCAGGTTTTCCCTTTGGTAGTGGCTAAGGAAAATCCTAAAAACACATGTTTGGTCCAATTGTTAACGTGATTATAAATTATTATGATTTACTTTATGGACCTACCTTTGTTTTTCATTTTTCTATTTCTTCCATTTTTAACTTCTATTTGTCTTTGTAAGTTGCTGTATATCCTTTTGTGGGACAAGACAAAGGATGGATTGATGGACAGATGGATGGATGGATAGATGGATGGATAAGAATGTGCTTTGGAGACAATGGAGAAAATATTTGAAATTAGAATTGGCATGATCACTGCACAGGTAGCTGGGAATCTGAGCTGAATGTCTGTAGGGTTCTTCCATCTCGATGTGAGCATACATTGCTTAAGGAGAACACTCACTGCCTATACATTATCATACCATTTGACTTCCCTTTTAACATCATAGCGAGTATCAATATAACTGGCCATCATTGTAGAAATAACATGTGCTTTTTTGGTAAACTAGCAAACACTAAACAGGAAAGCACAAAGAAAAAGACATGTCTGGTTGGGTTTTTAAAGCCCTATATTTTAACCTCCCTAAAATAAAACTTAACGTGATATAAAATTTATGAGGCCTCAGCTTCCATAGCTACTTACAGCCGCTGGGTAGAGAAAAGAAAAATAGCTTCCTATTCTGGTAGTTGCAAGAATGTACACTTGTTCTTCAGAGAGACATGCAATGCAAGGAATTTGCATTAAAAGCATTTCTTGATTTTACTATTATAATCCAAATTATCTCAAGTCAACAGCTGGACCCGAAGAATGCCCAACTGGGGCAGGCTGCGCCCTAGGGATTACACCACCCATCTTTCACTTATATTTTAGAAAGTGGGTTTTAGTTTCCAACTCAGCTGTTGAACTCTTTCAAAACTACAGTCTAAAAACAGAGCTCTCACAATAACATAAACCTAAACCATGTAAGTATATTGCTGAAGGCTTTTTCTTCATGCGGTGAGTTTGAAAGCAGTTGTTCTGGGAACATATATACAACTCCTCTTCATGAAGACTACAAATAACCAATTTATCTTACTGTCACCATCTCTAACTTAATTTCATAAACTAAAAAATCATAAAAATAAAGGCTTTGCCTAAAGTCAAGCATCCATGCCACCTAGGGGAAGAAAACAGAGATTATGCCTCCAAAATAAAAGCAACCAAAATGCCTTCTCAGGCCCTTTCTCAGGTGACAGTGTGGGCACTGTCACAAATAAGTAGGTCTGGGTGCTTTGGGTGTTGCAGAGAAGAGGCAGCCCTCCAGAAGAGAGAACAGAATACGCCACTAACCCGTGATGTGACTTTGAAAAGTGATCAGAAAAAGTCTTGAGCATGACCCAAAGGATGCGACCAAGTTCAGTGTATGTATCTCCAGAGAAATACCTGCAAGAACTGGATAGACCTGAGCTGAGAACATTCTTTACAGAAGAACAAGAAGATGAACTTCTGATAAGTTAACTCTATTACAGATTATATTAAAATATGCAATTTTCCAGGGAGAGATTCCATATATATAACTGCCACAAAAGATTCATGCTAGGTTCGTCTCTCCACTATGGCTACAGCATCTTCTCTCTGTGTCCTCGGTCCCATGACACAGGAGTCTAGAGCTCTACTCCCAAGGGTTCGGAAAGGGGGCCCTAAAACCTAAAGTCACCTTACCCTCAAGTCTGGCATAATCATCACTGTTGGTGTCCACCCAATGATCCTGTCACTAAGCTACGGGTCCAAGGTGATGGGTGGCACTGAGGAGAGGATGATGGGAGCAGTATGCAACCCCTCTGCCTGTCCCATGAGTTTCTACCCGAATAGAACACTGACAGAGATCAACCAGAAACACGTGCTGATGCAGGTGCGAGGGCGGAGTCTCGCTTTCACACTTGCAATGGAAAACCTTAGATAAGCTCTGCTCGTGATGCCCAACTCAGGGATGTGAGTCCCAAAGTGGTGATGGAAGGGGCAGAACTGACCCATGGAGCAGAAGCTCATGGAGCAGAGACTCACGGAGCAGAAAGCCACGTTTATTAGAACAGCTCCAGTATTTGGGAAGTGCCCGCACCTCAGGCCTAAATATCACACCCTAAAACATTGTTCCATAGCTTATAACTGTATCTAGTCAGATTCTCCTTTGATCTATCTGGAAGCTAACCTTTATTCTGATTAAATATAAAAAATGAAATGTTAAGCTTGCCAGCTCTCTCACCTGGAACATGTTTGTGTGAATCGGAGAGAATCAGTCATGAGTAAAAGATTTATTGTTTCTATTTCCGGTGTGTCATAGAGCTGTCACGTGGGTAGGTCAAGTACACCTGTCCAAAGCATCTGATTCAGCCACAGTCATGTAGACAGGGTTTTAGAAGCCTTAAAGTTGGGGTTGGGCAGCAGCTAAAATGGACAGATGCTCCTCGTTTTCTCAGATATTTGTGGGTGTGGAAGGTCTAGAAACGTTTCATACTGTCACCACACTGAAATTGTGACATGCGGGAATATACTGTTTACAAAAAGTGGGGCATGCTAGGAAAAGATAGTATCCTATTGTCAGAGTTTGTGTCATTCCCGATAAAGTATTTTTTATCCCCCTAGTCTCTGTGAACATCGTTTAAATTCTCACCATCGACCAAGAAGACCTCCAGGTCTCAGTGACTGATTTTGAGCAAAGGGCTTCAAATAATTTCACTGGGAGAGTCAGGCTTGCTGTTGTTACCTGTGGGGAAACTCTCTCATTTTAGAAATAATTAGCAAAATATTTCAGATGAATAAACTCTTTAATTTAAAAAAACGCTACTTCTGCCCTGGCTGGTGTAGCTTAGTGGATTAAGCTCCGGCCTGTGAACCAAGATATCAGGGTTCAATTCCCAGCCAGGGTACATGTCTGGGTTGCAGGCCAGTTCCCAGCAAGGAATGCACAGGAAGCAACCACACAATGATATTTCTCTCCCTCTCTCCTTCCGTCCCCTCTGAAGATAAATAAATAAATAAATAAATAAATAAATAAATAAACACACGCTACTTCTAACTAAATAAAATCAAAATAATGGTGCTTATTGTGTAGATAGAGATATGAACAAAAAATTTTAATTTTGTAGCCAAATGGATGGGGTTCCCTTGAAATCAAGGTGTGGTTAAGGCAATCTGTCTGTCTAAGTGATATTAGTTAAATGCCTTCTCTGGGCAAGGCATTGTACCAGGTAGAGCAAGGAATATTAGAATAAATGGGACAGGGCTTGCGCACCAAGACAATGTCTATACTACACTAGTGGTACACCAGTCCAGCCATCCACCACAAAGATCTGTGCTAAGCAACATAAAAGAGGTATTTGACAAAGGCTGGGAGTGAGGGTGGAAAAAGGGAGAGAGCACTGCTCATTAGACACTTGGTCAAGGCTTCATGGTCAATGGATTTTGAGCTGAGCCTCTAAGAGCTAACTGCCTTATAGGTTCCCTCCCGGCTCCAAAACGCCAATTCTTCATAACTTTGTAAATGACTTAGAGAGATTGTACTGTATCACTGAGGGACAGAGAGGTTTAAAAAATTAGAAAAACCTGGGGGGGGGTAATTAGTAAGATTTAGTATATTGTGCTATATTTGAGAAATTATTTTCTATCCTAATCATTTTTAATGGGGAACACAGACACAGATATGTTGTTCCCCTTTGGAGTAATTTGTTTCTTTAACAGATACTTACCGAGTGCCCAGTACATACCACTTGCTGCTCTTCTGGGGAGATAACTTGAGGTTCTATCAAGTCAGAAATAAGCACACTACTGAAGGCCCCAAAGACACGGTGATTTCAGATGAAAAGTGTGAAATGTGTGTGTGTGTGTTCAAGGGCAGGCACATCTTAGTCTTCATGAATTGAAAGCTAACAGAGACCCTAGAGAGAATTCTCCCCCACTTACCACAAGTCACTGCCCAAGACTGATTGCATAAATCTCCAGGGACTGAGAAGTTGCAAGTTCATCTGAAGTTAGAAACCTTATCTAACTAAACACATCGAAACTGTTAGCTCAGGGGTGAAGGTTGAAGGGCAAAGAGAAAGGAATCTGTTACATTCGCCATTTCATATTTATGTATTGTTTGAATATTTTCCAGAACTGTGTATTAATTTTATAAATTTAAGAAAGGAAGAAAAAGTCTAATTTAACATCTTCTTGCTTGAAGCCCAGCATGTTTTTGTCTTGCTGAGCCAATGGAGATTTCTTCATAATAACCTCCACATCCTTGGAGAAAAATACTGTCTTTCGCCAGCAGTGCTGATTTTAAAATTGTTTTCATATTTGGTCAATAATCTAACTCTGCTCCAAGATTTCCATGTGCAATAAAATTTCTTTTAGCCAAATTGGTTATATGTTGGATTTCTGTTTAAATGGAAAACAACAACCATTGTTTGGAGAATTGATCTCATTTGAATACACCCACACGAAACTACAGAGAAGATAATTTAATTTTCTTTGGTGCTTCAGAAGTTCTTTACAGAATATTCTCATTTGGAAAACAAATTCTTGTCACACTCGATTGGCATGATATATGTGACAGATGTAGAATGTTGAGCTAAACTAAAATTGTGACATCCCAAAAAGTTGCTATATGAATTAATTGTTGGTATCAACATACCCATTATCTCTTTATTTCTCTTAAAAATCAAGTATGGATCTGACTTCTGTTTTTATTCAAGATGGAGCATCCTATTTCTTCCAGGTTCTCCCTCCTATCACCGTGGACACCACAACAAGCAAGCATAGGAAGTCTCAGAGGTGGAAAGAAGGCGAACTGCCTGGAGACTTTGGGACTGAGAAATAGCATGGTGATGAGCTCTGCTGAGGAGGCGCCAGTGTCCGTGGGCACGTGTGCTGGGTCAGGTATGATGACAGTAGGCCCACCACAGGGTGACGGAGGAGCCCAGGAGGAGGCTCTTTTCTAAACCTACTTAAGATGGAACCTGGCACCAGGAGCAGGCTCAGCACCAGAACCTAAAGATTAGAGAGGAGTGACGCTCCCGATGAATAGTATGCTGGCTTTTAAAAACATACCAACTGAGCTACTCCAGAAGCGGGTGAATGCTTTGAACCAAAAGGCCTATGTTTCAAACAAAGACAGTTGTCTCACTAAGCTCACAGGGCCTGAGGGCCTCTGCTGGGAGTACCTAGTAGAAAAGCAGAACTTAAAGGTTGGGAAGTTAAGTTTCCTGCTCTGGTCCAGATCCACAGCTGACTGAGTGATGGTTAGCCTGTGACACAGCACTGGGAGAAGGTATCTATCTATGAGGCTTGGATGTTGGCAGCCAGGAGCGAGTGGCAATAGTGGTGCAAGTGATGGCCAGAGTGGCCTGGGCATGGCAGCAGCCAGAGAAGCAGTCCGCACTTTACCTGGAGCACCTGTGAGACCCTCCCTGGGAACTCTAGGGAGTGTAGAAGAGGTGGGAACCTTAAAAAGCAGGAGGGTGTGAGAGATGGAGAAGGGAACAAGAATAGCTTTGCAGATAGGGGTTCTCAAGCAGACAGAAATCTGGACCAGTGGTTCTCAATCACGGCATGGAATTGCCTGGCGGGGTGGAGGGAGTAATGCCTGGGTCTTGCCTCCGTGAGCAATGAAAGGAGAAAGAATTCTTGTTCTGTAACACAGGGGTCCCCAACCCCAGAGCTGCCTGCTGTTCCCTCCTGCCCCCTGTCTTCCACAAAACCGGTTCTTGGTGCCAAAAATGTTGGTGACCATGCTGTAGCAGACTATCTTCAGATTCTGTTGAGTTGCACTTAACAAAAATTAAGGTATGTGTGCAGATTGGAGGAAGGAAAGAAAAGAATGTGTAGCCTCTGCTCTGGGTATGAAGTGCTCACATCAATGTGTCAGTACAATGGAAAACAGTTTAACTTTGGTCAAACGAGGGAGGGGAAAATCACAGTGTATCAGAGACCCATGCTGGACTTGTCATTCTGCCCTGCCTTCATAGTCGGGCGAGATTCCTATCCTGTGCTAATTTATGGATTTTCTCTAGTAGAAAGTAGGATGTGAATCTCACCTCCAAAGTGAAGTTGAGATATTCAAGTTAAGGAATATGGAAACAGAAATAAAAGGCAGCCAATTCACAACCAGAGTTCTTTTTCTTAAAGTGTCAGCAAGTCTCAAAGCTGATGTGTCCTATTTCGTATACATGAAAAGAATATAAGATAACACGAGGCCAGGAAGATAAACACTGTGGTTACAATTAGAAGCTCTTTTGGAGGTGTCGTCATGTCGATGTGTGATACGATATAGTTGGCACATTTTACAAAGCACCAGGAGGGCAAAAACCCCCTCTCTTCAAGGAAAAAGCCCCTCGAATGTAAGAAAAATGCTCATAATATCTGGCTACCTAGTTATCCAGCTGGGTGTTCTGGAGGGCTAGGGAGTCTCTGGGAATATTTGTCCTGCTTTCTTCTCCTCAGTTCTCCAAACCGCACTCCTTCTGTTCAGCTAATTAAAGACTCATTTGAAATTATTAAGATATTTCTTTCTTTCTTTTCTCCCCATAAGGCTAAGCCTATTGTATTACACATACACATTGTTCTCAGTTACTTAACTTAGGTTTTACACAGCTTGATCATCTAAAAGTAAAGATTCAGAGTGGAACCAAAAGCAGATCTTTTTTGCTGACTGGAGGTGCCCTTCGTATTGTATCTAGTTTAAAACAACAAAGACACAGAGAAGAATGCTAAGTGATACAGGGCATGCGTACTTAGAAGACTACTGGGGAACCTGACAGTGAAAGGAGACAATTGTGTGTTATTTTTATCAAGTACCCTTCAGCAGGCAACTGTTGACTGTCACTTGTCTCCATAGCTGGAACTCTGCTACGACCACATGTATATTCACCTCCTAATATTCATCCGAAAAAAATATAAGACATGATCTCCAAGGACTTTGTCCAGACAATCAGTGTTGAATGGAGAAAGAATTTACTAGGTTGAAGTAATCTGGGGAGGCTTCCTGAGGGAGGTAGTGTTTGGTCTTGAAGTCTAAGTGGAGTAGACCAGAAGTACAAGGAAGGGAATGGCAACCCAAATAAAAGGCACAGAAGAAGCAAAGCCACAGAGGTGGGAAATTTCAAGATGTTTTGAATGGAAACTAAGGAAAAAGGCCTGGTTGAAGCAAAATGCTCAAGGATATAGCTTACTAATAGCATTTACCAGTTTAATTAAGAAGGAAAGAGAGATGCATTCCAATGGCACTTCTTTACCAGAAACTCATTTATTTTTTAACCACAGACTATGATAATATCAGAAGCACAAGGGTAAATGTAAGTCACCCGAAGAGGCTGGTTTGGGTGCAAATGTTATAGTAATTAAACACAATATCCAGGTGGTTGACAAAAGCCCCCCGCCCCACGGGAACTCAGCATCCACCTTCTCCAGGCTTCATCCCCAGCAGATGAAGATTTATGGGGGCATTTTGCCCCTGAGAGCTCTAGCTGCCCAGCCATCTTTTTGTTTCTCTAGTCAGTTCATGATTTTATTCTCCACATTGTCTCATGCCATCACCAGTCTCTTTGAACTGTCAATGAACTCCCACTCCTGAGCCAGACTGTGAAAAGGAGTATTAGAGTGAGACTAGTGGGTGAATCCCAGCCATGACCGGGAGCCTGAAATGACATATCTGCAGCAACGTCATTTTCTAGGACTTGTCCTTTCCTTCCCTGAATTTCTCCTTCCACACTTTACACATACTAACTCCAGGACTTTTTATCCTCTGCCCTATCTACTCTCCCAACAGTGGTGTGCTGGTAAGTTGGCTCTCTAAAAATGAAATAAGGCCTTGATTTGCAGTGTTTATTGATTTCTGTGGTAAAAATACTCCCACCACAGCTAATTGCAAGCTGCTCACAGCTTGTAATATTTACCAACCCACTAGAAAGTCTGGGGGCCTCACTTTCTGAGTCACCCCTGTTGCACCGTGCTCCCTTCTCATTTCCCAGACAGCTCTCTCCATGGGCCTCTGCTCTCTGGCCTTTGCAGGGATCTTTTGCTTGACAATAGGATTGCAGCAACCAGGATCGGATGACTGAAGTGTCCTTAAGTCACTGCCAGTAGACCTGTGTGTTAGAATGTGTCCTCCTGTTCCATGTGTTGGGGTTCACCTTCCATCTCCTGTGAAGTTCAGTATTCTAGCAGAACTAGGTTATGTTTGAAGAGCACAACAAGAGTCATTGAAAAGCCTCTTCTTTCCTCAACACATATCTGGTTCCTGAGTATTCTGGGCATACTCCTTTTGCACGTTTGACAAGAGGCAAGAATTCTTATGCACTCCCCTCTCTGTGCTTGATAACGACAAGCCATATACGATTACCTGGGGATCTGGTTAAAATGCAGATTCTAATTGAGGAGTGGAGAGGGAGCTGACAATGCGCACTTTTAACAAGCTCCAAGATGATGTGTGTGCTGCTGGCCCAAGGACTACCGTTTGAGTAGCGTCAGACTAGATGACTCCCGAGGTCCTTTCCAGTGTGGCTGTGAGCCCCATGTGGAATCTTGAGACCCTGCCTGGTGTGCAGGCCTTTCCTTCTACACCCCCAAATTCTGAGAATTCTAAGAGGCCTGTCAGCCCTTCACCTCTGTGACCCTCCTGTACTCACCTTTTGACGTATCTTGGCTCAATTCTCAATTACATCAATTCTGACTTGCTTTGTTAATATTTCAGGAATAAAACAAAATCACAAAACCAAAAGTAGTTCGTGGAAGTGAGGGGGGAGTAGATGTTAATAGCTATCTTTTTATTGGAAAGTTTTGAAAATGTGAGAGGAATTGCATTAATTGAATTAGGGCATGCATAGCTTTGCAAGCAACCGTCTAGGAAAGAGGGCTGGATGTAGGCAGAGTTTTTCTATAGTCTTGTAACACTCAGTTGGATCACCACTGGAAATTTAAGAGCCCATGTTTTTCTTCTACTGAGCATTTATAGCTAAAAACGTCCCCATATGTATATAAAGCAGTGAGGTCTAAAGTTATGCTATATTACCATATGGTATTATTTCTGATATGCAAATTTTGGTAGATATTTCGGGCAGTTAGTGCTAAACATTGAAATAAGAAAAGCTACCTCCTACATTCTACTACAGTAATTTTTCCCACGTAAAGTTAATGTTTTCAAGTTGCCCACACTTTAATCACTTTCATTTTCTATTGTCCTATCATCACTTTACTGAACCAACATATGGCAGTTGTATTAAAAAATAGTGTTCATGATTTCAGCAGCTCAGTAATCAGGCCTTTCTGACTAGAGGGGAAGAAATAAATCTCAAGATAAGGAGTCAAGTCTTAGGTCTTCCAAGTGCATTTCTCAGAATGAGTGCATTTCTCAGAATGAATGCATTCCAGAATTTTCAATTAATCTGCACTTAGTGTGATATCCAATAGCAGGAAGAGAAGATTTTAGAAGAAGCATTTCAGATCATATCTGCAACAAGAAAATTATTAGCATCACAGACTGATTTTTTTATTGAAAGATTATTTTTTTCTTGACAGGTTAATACAGTTCACTAAATAAATATTTGCAATCATTAAATAAATATTTGGATATCAACTGTGGGCAAGACACTGTGCTTACTACTATAAACCAGGCTGAACCAAAGATGAAGGAGTCGTTCTCCAAGTTTCCCATGTTTTAAAGTGTATTTTCTATTTTTCTACCTATCAATGTTTCTCTTGGAAGTGCCCAATCTATGTATCTTATTATGCCATAAAATGGCCACATTTTTGTTCATTTAGCACAACTTCCTTGAAACTTTGGCCAAACCAAGTCAACTTTTTTTAGTAAAATAAATATTTCTCAAATGTGTCTTTTTCTGGGCTTCAGTTATGTGAAAGACATCTTTAAAATAGTCCCTGGTAAACGCAACCTGATACACAGAGAATGCTGATTTTGTGAGTAATTCCCGCTTGTTTGGTAGGTCTGAGCACTTGGGTTTCTGATGAAATGGATACTAGGACCTCACCTTTTTCACCCAAAGTCTCAATTGTCTATGTGCGTACATTGTACTTTCATGTTAAAAAGTTATTGATTGTGAAATGCACCATTGACTCAATAACAGATATTTGGGGGAAAAGAAGCTTCTCTATGGGATGCATACCTGGTTAATGTTAATTAACACTAGTAGAGAAAAAAAGTACATCTTAGAATTAGGTAATGTAATGTTCTCACAAACATACATATACATACACAGGCACACCCATATATATTTTAATCTCTCCTCTTACACACACACACACACATACACACACAACCTATGTGGGAAAACCTCCAACATCACAGTAAATATATTTCAATTTCACACCCTGATTAACACATGCCATCTGTAGAAGCACACTTCTCACATGAGTGATGTCATTTTCGCAGTGTAGGTGCCATTTTCCTTTCTTTAAATATTTTAGTGCAAATGAGAATTTTAGTGTGACGATATCATGGGAAGTTTAAATTTACGGCAGTCAGGAAATTCCCAAGGTACATGAAGAACTCCTAAACATCATATGTACACACAATGGCTGAGTATAAGTAGCAGTGATGAGCCCAATGTTGATTTTTGTTGTGTTTAGAACTGTTGACATCATATGACAAAAGAAACCGGATTCTTTCTATGTGGATTTATGTAATTTTAATTATTTAGGGCCATTTTCTAAGACTCAATAAAGAAATTAGATGTGACATTTTTGGAGGGAAAGTGAAACATGGTTCATAACCATGAGAGAAAAATATAAGGCAAAAGATAACACGGAAACAGGAACAGAAGAGGACACAGCCATCTGTCAGCCTCCCAAAGGATATGTTGGTTTTCCTGATGGTGCTTCCTGTTTTCTTTTCAGCGCTCTCCTGGGCAGCGTGCCGCTCCATTTTCAACATTCAGGTAGAGGACTGAGGCAGACACTACAGACCAGAGTCACTGGCTTTGGGTACCACTGATAACCTGGCTTGTCCACGCACAGACTTTGGACAATGGTTTTAAAGCACCAGTTTTAACCCAAGATAAGAATCTTAAAACTGCTGAATAGAGGACAGACTTTTTACATGTATGTATGTATGTATGTATGTATATGTGTATGTCCATATATAAAAATTCAGGGCAAAGCACGCTGTAGACAAAGTCATTGGAGAAAGTAAAGGCTTCTGGTTCCAGCAAATAGTGTATCAGCATAATCTTAAACTATCCCAAGGCAGACAACTAGAAATGCCAGGTAATCTAAAGCAGTATTTTTTGTAAGTGTATAGAGGTCTCTAAGAAAAGGAAATTCCTAGATGCTAGAAGTGAAGAGGAACCCGAAAGCCTGAGAGGTAAGAATGTGTTCTGAGGAAGCGGCTATTTTAAAAAACAGCTACCTACTGCAGCCACATAAGGGCTTCAGTACTTTTTTCCTTTTAGGTTAACTTAAATTCTATAAATTTTACCTTAGAATTACAAATACGATGTGCATGTATTTTAAATGTATATCTTGATGAGTTTGTCTTAAAAATGTACACACCCATGTAACCAATACCCCCAGTCAAAACATACAGCACCTCCATCACCCGGGAAGTTTCTTAGGCCCCTTCCAGCCAGTCCCTGCACTCACAAGCAATTATTGTCCTGACTCCCGTCAGCATGGATCCTCATCTCCATGTTCCTGAATCTTATGTAAGTGGAGTCACAACGTATGTATTCTTCTGTGTGTGGCTTCTTTCAACAATGGGGCAGGCGAATCCAGATACCTGCATATAACTGTGCCAAAGAGGGTGGTTTAACTGACAAAATGTAATGATGATGACAAAGGGCTTTTACGAGACTGGCACCCCACACTCTACTGTACTGCAAAGGGGACACGGAGGACTCCAGTGTCAGTCTCCTGTTCTGTCTCATTGAGACACTGTTGGTAACGCTTAACCAGCGTGGATGAGGAAGCGTCTGTATTGGGTTCACCTTCATTGTACAAATTACCCCTGCCACACAGGCATGGATCTATGTACAAATGTTGACTTTTTCTTCAAGGATCAGTTTCAAGATGTGGCCTTCACAGGACACACTTATTTACAGACCACCTTCATACATCGAGTCTTCATTATTTTGTGAACTTGAGTAATCCTGCCGCTGCTTGTTCCTAACATGGATTTGATGGCTCTTCTCTTTCTCTGGAGCTGCACACCAGGCTGGCTGCCTTCTGTTTTTCCAGGACAAAGATATAGGAAGGCTTCAATATCTAGTTTCCTTGTAAAAGTCCCTTTCTGTTTGAAGAAGCTTTTGTGCAACATATAGATGCCTCTTCCGATCAACAATAGCGCAGGACTTCTATTTGGTTATTTTATTTCCAAAACTGCAGGAATTACATGCATTGCAAGCAGTCTGGAGTGGGGAGAGGCTGTGAGAGGGATCCTAGACTGATTGCCTCTTACCTTTTCTAAAGATGGCGATGATGACAATGGCCAGGAAACATGATGGCATTACTTTGTCTCTCCAGATATGGCAATGAATGGATGGATTTTCTTCATGCCTGGGGAGACGCCAAAATACCCAACTACAAATACCCCACCTGTAAGGTTTCCTTTAGCATGTCACTGCATTCAGGTGAATGAGCATTTGGGAGCTTCCTAGGTAACAACTGATGCCGACCCCGAGCAGCACATAAACCTGCAGGCTGTGGTGATGCAGACACCAGCCAGCAATGTCTGTGGCGCTGTGGATGGACGAGACACGAGAGAAATTCACACGAACTACCAGGTCCTGTGGAGGAAAAGGGTCGGCACGGCCACTCTCTCAAGAGGAGAGCGCCCTGTGCCCCTTCCTAAACAGGTTTTATTTGTGTTTTTGGGGGTAGGAATACAGATAGAGCTTATTAATCATTGTCTAGCAGTAAGGATCAAATGATAGATAACGTTCAAAGAACTATTAGGGCTCATTCTAAGTCAGGGTCTATCACCTGAAGAGCTATAAAACTTAAGGGACTAAACTCATTTCCTGCCCGTGCCTTTATCATTTAATTAAGAGCATTCTCAGCAAAGCAGTTTTCACAGGATTTTACATATCCTTTCTCAGGCCTGATTACCCGGGGAGCCGCCGTTTCTAGCACAGGGCTGCACCACCCTTTGTCATTGTTTCAGGTTTAAGTCAGGCAGAGGAGGCGAGGCAGCCGAAAGATTAGGAGACTTCTTGTAGGCAGAATGAGGACTCAGGCTTTGTCAAAGCTGAGGGGCGAGGGTCCATCACCCCTTTCTCCACAGACCCCCAAGTCCTTCCCTGGGGCCTCCACATGATCATGCCTGTCTTAGGTCGTTCCCCCCTTGGGGAATCTTACCTGTCATTGGCTAACTGATCAAGCATTGGGGGTCAGTTATGGAAAAAGGAGCAGAAGTGACGCCCCTGCCAGGGAGATAAACTTTGTCTCCTTAGTGGCTTCCGGTCCGAAGGTCTCTCACTCAGCCTTAGCCATGGGGGGGTTACAGCTCCTGAAACCAGATGTTGGTTCCCAACATCTCCCCCTTTTTTGTTTTGTAAATCAATTGTAGTTGTTAAACCTGTGAAACCTACCATTTGCTGTTTTCGAGTGCAATCACAAGAAAACAATTTCCAATACATCATAAAGCACAAATAAAGATTAAGACAAAGGGGAGCCCAAGGACTGCCAAGACCCAAGCTCCTAAGTTCAGTCCATAGAAAAATGTTACAAATGCAAGGAAATAACAAGAGTAACAGGTCTGGTTACATTTCAATCTTTGGGAGAATTAGCACAGACTTCAGGAAGCACAAATCACAAAGCAGCCTAAGTATAATGCAGGCCTGATTTCCCACGGGAGAACTTCTTTACAGCTTTTGCCCTGCACGCCGACTCACCCCCCACTGGTTTCCTACGTGGGTGCTGAGCCACATTTCCACGTTTGGCGAAGTGGTTCCCTACACTGTGGCACCCTTCAGGTTCTCCGAACATCTGTAAGCTGCCTCTCCTGAGTAGTTCAATGGAGCCATGCTAGCTTCCCAGAAACATAGCTGCTTGGCAAGAAATGCAGGTGACGAGATCCAAGCACAGCTCGGCCCACATACCAAGCAGGTGACCTCAGCTGATGAGTTTTCTCACAGCTCCTCTCCCCATGTGAACATCTCTGTCAGTATGTGCACTGCTTTTCTCCCAGTGGTCCAGTTTTAGATGCTTTAGTTAGTCCACAATGGCCAAGGTCTTTATTGGAAGCTCCAGGCAGGATTTAATCTAATCCCAGCAGTTTAGGGCTGGAATGACCATTAAAGATCTGGTCAAATCAAGGCTGCTGGCGTTCAGAAATGTGCTGTGGGATTCCTCAGTCTAAACTGCCGTGGACACCTTCTGTATCAAAGCAGATGAAGGAGGAAGAAAACACTTCAGCTGGGCTGAGGCAGGAGCGGGGAGGAGAAGGGAGGTGAGCAACAGCCCCCTGCCCGGTGCGGGAATGGAGGACTCCGGGCTCCGGTGCAGGACAAGCAGGCTGTGGGAACAGGCCCTGGGACAGTATGGGGACAGCAGTGAGAAGTTCCAGACTCTGACATCGACAGGTCACAGAAAACGGTGACGAGGAGCAGAGAGGGACCCAGGGAAGGGACTGGGCCTCGAGCCGGGAGCAGAAGAGAGGTCTTTGGACAGGCAGCCAGCCGCCAGCGAGGCCGGCCCAGCAGCAGGTGCTGTGGCGCGGACGCCTGCGGCCTCCCTCCTGGTCCCAGCAGTCGCAGCTGAGTGGTGAGTCAGCACCAGGCAGTCATTCATCCTTTTCTGAAGCCAAGTTTTTAGTCATTTCTAAAAAAAAGGGAGAAGATTGAGGAAGAGCTTTTTTTTCCCCCTTCAGAGCTGTTGTGAGTGAACACATTATGTTACACTAGCCCATGTAAAAGCAATCACATCTTCAGAGCAGTGTGGCGTTGAGGGTCGAATGCCACTTGAATATACTTTGTCCATCAGAGATGGTGCCAAAGGGTGGGGTGGCTCGCCCAGCAGCTACACGTGCCAACGCACCACCACCCAGTGGATGTATTCAGAAAACCAAGTGGGGCTTCTACTCACTTAAAAGGCTAGAGATGGCAGGTGGGGGAGGATAAAGGGGGGATAAATGGTGATGGAAGGAGACTGGACTTGGGGTGGTGAGCACACAATACAATATGCAGATGATGTATTATAGAATTGTACACCTGAAACCTGTATAATTTTGTTAACTAATGTCACCCCAATACATTCAATAAAATAAACAAGTAAAATAAAAAAGGGAATAAAATTAGCTTTTTGATGAAAAAAATAAAATTAAGTTAAATTGAAAAAGAGGCTCGAGTGCCACCACACGTATTTCAGTAGTAAATGCGGAAGGGTTCTGTATCACCCGCTGTGTCTCAGGGCCCTCTCCACACCCCAGAGGCCCCGCTTTGCCCCTGGTGGTCTCACAGAACTCCACACACCACGGGGCACTCCTTCTCAGCTCCCGAAACCTGGGTTTGCCCTTCTGGGCAGCACCTCCATGCCTGAACCAATCACAGTATATGCTCTGTACTCAAATATCCTGGTTCGAATCCTGGCTCCACCACTTATTGGCTGTGTAACTCTTGGATGCATATCTTAATTTCCTTATGCATCAGTTTCCTCATCTCTAAAATTAGACATGGAACCAAGGGCCACTGTGAAAATCAAACGTAATACTTTGTGTAAGACACATGCCACAGTACGTGATGCACGAGTACACAAGAAATATCATCATCATCATCGTGGTCCTGGTCACCACCGTCTTGGGTCTTTCCCACTCAGACCATACCTGCTCTCTGTCTTCCTCCCCCAGCGGGCAGGGACAGTCCTATGTCCCTGGACTAGCAGACCATGTGCTGTCTCTGACACTGGTCTGCTAGCCAAGCTATGCAAAAACCAGAGGGTTTGGACAAATGCCAGGACTGGGAAGTGATACCCTTTTTTAAAATTTCTTTTTTAAATCGTTGTTCAGTTACAGTTGTCCATTCTTAGTTAGACCTGCTTTTTTGGACATTTCAAGCCAGGCAAAGCAGGTTCGGATGGTGCATACTCATTTGCTGCAGGTGTGTCTGGTGGAAGGGTGTGATGCGCGCCACAGTAAGGGAGGCCTGAAATTGTTAACCATACAAATGACTCCTGGAATTTTCTGCCTAACAAACCAGGTCACATGCTCTTTCTTCACATCAGGTGGCTTCTAATCTGCTTGAAATGGGAAATACACTCTGGAATCCAATCTAATGTGGGAGAGAAGAACATTTACAAGCAAGTAACTGTGGCATCATGTGGAAACTCCACCATTCGGAGAGAGGAGAACAATGTGGATGACAGCTACTATATACTGAGTTCCACGCTGTGTCTGCATTACGTTAGTCCATTCCCATATGTCAGCACGTTTAATCCTTATAACAGCTCTTCTAGGAAGGTATTATTACCCCAATTTTGCAGATGAGAAAACTAATACAATGGGGCTCAGGGTCACCCAGTTAGTAGTGGCAAAGCTACTTTAACAACTTTTAATTTAGGTTCTCCTTATTCCAAAACTACTAAACAAATTGGGTGGATGGGAGGCTGGGAGAGGTGGTGGTAAGAGAGTGTGGCTGAGGAGTGAGCCATTTCCTAAGGAAGAAAGGTGAGGGAGCATCACAGAGGAGATGAGGTTGACCTTGTAGAATGGGGAGTTTGCCAGATCAACAGGAAAGAGTGTTTTAGCAAGAGGCCATCTGAGCAACGATAAAAAAGCCCACTGTATTTGGGGAACTGTGACAGACCGGCAGAGTGTGATGGTGAACCAGAGCACACAGATTGGGGCTGCCGTCCCTGTATGTTAGGAGCCACCTTGCCTGGTTTCAGGAAGCTGTAACCCCCCATGGCTAAGGCTGAGTGGGAGACCTCCGGACCAGGAGACACCAAGGAGACAAGCTTATCTCCCTGGCAGGAGCGCTGCCTGCTCCTTGCCTGGCCCCCATGCTTGGTCGGTTAGCCAATGAGGGGTAATATTCCTCAGAGGAGGATGGACCTAAGACAGGCACGATCACATGGGAAGGTCCTCAGGGAAGGACTCAGGGGGCTGTGGAAAAGAGGGGGTGTTCGACCCCCACCCCCTCGGCTTTGACAAAGCCTGAGTCCTCATTCTGCCTGCGAGACATCCAAATCTCCTGGCTGCTTTTGTCTCCTCTGCCCGACTCAAGCCTGTGACAATAACAAGGGGTGGTGCAATCCACACTGGGGACAGCGGACTTCCCGGGATGATTAGACCTGAAAAAAGAATGTGTAAAATCCTGTGAAACCTGCTTTGCTGAGGATGCTCTTAATTAGTTTATGAAGGCCTGGGCAGGAAATGAATTTATCCCCTTAAGCTCTGCAGTTTTTAGGTAATAAGACTCCAACTCAGTGTGAGCCCTTTTTAGCCCTTTGAATGTTATCTATCTGTTTGATCCTCACTGCTAGACAATGGTTAATAAGCTGTATCCGTGCTCCTACCCAAAATGACCTAATAAAAGCCCACTCAGGCAGTGGCTCGGGGCGGGGCACTCTCCTCTGAGAGAGTGGCCAGGCCACTCTGAGGTGCCCTCCCCTTGAGAGGGTAGCCGTGCTGTCCCTATTCCTCCACAGGACTCGGTAGTCCGTGTGTATTTCTCTCGTATCTCGAGCATTTGCAGCGGCCACGGATACCGCTGGCCGGTATCTGCCTCACCTGTAAGTGGGCTAGTGTGCCCTGGCACCAACAGCACCACCTCACTTCACCCACGCCCTGCACTGTGGCGATGCTGCCCTGCGCCACCTGGCACTGCACTTCCCATTGGTTCCTGCTCTCCTCGCCTCCCACGCTGTGCTGCCTGACACTTAATACTGCCCTTCTGGGACCGACCCCTGGCTTCCTTTCCTGATCATCACTGACGCCTCCAACTGGTCTGCTTCCAGAAGCTCAGGACAACCCACCCTTCCAATCTAGCTTGAGACTGAGGACATTATCCACATATGTTCTTAGACTTTGCTGGTCTGTCACGGTTCCCCAAATACAGTGGGCTTTATCTTTGCTCAGGTGGCCTCTTGCTAAAATGCTTTCTTTCTGGTTGACCTGGCAAACTCCTCATTCTACAAGGTCAACCTCATCTGTTTCCAGTGCCAGAAACGGGCTTGGACTTCACCCTGTAGGCCAGGGATCTTAACCAGGGATCCATGGATGGGCTCCATGGGATCATGAACCATTAGAATTCCAGATCACAGACAATGGAGAACAAACTGATGGCTGCCAGATGGGATGGGGGTTAGGGGCTGGTTGAAAATGGTGAAGAGATTAAGAAGTACAAATGGGTGGTTGAAAAATAGTCATGAGGATATAAAGCACGGCGTAAGAAATACAGAAAAAATATTGTAATAACTGTGTATGGGGCCAGGTAGGGTACTAGACACATCAATAGTATCACTTTGTAAGTTATATTGTCTAACCACTATACTGTACACCTACAACTCATTAAAATAATATTGAATGTCAACTGTAATTGAAAAATAAAAATTAATAAATGGGAAAAAGAATTCTATCTAGGAAAAGTATCATAACTGAATTGCTAAAAAAAATTAAGCTTTCATTAGATTCCCAAAAGGCAATATGACTTCCTCAAAAGATTAAAAACCATAGAAATGCTGTACTCTCAATACCGAAGCCACTAGCTACATGTGACTATTTAAATTATCTAAAATTAAATAAAATTTAGAATTGTTTCCCGGTCTCACTAGCCACATGTCCAGTGCACCTGTGGACACTGGGCAGCACGATTAGGGAACACGTCCCTCTTTGCAGAAAGTCCTGTGGGGTGGTGCCGGCAGAGGTGACCGGGAGCGGTGGAGGGTGTCAAAGGAGGAACCATGTGACCAGATAGGGGGGTGAAAGGCTGACCTTATAGTAAATGGAGGACAGACTGGGGGAGGGAAAGGCAGGAGACTCCAGGAGGAACTGACCTCTTGCTATAGTCAACAAGAATGGAGAAGGGGCTCACAATGGTGAGAAATATTTCAAAGCATTAGGGGAAGAAGTGAATTGAAATATAGGGGCAGAAAAAGATGTCAAAGCCAAATCCAAGCTTTCTAATTTGACCTGTGAAAACGCCAACACATTCCTCTCTAGCCTCCCCTCATTCACACCGCTGTTGCCTCTGCCGGGGTGCTCTTTCCCTAGTTATCCAAACGTCTCCTCCCCTCCCCCGAGGGCTTGCTCAGTGAGGCCTCACCAGCCTGAGTGACTAGCAGAGGAGACAGCGAATGCCGAAATGTCTCAGAGGCAGGCCTGAGGGTGAGGGAGCTGAGTCATTCATTCTGCTGTGTGAATGAGTCATCCAGAAAATGCTGAGTCGTTGCAGATCTCAGATGGGTGACAGCATTCACTGAAGAAAGGCAGTGTTGGGAAACAGGTGGATGACATTGCTCTCACTCCAGGTACCCGGGGCCCTCAAGGATCCACCATCTTTTCAAGTCTTCTCTCAGGAAGTGTCCTGAAAAACTTATTAATACTGAGTCCTAAAATATTAATATGTGAAATTTGGTAGCTGAATCAAGTGCTTTCCATTTTAATGTGGCAAAAGGTTCTCAGCCATAGACTGAATCTCGAATGCTGGGTTTTTATGTACAAATCTGGGAGAACCCACTTCCATACTGGTCCCCACAACCCCAGCTCACAGGTGGCCTGATCATAGGAGCTGACTGGAACAATTTTTGAAAGGCCTTTAGCAAAGGGTGGACAGGCCAGTTCTTTTGTGATGGATTTGCCGTTACTCATAAAATGTAAGTGGATCACACCTCCCATCCCCTCTCCCCCTGAGCATGTTGGTAATCACGATGTTACTGTATAATGTGAACATTTCCAAATGGAACTAAACTTGGGTCTATAAATATACATGATTAAGGCTTCAAATATAGCACTGCTTTATTTTCACGGGGACTATTTCTGCGTGGTGATTGCCTGGCTGATTTGCAATTTCCAAATACAAATGGCCTCTCTCCATAACTAATGGGGAACTTGGCGGGGCGCTGCACACCCGGGCCCTCTCTGGGGAGCGGCCCGTTAAACAGCGGCAAGTGCTCCTCCTCTGAACTACAGAAGCAGAGCTGGCAGGCGGCAACAGCGCAACTCCAGATCTTGCTAGGACGAAGTGGTGTTTGTTTCCCTTCCGATTCTTGTAACGCAGAGAGAAGTACTGACTCTTGTAATAAATAATGACATGATCACGAGCACACTCCCCTACGGTATTCTAAATTAAATGCACTACGGCAGAAATTAGGAATACATGCCCATGGAGATTTCTCTGGCACTGATTTGTAAGTAACTAAAACATGTTTAAATAAGAATGATGTAATTAGTTTCATAACCATGGTGACTGAACCAAAGAGGAGGTGCCTGAAGCAAACTCACTCTATGGCTGTTATGAGCAAAACACCGGCTAAAGAGTTTATCGTCTCCATGCAATAGGGAGAAAAGTAGACTTATGACCGATGGTGATCTCAGGATCATAAAGCAACTTTTCCAGTGTCGTCATAGACAATACAACCTATCTCTGAGCCAGGCCTTTGTCGATAAATATAACAAAATGGTTACATTTTGGAGCAGCTTAGAGAATAACGGACTTTGGAGTCAAAGTTCAAATACCAGTTCTCGCTTACAAATTCTGTTACCTTTAGACCCATCAGGCTAAGAGAAGTCTTTTCCTCTGTACGAGGGGGATTTTAAAGCAGCACCTAAGTCTCAGGGTCATTGAGAAGATTAGGTGAAAGCTTGTAAACAAATCACAGTACCTGGCATATGCTAGATACTAGTAAATATCTCCATATTTGTCCAAAAGTCCATCTTTAGCATCTCTCATTGATTCTGAACCCTTGGCAAACTAGGAAAACAATCCTAGTTTGTGATAAATAGGGTTAAACTGGGAGGCTGAACCAGCTGATGCATAATAGTGATTTAAAGTGTAGGTCTTGGTAAATACGACACTTTTCAAAAGCTATTGTTATTTAACCTGTACTGACTTTGCTTAAAAATCAAACGGCTTTCTGATAGAGTGTCAGAAACCTAGAGAAAACACTACACTTAATGGTGACAATGAAAGCTTTGCTCTTAAGCCTGGGAAAAAATGCTTGATGTGACTGCTTCTACTCCACACTGTACTGGAGGTTCCCAACGGGGCAATACAGCAGAAAAGGGAAATAAAAGACGTACAGACTACAGAGGAAGTGAATGCATAAAGATTAAAGAGGGAGAAATAAAACTAGCATCATGCACAATGACAGAATTATGTATGTAGGAAATCCACAAGAATCGACAAACTATAAATGACTTCAACAAGATTGGTACATACCATGTCAACCTACAACAATCTGCATTTCTCTATACCAGTAACAAATAATTACAAAATGTATTAAAAAGTACCATTTATGATAGCATAAAAAGATCGAATACCTAGGAATAAATTTAACAAAAGATGGCCAAGATTTTATATAGAAAACTACACATTAATGAAAATTTTAAAAATTTAAGTAAATGAAGAGATATTCCTAGACTGTAAAGATGCCAATTTTTATCAAATTGATTTACAGAGTCAATATAATTCAAATAAAAATCCCATCACATTAAATAATTTTTTTTGTAGAATTGACAAGATCAGTCTAAAATTTATACAAAGACTAAGAATGGCTAATATTTTGATGAACAATATAGCTAAAAGATATACAACCAGACGTCAAGATTTAGTATAAAGCTGTAATAACTAAAACAGGGAAATGCTGGCACAAGAATAGAAAAACATACCAATGAAACAATTCCAGAATACACCCCACACAAACACAGACACTACAGGGCAGTGAGGGAAAAGATCGTCTTCTAATAAAGAGCGCTCAGTTACTCTTGATCCCTACCCCACATTATACAGAGAAATCTATTTGAGGAGACACAAAACAAGTACATGCTGTATGATTCCATTTACATAAAGCTCAAAAACAGGAACAACTGATCGAGAAAAAAAAAACACGGTATTTTTTCAGGCAGGGAATGACCCACAGGGGCCCAACAGAGAATTCCTGGAGAGCTGCAATGTTCTTTTCTTGATCTGGGTGATGATCGCATGGTTGTATTCACTTCATGAAAATATATCGAGTTGTTCACCTCTGACATGTGTACTTTTCTGTGTGTTTAAAATACTTTACTAAAAAATTAATTAATGAAAAAAATGGTCACACGTGGTTTGCATGGGAACCAAGAGTATATATTTCACACACAAAAATAATTTCTCCTAGTGCCATTTTGTCCTAAAAATAAATGTAAACATTTCATACAATACCCTTAAGATCCCAACATGCCTACTGAGATGTAGCACCTCCTGCTTCATGCAAAGTCCCACTAATTTAGAAACTCCTCAGAGCTGATACTTTAAATCTGTTCCGAGAGCGCCATGTAAGAGAACTTTGCACTCACTTGACCTGCATTCTACACTTCCAACTAGTCGGGTCACCGGCAGGTAATCCCTGCAACTGTTAACCGCAGGCAAGAACCCATAATTTCACCTCCCGTGCCCAATGTTAATAGTGTCACAGCAATTTAAGAGAACGGCCTGATCAACTTAAGTATCAATGCCACTTGACGCTGACTCCTTTCACACAGCTAGGACTGCGTTTCTGCGGAGACACATTCTTTACTTGCTCAGATGAGCCTGCCTTTTATTTAATGCATCCAGCTACATCAATAGCTGCATTGGTAGCCTCTAAAAATCTTACCATACTTGATTAGTTTGAGCATTTTTTTTAAAGTAGACTTATACTCCTGAGAACTTCAACTCACTCAGACGTTCATTTTAGCTCCCAAATGTGCTAATGCTGGCTTTGTGATAAATAGAGTGAAACTGGGAGGCGGAACCAGTGGATGTTTAACGGTAAAGTGCAAGTCTTAGTAAATCTTACCTTCCCCTTATTACATATTACAGTCTAAAAGCTATATAACCTGTTCTGACTTTTGGATAATTAACTAGCATTTTGGAGACATAGACTAAGTACTCTTTACTAGGGTCCCCTTCCATTACGTCGCTCCTTGTTCAAGTCAAAACAAGCATTAATTTGACTTTCACACGAGTATAAACATTGTAAACATTAAAACAGAAGCAGTCTATAGACCTCTTATTTTCTGTTCCGATTCTGGCAAGGCAGTCTCTTCTCTGGTGTGCTAACCTTGGGAGGAATTCTTTCTGGGCTTATGTGTGGAGTTAAGTATTGCTCTTTCTACTTTGATTTGTCTCAAAGTTCAAAGTTTAAAGAACAGCATGGTAAGGGATTTGCCCAAAAGGCAGATGGTGGGTCTGGTCCTGGTTCAGCTGATTGTGGCGTCAGAGGCAAATCACTCAAAGCCTCGGTGCTCTCATCTGTGAATAAACCGGGCATTCCGGCACTGTTTTCTGGCACACAGTAGTGCTCGGTTGCCTATGAATGTACAAGAATGACATAGTTTCGAAGACATCCTCCAACTTTTCCTTGTATTTAACTCAATCCACTCCTGTGAAGAGTAATCAACCAGCAACATAAAACACAAATTAACGAGGTCTACTCCTATTCCACTACTATTCTTGGGGCAGCCTGGGATTCGAAGGAACCAGCACTGGAAGGGGCCACTAGAAGCAAAGGGGCAATGAAAATACAGTGACACAAGAAGCACATTTGTAAACAACTGAACAAAAAACTAGAAGGACTTCCTGCCCCCAAATGAACCAAATAACTAAAGAAGAAAAAGTATTTTATATGATCACATTCTATCTGGAACTCCTGACTTTTTAAAAAATGTCAATAAAATCTATTTCTCAAAAGAGCTATTTATATATTACAGTGCGCATCTCCCAAGCAGAAGCAGCTACCAGTAAGATTCTTGCACTCAGATCTAATGCAAGATGTATGTCAGGTGAGTGTGCAGTGTAAGCCAACGATGGGAAGAAGGGGGTCGTGGAGACCACCATCTCTGGAGAGCAACCGAGAGAATTCAACACGTCTGATGCACGGCAACTTTGGGGGTCCTCTGTCTTAACTGTTCTTGTGAAGGAAAATTTCTTCTTTTTTTATACTTCCCTTAATTTCCTTCTATTATTTCTGGCCCATGGCTATTGGCCATTCTTTCCCCGTTTTGAAATATACACTTTTTAAAGGAAACAGACACTTAAACTTTCTAAAGAAACAAACGCTTAAAGAACTGAGAACATAAGACACACTGGAAATATAACCAGTTTTACCACTACATAGTAAGAAATGAGAAAAGCCTACTGTGAAATGCTGAATTCTGAAAAAAAGTAAATGAGAGAATGCTCAGTGACCGTTTTGTCGGGATCTCACGTGAAGCAATGTCACAGTTTGTTGATCAAACTTTTATTCATTTGCACTTTCAGGATGTTTCTATTAACACCACATGACACTGACCAACTTATACTACAATGTGAAGTTCTGCACAGGTAACTTCACCTCTAGTTTCCTCTGCAGCTGTGTTACTGCAGCCTGTGGTCGCTTATAGAAAAAAATGTATTCGAGTCTTTTTTTTTTGTAGGGGAAGAAAACCTCTCTACCTTAAGTTCTGTGGCTGAGGTCTGTGAATAAAACTGACAAAAGGCTGAATAACAGGAGAAAAAGCATATATACTTGTAAACCACTGAACTAGAAACCAGAAGAAAAAAATCCCAAAGTGGTCAAGTTTATAAAAGCAACTTTAATTGATATTTTAACCTTTCCTTCCACAGAGGCCACACAGAAAGAGACGAAAAGTCAAAAGCAGCAGTCAGGCTTGGAAGCTGACCCGACATATTAACACAAGGCGGTACATGGGGAAGTGAACAGGTAAGAAAAGGGGGTTAGGTTTTAGGGGTGGCAAACTGTGGACAAGTAAATCCATGGGGAAACTGATAGAAAGTCAGGGCTATTTTAGTCAAGGTCTGTTTACGTAGTCTCATCTTAGTACCGTCTCTGTTTCCGGGGTGAGGACCAAAGGAGAGGAGCCACCTTCCGGAGGGACATTTATGTCGTGCTGCTGGGCAGAAGCAGGACGGAGTTCTTCCTGCACCGACTCTTCTCAGTTGGCTTCAGCTCAAAACGCTCTTTATGCTAAAGTGGCGCACTTCAGGGTGGCATGCTATTATTTTCTAACAAGCAATCGAAGTTCAGCTGCTCCTGTAAAAAAGTGGTTTCCAACCTGTGTTCTGTGGAGCTAGTTCCCTAAGGTGTCTTTATTTTTTAAAAAAAGTTCTATGGGCAAGTCAGTTTGAGAAATGCTCAGTTAAATAGTTAAACATGATTTTTGTCTAGCAGAAATTCCCAGGACTTTTAATTAGTTAACGATACCTAGTGATTTAACAGAAGGGGAACAATCACTTGTTTCCCACACTTACTCGACCATGGAGAAGGTTTCCAAGAATATGTTTCAAGACTAGTTAGTGTTTCCTGTGAAATACATCATGAAATAATGGGCTCGGCATGTTTGCATCTAAGTGCAAAAGTTTAAGCAGCCACGGAAATGAGTAGGAGCCAAAAGGGAGGGAGCTAACTTAACAAAGCTGGCCAGTGTCGGTCAGCGGTGACCACGCTGCGCTCTGGATCATGCTCCTGGGGACAGAGCTCTGGTCTGTTCTGAGGAAGAAAAACGAAAAGCACCCAAAGCGTCTGGATCCCACTGAATTAAAGCCCTTTCTTGAGCACTAAAGAGCACTGATGGATGAAGGAAATATGGTCTCATGTTCATTTCCATCCTTGGCTCAGTACAGCTCCAGTGGTATTATTCTTAAACATCTATTAACATGATTGCCTCATAATTATACAAAGGCTAACTGCCAAGCATTTTTCTCAGGAAGCAAGGCACTGCTTGTCTTTAATTGCTCTTCTGGCTTATGCAAAAGGGTCAGCATTTTTTTGAAAATCTTTTTTTATTTTGATTGAAAAAAAATCTCTAAAAATACCATTTGAGTGGCTTCAAGATAAACAGGGAAAAGCACATTCAAGGCCCAAAACTGAGTAACTACAACAATATAGAGGATTTGGGGGCAGGACAGTACAGGACTCAGAACTAACAGAAGTTATCAGTCATCAGAAGTGAGACAGTTCTTAGTGCCCAGATTTACACTGTGGAAGAGACCGTCCTCACTGTCATGACAGATGGATTTAGAGGTTCCCAATCAGCAGACCTGATTCTTGATCTTGAAAGGTCAATTCTTCATCATCCTCCATGCTCCCCAGATAGGGACACAGCTAGCACCCACATCAGAGGATGGGATGGCAAAATCCTATGTTGCTGCAAGATTTGGGGAAAAGTGGAGAGACAGCAACTAATATTTACTGAGCACCTGCTTGGCCAGATATTTTCATACAAATTACCTCATGAACAAACAAACAAATCTCTTCCTTATTTTGTACATAAAGAAAACTAGGGTTTAGGTTATAAAACCAGTCCAAGGTCAGTCCAAATGCTGATGAGTAAATTAGGTTAAAATTTGAGCCAGGTCTGAGTGAGTCCAAGGTCAACTTTACAATATGCTGTCTCCTGACAATAAACAACTTTATTTTCTGTGGTAGTATAAACAGCCCATTTCTCCCAGGATCCAGCAAAGTATCTCAACTTTTATCATCACACCAACTTCTATCAGAGACCGGATGTTCAGATCTTCTCATTCATTCGCCCAAATCAATGGAGCTATTTATTTTCCACTGCTGGTAATAAACTTTCTTAACTCAGCATTTTGGTGAAAAAAGTCTAAATACTTGAATTGCTTGCTTCATTTCACACTTTCTCTTTGCATGAATCTTTTTGGCTTATTTTTAAAAATAGATTCCGAATCACTGCATATTCGGATATGAAAAGCAGGAGGGAGAGCAATGGGAACGCTAATGTGAAATGGTCACATGGCTGGAGTATTTGCATCTGTCTAACCCTAAATGAAATAGAACACTCTCGAATTCATGAAACAATCACTCCTGCGTGCTTGGGACTGAAAAAAATAAATAGTCCCCTACGACTGTAGACTTGGGTTCTCTCCCACTCTCCCACACTTGCTACCCTGGCTAGGTCTGTCTGATTCAGTTTCCTCATTATTTAAAATGAGTTGCTCTCTGAAGTTCCTTAAAAAGAAAATCTATAGTTAACTGCAACTCACTGGCCTCTCCAGTGATTAAACAATTTAAAATAATTCAATTACTACCACCTAATCCTTTTTAAAATTTCTTTGACAAAGGCAAAGGACTAACCCATCTTCTAATTAAAAATTTTTTTGAGTCTGATAGGAAATCAAGCAGCAAAGAAAAAGGTATGTGACCCAGAAAACGGTTTACTTAATGAGACAGCAGCATCAAAGTTTGCTTATTTTGGTTGCAGGTATCATGATTCATACCCTGGAACGGATAGAGAGAGAAAAAACACCTTTTCTAGGAAAGACTAACACAGTAAAGCTTCTTTCCCTTTTGCTTAGTCTGATACTACATTTTCACAAGCGAAAATAATTCTGTGAGTGCTAGCTCATGTAGACGCCCACACCACCTGCCTTCAAATTTTTATAACCAGAGAAATTACATAACAGACTATTGGGCTCAATCCTTACTGGGACAGCAAGCAGACCTGGGTGTCCGAGTACAGTTTCCTTGGCATTTAACTCCCCTCATTATCCCATCACTTTGATTTCCCTTCCTTACCCAACATTTACACTTGGGTTCTGATGCAGCGAGACACACTGTAAAGTGAGTGAATCACGTCCACTGCCGCCTGGTTGGGTTGAGTAAACACTAGTCACTTAAAAATACTGTATCACTGACTTGGCTTTCTGGGTTTAATTTCCTAATAAATTGATCATTCCTTCAAAATGTCAGGATCAGAAGTATTTCAGTAGCAGTGTGCAGCTCTTTTTTATTTCATCAAAGGTTCTTTGGACCTGGTGAAGCCCATAGGTACACATGCTAGAGGAGATTCTTTGGGGAAATGCTTCTCGTAGCCGCTCTAGCAGATTCAGAATGGGGGAGAGGGAACTACAGTGCAATTCCTCCCTCCCCGTATGTACAAATTCACCTCTTTCTCTGACCGCCACAAGCAGGGGCCTTACAAGCAGAGGTCTTTGTCAGAAAACATTAGTCACACTCAGTTAATTCTACTACCAAGAGGTCATCATTCTACTACCATTCATGTGAGGAGAGCACAGTAATCTCAGTACAGTGCTTCTCAAACTACAGAGTGCTTATGAATCACCAGGGGACTTCGCAGAAATGCAGATTCAAATTCAATAGGTCTGGGGTGGAGCCCAAATGCCTGCATTTCTAACAAGCTTCAGTGGAAAAGGATGCCGCTGATTTGCAAACCACACTTGAGTATCAAGATCCTAGTATCTCCTTGTGGTCGTTTATTTACCAAGAGAGCTAAACAGGGCAGAACACGCAGAACCTCTGCATGCACTGCAGAATCCTACCCTGCACACAGCAGCAAAGTTCACTGACTCTCACTGCCCACACTCTGGATCTTCCTTCCTGCCCAGATGGATTTGCCAGCTTCTGCTTGCTGAGCTGAATGACAAATCCTGGCTCAGACTCACCAGCCTTACCTGATGCCACTGTGCCTGCAACTCAAACATTCTAAGCTCCCGCTGAAGTACAGATTCCTGGGCCCTAACCCTGAGATTCTGATTCATTAGCTCTGAGTGACCCCAAGAAAAGACACCCTAGGTGATTCTGACAAGTTATGAAATTTTGGGGAAGGAAATACATGTAACCTCTTTGATGGATTTGAAAAAACCTGTATCAAGAAAGAAAGGTTAAAAAAAAAAA
>CM052538.1:131199718-131219611 GCA_028533065.1 Trachops cirrhosus
GAGGTTATTTGAATTTGTGAGTATTCTACAAAAAAAGACAACTTTTGTGAATGAAAATATTAGAGTGCTACAGAGATCAAACATTACAAAGATCATATAATAACCAGGGATACCTACCTCCCCGCCCCCCGACTGAAAAGAAATGAACTACGAGAGGTTCATTTAGGTAGAAGAAAACATATCCCTCTGCAGTAGCGTTTTGAGGAATTTCTATATGTGTGACACACAGAAGTCAGAAAGACATATTATCTTCCGGGTGACTGCAAACCCAGTTGTTTTTTATTTTCCCCACACTTCCTTAGACCCCCAAGGGGTCAAGCTACAGGTGGGTGGCCCTGACACTGGTAACTAGGCGTACAATGCCAGAAACACCTGGCATTTGGACTTCTCACACAACACTATGAAGGAAAGTATAGTTAAAACAGTGCTGTCAGGGAAAAAAGGATGGTAGTGGTAGAAGCAGGATGCAAAGTGCTGTTTCCATGGTAACGACTGTGGCAATGTTCAGCTCTCCCCTTCCTGTGGAGAAGGCTCTGCACCTCTGGGCAGAGCACAGACACAGTGCTCTTGCGGTGATACTGAACTGACCCCACTGCACATGAGGACAGTTAGACTGAAGTTTTCTGCAGATCCAAGTGCAGGTGTCTTCTAGGCATATGCTTAATGTCTCCCTATGTGGACTCTAAGCTTCATGTGGGCAGAGATTATAAACATTACAGTTACTTCTATATATCAAGAAACCAGCACACTACCACATAACAGATCAATTTCAAAGTGTTTGTTAAATGAATGACCAAACACTGTGAACATGACAATCTACCAGGCAAAAAATAAATGATCTGACAGGGTTCCTTGGAAATGTATCTTGAACCCAGGACAGTGAGAATTACCATCTTTTTTCATAGTCCCTAGAACATGGCTGGACAGAAACAGCATTGGTCAACAAGCCAGCATTCTGATAGAACCCCTTATGAAGACACAACACAAAAAAGTTACAGTTTCACTGCTTTGCAAGGAACAAGTCCCAGGCATTTCTGTTGTACTTGGGTTACTCACATCAGGTGGGGGCAAGAACAATGAATGCTAGAAAATGGAGTAGAAATGTCTCATTACTCTGGCTTCTAAAGAGTGCACAGAATCCTAAGTCAGGTCTCTGGAACTAAAGCTGAATTGCCTGGCTCAATCACCTGAGTTTACCCTGGATGAAAAAAGATGTGAGCAAAGAAATATGACAGGCACTGGAAAACTAAAAGAATTACCCATGACCTAGGTAACCAGACCGAAGGGAATGAAAAACATGTCCACACTAAAACTCATACATGAATGTTCACAGCAGCATTATTCATAATAGCAAGTTAAAAAAAAAAAACCCAACAACAATCCAAATATCCAACGACTGATAAATGCAAAATAAAATGTGATATATCCAGACAATGGAATATTATTTGGCAATAAAAAGGAACGAAGTATTCATACATGGTACAACATGAAAGCGCCCTAAACCATAAAGAGCATTATTATGCCAAGTGATTCCACTTACACAAAGTGCCTAGAACAGGCAAATCTACACAGACGGGAAGGAGAGCAGTGGTTGCCCAGGCCTTGAGGAGAGAAGGCGGGGTGACTGCTGTAAGGGCAGGGTTTCTCGCTGGGGTGGCGGCAACGTTCCAACATCGACTGTGAGGATGGCTGCACAACTCTATGAATATACTAACACCCACCGACTCAGACACAATATGTGAACTGTAGTGCATGAATTGTATCTTACTAGAGCTACTATTTAAAAGAGATATGAAAGGAAGCAGGTTTGCTTGGTCTCTTGAAATTTCAGAAACAAAATAAAATATAAGGAAAGATATGAAAGATGATCTCTGTAAAACAAAATATTCTATGAAAACTTTGATAAAGTTCCAGCTAAGGCATCTGAGCGGTCTGGGTACGGAATCTGGGCAGTCGGACGCATCAGTGGCGGTTAAACTGACACATCCCCCACCTACTTTAACAACACCCGAACCATCCCCTGCGCCGCCCCCACACTGCCAAAAAGCCGGATATTCAAGAGCAAATTTTGGTGAATACAAAGAAGATTGATTACATGGATAATAGTATTTTTGCTCAGAAAATCTTGATATGTATGGCAATATGAAATCAGGTTCTTTTTTAACCCTTCATTTATAATAAGCAGTTTACCATCATTTTTTTTTTAAGTTTCCAGAAAATTCAGGCCAAGAAAAGCACAGAACTAAACTCATGGGAATCTGGAAAAGACAAAGCCCCACATGGTAAGAAAAAAGGTGGGGAGGAGAGGAAAGCAGTCTTCATGTACTCATACTGTGAGTTTCTGAGAGGCTTTAATTATGTAAATCCTAATAATGCCCCATTCAGACGGCTAGCTATAAATCTCACTGTAGGAAAGGGACTGCTTTTAGAAAGGTTAGTCTCCAAATATATGCTTGACACTTAAAGAAATAAGCAAAAATAAACTGTGTTTTAGAATGTTATTGTCTTAAAACAGTCTCTTAAAACAACCTATCTTTGCTTACTCTTACATAAAAGTTATCAGTGTAATGGAACCTGATCACCGGGCTAAGCTCCAAACAGATCTCGACTTAATGATAACTGTGAGAGATTGGAGATTTTTCTTTTTATATGTACCAAATAAAATAATAAAATGAACTCTCCATATAGTTTTGCTATTAAGTCATGAGACATGAAGGTCTATATAAGACTAAATGGCTGCTTTGTAATAAGAAGATATTATTCCTATAAATCTCTAGCACATAAATATGTCACAACAAATGACAAAAATAGATTGCTGTTTGTTTTGACAATTCCTAATCCCAGGAGAACAAATGGTCCCTTTATCCTCTAACACTGGGGCTGAGAGACTGTGGAGGAACATCAGAAACCCCGTGCAGTGAAAAACCCACTCAGAAGAGGCTTTTCAACCACTTCATTTCCTTTAATTTCTGATAGTAAGTTTCCAACAGATATAGAATATATATTAAGATTTTATGATAAAGTGCTATTTCTGAGTTCTACTGAAGACTAAAAGAGTTTAAACTACTAAAACATTTAAGATTCAAAAAATTCAGAAGCAATGTGATGGTTTGAGTCTGATATTGTTATATTCCAACATACAGTATCAAAAGCTGCCCTAAGAATTAATTATACTTTAATCTTGACAAAAAGTAAAACTACTTAGCCACAGAAGTTTAAAATTGAAGCAGATAGTAAAGTTCAGTAATATTATGACAGTTTTTCCTTACGTACCTCAGATGGCCCACTGCCCTGGTTCGTACTAGAGAAAGAAGAATATAATCATTCTGTTGACCTTGGAATCTGTCAACAGTTGTGACCTAGGAAGAAAAAATAGTGGATATGGCATGTTTTGAACAATGAGACTCTAATCAATCCCTGAACAAACATGACCGTATTCTTGGAATTCAAAGGACGAGCCAACGAACACTAACTGAAATCTGGAGCCACGGTCACCAGGTTAGGCCACGTCCCCGCGTTATCACACTGTGGCACTCATGTCCCCTGTGCTGCTGGCTGAGTAACCGTATGTGGCACTAATGGTCTTCCCCTACTAGACCTCGCAACCCCACGAAGCAGGGACTGTGATCAGCTTATCGCCTGGTCTCCCGGTTTGATGCCCATCTGTGTAACTTAGTTTGCTCAGTTATTTAACACATTTCAGTTCTCATCTAAAGCCTTCCTCTGACAAAAAACACACAAGTAGTCTTCATAGTACTTTTTTTGTTCACTTTGAAAATACATGTATGAATAAGAAAATTCAGGGAGCTTTGGTCTAATACTGGCACTCAGGCATTTATCTCTTTTTCATTAATTCAACAAAAAGTTTAAATGTTTATCCTGCACAGACTACAGTCATGGACCTACCTTTAGGAAGTGAACCCTTATTTTTAACCCAGGTTCGCAGAAGTACAATTTACATACAGTAAAATACACTCACGTTCAGTGTACTACTGGGTAAATTCCGACAACACATACCCTCATACAACCACTGCCATGACAAAAGTTTCTAAGACCTGAGGCCCTCTGTGGTCAAATCTGCATGCCCCCAACTCCAGACAGCCACTGATCTGCTTTCTGTCACTACAGAAGTTCCCCCCTAATTCTAGAATTCCATAAAAATGGAATAATAAATTATGTACTCTTTGTCTAAGTTCTTTCACTCAGTGTAATGTTCCTGAGGTTCATCCATGTTTGTGTACATTAAAAGTTCATACTTTTTTTAACCGCTGATTAGTATTCCACTGAATGCATGCACCCAATGTTTACCCATTCACTTGTTCATGGCATTTGGGTTGTCTCTAGTTTGGGGCTATTTTGAATGTAACTGCAATGAGAAACCTTGTATAAATATTTTTGTGTCATGTTTTCACTGCTGTTGGATAAAATCTAAAAGTGAAATTGCTGAGCTGTATGGAAAGGGTGTGTGTAACTTTATAAGAAACTGCCAGACTCTTTTTCAAAGTTGCGGTATCACTTTACACACTCACCAGCCAGGTCCCAGTTCTAGAATTCCAGTTGCTCCATACCCTTGTCAACACTTACTATGGTCCATCTTTCTAATTTTAGCCTTTCTCTTGGGCATGTAGTGGTACATCATTATAGTTTCAATTTGCATCTCCCTGACAACAAACGATGGTAGGCACTGTTTCACGGGCTTATTGGACATTTGTATGTTTTCTCGTGAGAAATGTCTGTTCAATACATTTGCCAATTTAGTATTGAGTCTTCGTCATTTAACAATGACTTTTACATTGAAAGAGGTCCTTATATTCTGGATCCAAGTCCTTTGCTCCTGCATGTGGCAGTATTACTAGGAAGTTTTGCTGCCATCCTGACCCCATGGAGACCTTGTCTGAAAACTGGGCTCACAAACTGAGAATGACGGGGCAGGAGGAGGAGATGAACCCTGGTCTCTGAGAACAGCACTGGGTCACTGTATCCCCACCCTGGAGCCATCTTGCTATGGGAAAGAGAAACTTTCTTTGTTATTTAAGTTTTCATGTTACTTATAAATAAAAGAACTCAGAGACTGAGGACCTTCTATTTCTAAACTTTCTACATTTCAAAATTACTAGCTTCTCATTTTCACTCTCTGTATCCCTTAGGGAGTGTTTTATAGTGCCTCTTCCTCACTGCAGTGCTTTTGATTTTGTCTTCATTTCTATGATTTTGTTTTATTTTCCTCTAGTTCACATTTTGACTCGTCTTGAATTCTTCAATTTCTCTACTTTGTAGCTCTGTCACAGATATGGTTATTTCATTAAGTACTTTAAAATTCAAAGCCAAATGTATATTCAAAATTTTCATGTTCCAGGCCAACATGTTTTCTGGAACATGTATCTTGTCAATTAGTATGTTCTGGAGTTCTTTACCTGCTTTTCCCCCTATATAAATCAAGCTTGTGCTAGTTTCCTTTTCACTACTATTTTATCAATGATTAAGATATTAGGTTGGGGTGAGCAGGACTGATTTCTAAAGGCTGGATGGTTTTCACAACAGAAGGTTCTCTTTTATTCTGCAACTACAGAGACAGTCTATTTGCAAATACAGCTATTTGAAAATAAAGCTACTGCAAATGTAGCTCACCTGCAGGATTCTGTGAACCAACCTGGGGCCCAGAAGGCTTCTGCTCACCCCAGTCTGCACCCATTACAGATGCAGGGATGTGGCTGTTATACCTCCGAGCATGCCACTCATCTGCAGGAAGCGCACTTTGCTGGCCTTTAGAAACTAGTCCACTAAATCTCTTCTTCCCACAAGTCCTTCATGATTTTAGTCACCATACTGTGTCATCTCACGAAAAATGGAGTTTATCTTCTCTTCCTCCCACTTCCCTCTTACCTTTGGGTTATTTCCAAGAAAAGGTGAAAGAGTTTTTATACAACCATGTTCACAACCAAAGTCCTAATTCCATCATTAGTCCTAATTACATCATTATTAATATATGTTTCATTATTCTTTCAAATTTTCCACCCTTTATTGATAAAATCCAGCATATTCATTTTTATGTAATATTACTCCATCAAATCACATAAAAAATTCTAGGTCTACCAGTTTCTCATTTGCTATGGACATGACCACAAAACATTTTTCCCACTAAGTTTTCTTGGCTACATTGCCAGCATCCAGTCTATTGGGAACATTTTATTAACCTTACTTATATTCATTGCCTAGATCAGCACTGTCCAATACAGTATGATACAAGTTATATGTGATTTTGTGGAATCAAAACATGTGAAATTCCTTAAATAAAGATTTATTAACTTTAAATAACTATGCCTATATATTATACATAATTTAAAAAAACCTTTACTAAAAAATCCTTTATCTGGATTCACTTTACAATTTTCCTTTATCTTCGAGAAAAAACACTCCCCTATATACACACAGTAAGAGGCAGTGCAGACTATACCTTTGCAAACAAAACAAAAAGTGATACAACTCCTACTTCTACTCTAACAGTACCTAAATAATGTAATATTGTTACCCATCATTTTGCCAACAAAAGATTTTAGACACATTTACTTCTGACTATTGTCAATAAAAACCTTCAGTGTGGTAGCTGAGACAGAAGTTCAAAGCAAACCAATAACAATGTCAGATAGGATTGTCAGAGAATTATTTATAGTTTCTATTACTGCATTTTCTCACGTTTTAAAAGGAGATAACAAAAAGACAAAGTGGAACGATATAAATAACTCATAATAAATATACATCTTTCCATCTTACCAAAATCATGAATAAGAGAACATACATATTATATTCATAAATTACCTTATTTGGTCTTCCAATCAATGGATTGCTCCCACATCGTCTATTGATAATGTCACGAATAAGATGCTTTTGCCCATTATAAGTTGTTAGGATGCTAATCTTGTCAGCAGGGTAACCAAGTAAACACATGTACATGAAGAGTGCCACTACATACTCTGCCTCTCCAAGATTCTGTAATGCAAACGTAATCAGGTTGAGCATTTAAGTCCTTTTGTTTTAATTTATAGAGAAAATGGCTCACTAGCACAATTTATTTATCACTCTTCAAAAGGTGAAGAATTAATTAATTTGGACAAGTGAACATCTTATGTAAAACCGATGAATAACCTTATCCTAGAATGACACTGATAATAAACATAGAATAATGTAAATATTCTAAGTGTTTGGCACTTGCAATAAATTGTAATATATGCAATATCATAAAATAAAAGTTACCGACCTGAAGACTTAACATTTCTGGGACCACAACTGCCACAGTACAGATCAGTAATGTCCTGCTACGGTGTACTGGGACTACGGTTATGGAGAGAAACTGACATAAACGGGCGAGGTGCCTGTCTTAGAAGGCAATATAAAATCCAGTCTAAAAGCATAAATATCTAGCACTACTGTAGTTGACTCTCGATTATCACACATGCTTTTCCTTCTTCTTTCTACTTCATAGTATTTTGTGTGTGTTTTATGTTTGCTCTCTTATGATGGCTGCCACCTCTACTAGACCACTTTAGGTGGACAGAGGATGTGGCTCCAAACTGGTCAGTCTGGCTTACTGTGACATGAGGGACGGGTTACAGATCGGTGACAAGGAGTTTACAACCAAGGCTTCACTGAACTTGAAAGCCAGCAAGAACACACAAGCCTATTTAGTCCAGTTCAGTAGAGACTAAATTGGAAGTATGAGATGAGGGAACAAAGTAAAATGAGAATATAAGTATAACATGACAATCAAAAAGGAAAGACAAAAAGCTGGATTCCATGTCAAGGAAACAGGAAAATTACAGGAAGACCTTCAGAAAAATCATTTATATTCTGGTGACACACAGCCTGAGCTATCAAATTTTCTAGTTCTTTGGAAGACAGGAGGGAAAGGAAGTCACATGACTATAAATCTTATTGGTTTTCTTATCAATAGCAAACTACATTTATCTAAGTATCAACTCTAACACAAGTAAAAGAAATCCTTTGGTGTATATGTTGCCAGGTCTTTTTGTATAGATTATCAGCATATATTTTTCTATATGTGTTTTTGTGTCTTTTTAAAAATAAAATAGGTCACTATAGATACACCTCAATTTGATTTTTTCATTTAATATAGCATAAACATTTCTCCTGTTAGTAAACCAAGTTATAATATCATCACTGTTAGTGGTAATTCAGTATTTCATTATATGGAATAGGTAATAATATGATTATCCAGGTCATCTCTCATTTCCAAAATAATTTGTAGTAAAAGAAAAAGATAAAATAAGCATTTTAGCATACCAGTCTTTGGAAAAATTCATCTAATTTTTTAAAGGATGAATTCCTAGAAGTGAGAACATTGTGCTTTTAATATATACTGACAATCTGTCTACCCAATTACTTTCTTACAAGTTTTGCATGAGTTATAGAATTTCCCCAAATCTACCCCTATAGAGCTGAAAATATGTTCCAGTGACTTATGCTTGCTGTAAATCTATATTTTCCTGTGTGTATGAATTGCATATTCTTGTCCTTATTGCATTTTTCTGTTGGGACGCTGATTTTTTTTAAAAGAGCGGTTTATGAGTTCTATACACATTCAGACCTCAACCCATTGTTTGTTAAATACTGAAAATAAATTTTTCTCAAACTAGTATTTTTCTTTATGACTTTTGCTTTTGGTAACAAGCTTAGTTAATAACACCTTTCTCACCCGAACATTAATATTCACCAATATTTTCTTCTTTCTAGAATGTTTGCTTATAGTTTCTTTTGAGTATGCATCTTCAATCCATCTGAAATTAAATTTTTTGTGTTGTCTGTATGGAGGCGATCTAACATCCTTTCTTCAAAGACTAGTCAAGTGGTTCTGTATAACTGATGTACGTAGTAATTCAGCCCAGCATTTGCAAAGTACACTTACACGTTTTATGTTTTCTTCTTACCTGATAAAAGTAAGGATTAGGTTCAGACTCTCCTACTCCCTGGAAGTCTTCCACGTTGATGAGCTGGAAGTCATACAGCAAGCCAGCATTTGCTGTACTAAACTCCGGCAAGAGCTGCACGTGGGGTAAGTTGCCTAGTTTCTTGTATCGCCAGTTGTAGAGGTTGCACAAGCTTTCCAAAGGCAAATCCCCCCAACAGGAAATATCAGCAAGGTGAAATCCCCTTTAACATACCTAAGAGCATTTCTAAGGGACTGTGCTCCTCCTGTTCATTTTCACGGCACCCATTGTGTGCTTATCTTCCTAGCAGTAATGCTTCTTCAACCTTTGCCTCCCTACTTCAACTAACCAAATCAGAAGGTAGATGATACTACAGAAATGTCAGCTCCATTGTGTTCTCTAAGGTAAACGCTATCTCCACTGAAATTTAAAAAGCAGAGGAACTTCTATAAATTGAGGGAAATCTGAGGTAACTATGAGATAGGCCCTGTACACTTTATGAAGCAAGAATTGGGTGTTCTCCTCTTGTTCACTTTTTGCTTTATATTTCAAAATGATACTAACTCTGTATCTTCTGGGGGCATAAAAAGAAGGGCCAGTGGAAAAAGTAATTTGGTTAATTCATACCCCATGTCAAAGGCAATAAAGGTGCTTTCAGATATTTAGATGGCCAGTTCCTAGACAACGGGGAGTGCTGAGTTTATCTAGAAGACGTTATCACATACTTGGATTATGGAATTGAAGTCCATAGATTGGAGTAACCCCTTCTCCTCCCCCACCCACTTTACCTTGCTCTAGCTCTCCCTTGGGCATCGAGGTCCACAGTAGGAACTCCAATTCGGACAAAGCGAGTGAAGAGAGATTGCTCCATGTTTGAATACTTCTGAAAGGCCATGTTTTTAATGACTGGAGGTAACTGGTGATGATCCCCAATCATAATCCATCGTTTCAGTCGGCTGAAACCATCCTGAGGATTCTAGAAAAGATGAGTGAGGAACTGGCAAAATATTCTAATTGATGTACTACCCTACTAGTCTCCAATTTATTGCACAAGATCCTTGCCAGTCACAAATGGCTTCATTAGCTCACTAATTCTTCATATTCACCAGCTCCAGAGAGGAACCTGGCAAATTATGGAATGACCTGCGAACCCAGTATGGGCACCACTGCTCTTGGCTGTCAGTGTGTGAGGAAGGGGGACTGAGGTGGCAAGCATGGACTTGCCCCGTTTCAACAGGCAGGGTAATCCAAAGGGGTCTGGGAGGCTTAGGTCAGAATTCGGCAAAGAGAGCATAGAGGGAGGCAGACGCACGTGCAGGGAAACGGAAAGATGTCCAAGTAAACGCCCCAAGTCACAACTGTGCAGAGAGCCAGGTCTGAACCCCCACAGCAGTAAAAATTATACCTTTTTAAACTTCTTACACTATTTCAATTTCCTACTCTATGTGTCTTCTTATTCCTTGAATCGTATCCTGATAAAATACATTTCAAGTCCAAAATAACTTGGTTTGTAAAACTACTTTTGGAATCCAGTGTATCTATAAGTTAGAGCAATCTTTATTCTTAAATTGGGAATTCCACATTTTGTTTTTAATGCTTCCACAGTAAAGACTATTGTACAATAAGAAACGTACTTAAAACATCATCATGCAGCTCAAAAAAATTTAGGCATAAAATAAAGAAAAGCAATGTACCCAGTAAGCATCAAAAATAATTCTAAAAACAACTCTAAAAGAGATGAAAATATAGCTTATCTTCCATCCAAACTGGATAAAAATGCAATTTTCTTGATTAAAATTACTCTTTTCAAAACTTAAACTATGAATTTTTAAATAGTGCTCCCAGAAACACACAGACTACTAAATAGCCAGTGAATAGATTAAAGGAAGTTTACAAGCTTAAAATAGAATATCAAACATAATGATGTTAGGGAAAATATATACTTATGGCAATCAACACCCCCCAAATTATCTAGTTTTCCGATGCTGCCCCTGGGAATTCCTCAAACTTCACATTGTCTCAGATCTCAGTATCTTACCTGTAGAAGAAGAGGTATAAAAGTTTCGATCTCCAGAATCTGAGCAGCCTCCTCCATTAAAATGTTGTCATACTGAGAAAAGGAGAAATGGGAAAGCTCATCAAAGACAGCTTGAAAGTCAAACAACTCATGTCATAACCACAACCACCATGCAAAAACAAGCAAATGAAAAAGCAGCCCTGGCTGGTGTGGCTCAGTGGACTGAGTCCCGGCCTGCAAACCAAAGGGTCGCCAATTCCATTCCCAGTCAGGGCACATGCCTGGGTTGCGGGCCAGGCCCCCAGTAGCGGGTGTGCAAGAGGCAGGGGCTGAAAATTCACATTTACTGCTCAATTATCACCAAAGAAAACTTTACCTTCAAAACTTCCCTCTTGAATCTATTCATTTTTCTCCATTTCCACCACCACTACCACTCTAGTTTAAGCCACTACTCTGACTACTCCAAGTCACCTTTTTCCACTCCCCCCATTCCTGTCTTGCACCCCCTCAATCACTGATGCAGCTGCCATCTAATCACTTACCCTCCCTGGTGTCTCACCGTCATTGGCTTCCAATTGTCCTAGGACAAAAAACCCCTTAACGTGGCCTGCAACAGATGTATTAACTTAGGGCCTATCTCTACTCAACCCAGCCCCTGCCTTCCTCTCCTTTATCTGTCATCCTCCTTATTAAGCTTCAGCCATGTTGACCTATTTCATTTTCTCAGAAACGGCAAAACCATTCCTGCCTCTGGCCCTCTGCACATACTATTCTCTGTGCGCTTGCCTGGCTCTTCCTCATTCTTAAAATATCAGGTTAAACCCCACTGTATTAAGCCTTTTTTGAGCTCCCAATCTAAAATGGGTTTCCAAATATTCTTTTTGTCTCACAGCACATCACAGTGTGTAATTCTGTGTATTTACTTGTTTGGTACCTGCATCCTCTCACTAGCCCAGTTTATAGTAATGTTAGGTACTGCACAGTTGTAAAATAATAAAAAGAATCTTTCTCCAACATGAGATTTCATTCTTTCTTTGATGATTATTTCTCTTTTATCTGCCTAATTCTCTTCTTTGTCACTTTTCAGCATGTTTTACCTTTCCCCTCTACTTCTAATTCTGATGACTACTTAGTGTATCTTACTCCTTGTCTTACTGGTAAAATACCCTCTTAGAGAATCTTGTAAATACATATTAGAATTCCTTTGTTTCCTGTCCTTAAGGTTTTCTCCTCTTATTTTGTTTTCTGGGGAAGTAGAAGGTAGGGGGATAGTTATGTCATCCTGGTGTGAGCTCAGAAGGAGGAGTCCAAAAAGCCGAATTTTTACAGAAGTCCCTGCATGGGCTAAGCATAAGATATACCGTGCAAGAGATTGGGGGAAGCTCAAAGAAGACAGCTTAAAGAGACCATTTTCTGGAAAACTATGAAAACGCAATGCAATTTAAGTTATAAATATACATATGTTTGTGTGTGTGTGTGTATGTATGTTTTTTGCTTTTAAAAAAGCAGATTTTAGTCACAAAGCAAAATCATGCCATACTATACTGGGAATATTAAGAAGGAGAAAGCCCACGAATGTGCATGTGTGTCTCACTGCAGACAGACAGAGTCAAAAGACAGGACCCAAAATGGAAATTTAATATTCCTTACTAATATAGATTAAAATATCGAAGGAAATACTAAGGGTTGAAAGATTAAATAATTGCAGAGGATTAGGGAGTAGGGGACTGCCTTTTAAAATTTTAAGTAGATCTACAAGGTTGTTAAGCTCTTAAACCAGACACATATATAAGTTGTATAAAAATAAAACTTTAAAATTAAAAACATAAAAAATCTAACATATTATCTATCAGCACTCATGCTATCTTTAGATGTGTAGAACAATGTGAGGAAAATGATTAATAAAACCATGACAAGCTACAAGTAATATTTTTTCGCATATGAACATGAAAGGCTGCACAAAAGTATAACATGCTAATTTTAGCATGCATCATTTCCCCTTGTTACTGAACCAATGTGATTTCATATCAAATTCAAAGCATATCTTCTGCCAGCTCCAAGAATAAAATATTTAGGTGAAAAATTCTCACTAATAATTTGCAAGAGGGAACTTCGCACTACCCTTTAATAAATCATCACATTTGTCCTACCTCAGAGCTGAGGAGCCCTTCGTCCAAGAACAATTCTGTCACCTTGGATTTATTTAGCGCCTATCTTTCAGTGAGTGCGTAACAGTAAAAAAATTGTCAGTTACTTTCATCAACAACAAATGCTTTTCCGACTCTTAATTCAACCTAGTACATTAACCCTATTTTAAACATGCACTGATAAACCAGTTGTAAAAAAGTTAAATGATTTGCATTAAAATCAGAGTTTAGGTCAGTATCATTAGCAAAATCACAGAGTCTGCAAATTCACATTTACTGCTCAATTATTACATTCCATTTCAATCAACTCACCAGCTATCTTATGCTCTTTAGCTCTCTGGTCTTTATCATGTAATTAAGTCATTTAATATCTCATCTTTACAGTCTAAATAAGAGTATTCGATATTCTCACATGGAAGGCTTTTATTTATTGAATAAATAAATAACTGGGACTGAATGTGTGCTTGAAATATGAACAATGCAAGCATATAGATGTTTAATAGATAAAAAACATTGCCAAATTATATTTATTTATTTATTTTAATGCTCACCCCAGGATATGTTTATTGGTTTTAGAGAGAAAGAAAGGGAGGGAGGGAGGGAGAGAGAGAAACACTGATGTGAGAGAGAAACATTCATTAGTTGCCTCCTGTATGTGCCCCAACTGGGGAGATCGAACCTGCAAATTCTGGTGTACGGCATGATGCTCCAACCAACTGAACCACCCGGCCAGGGTGCCAGGTGTTATTTTTATAGCTTTTAGTTTTGTTCAGAGATTTTTTTCACATAGGGAAAATATATTGATCTAACTTAACAAGTATTAGAATTTGGTTAGATAATCATATGGTTATAATGTTATTAATGGACATATTACTTAGAAAAACTGTATTTAGAGTTCACTAATCACATAAATATAGAAGTTTTCATCAGTTTTAAGACATTTTTAAGTAATTATAAATGCAAACTACAATAAGAGGTGAGTCAATCTCCGAGGGAAACGGCTTACATTAAAAAACAGACTAACTAACAGCTGAACAAATGATACATTGAAGAACTAAAATATAAATCTTTACCTTGAAACCTAACTTGACTAAATCATGCCGTTTTAAGGCGGCATGAGTACAGGTCATGGCAATGATTTTGGCTTCTTTCACCAAAAGGTATTTAGATCTGTCCAGTCCACTTCGAAGCAGTTCAGAGGCCCTGAATTCCTAAAAGAGTAGGGATGGGAGGCAGTGAGAAACTACTTTAGGAAAATAAATATAGTTTATGCACACATGCACACAATCCAGTTAATCAGACTTGATTCCTGATAAGTTAATATAAGTATATCATAAACTAGGCCTAAAGAATCATAATTCTTTTCATTATTAATTAGGTACTAAGTAAGTTCAAGTAACAACTGATATTCAAGCTACAATTTGGACTGTTTTCTGTATAAGGTAAAACATTTGCAAGATCAACAAGAATGCTGAATAAAATATCAATTACCACTGTACCTATATTACTCCGTGTCCCTCCAGAGAAATGGAAACTACTTCAGGTATTCGTAACAAAGGGAATTTAACCCAGGGGACCGAGGAGCAGAAAAGCCATTGAGGGAACGGTAGAGTAACCCAGAGATCAGCACAGCGGGAGGTTATGACTTCCCTAGGTGAAGAAGGATAAAGGGAGGAGGCAGGGCAATCAGAGCCCAGGGACAAGGAACCACAGGCGACCAGGCCGGCAGAGACTGCAGCCGCAGAAGAGATGGAGCCCATGGCGTACAGAAGCGGGGGAGAAATATCCTGACTTTTCTTTTTCTTTTGTTTCTTCTACAATTCTCATTGGCTAAACCCAGTAAAAGTCCGCTGACAAGGGAAGCAGGGAAATTAAACCTGCAAGGATCAGCCCCTGACCATGGTAAAGGATCCCCTACGGAGCAGAGTACGGAATGGGCAATGGATGGATGCCAGGGGCAAACGAGCCCAAACAGTTTTATCAAATCGCAACACTGCATCATACTTAACACAGACTTTTAAAATATCATTCTTATTTTGATTTTTAAATAATTAAAACATTACAGGCACAGGTGAGATACCCTGTATATTCTTCTCCCCACCCCCTCCCCAGACAGCTAGTATAATAATTATGTTTTTATCATTTTACTTTTTATGTAATTATAAACATAGTATAATATTGTTCTGAAGGTCTTAAATTTTTATGATCACACTATGCATTTATTATTCTTTATTTACCATCCACCCACCTACTCATCCCACATATTAATATTTACTGAATATGTACTTTGTGCCAGATACTGTCCCAGGAAGTAGGGATATAATCGTATTTAAAGGTACAAAGACAAAAGAAGCAAAGTCTCTGCCCTTCTACCTGGAATAATCCTAAACCCTCTTACTAAGGAATCTGGGTCTGAATGTGGTCCCTTTACAGGACTGCTAGAGTTTTCCAATGACGCTTTCTACAAGCAATGAGAAAACTAGGAAGCACTCCAGGGGGCCCCTGGGTTCCAACATATTCTCCGTCCCCTTTGTACAGCGCTAATTCTTACTTCGCCTCAGTAATCAGCACCGACCGTCCTGGCTAACCAGCAATCTCACTTCTCGCCTACTGAAAAATGTGGCACAAAGAACTTAGAATGGCCGCGTGGCCGGCTCAAATTCCATTCCAAAGAACCACTGTGGAACCTGCTGATGAAAGCATTCTTTTCTTAAATATTAAGACTTTTACACCAGAAAAACCAGAATAATGTACATTCAATTCATATCTAGTTTTTATTTATTTTTTGAACTAGAACTATAAATATTTGCAATAAGCTCACTTAAAAGTAACAAACTGGTTTGTTAGATCTGAATATTTCATTTACTTCACTTAAAAAAAGAAAACTAAACTTAAAATCCTTAAAGGAAAAGTTAAAAGAACTTGAGAAACCTTACCTCAAGCTGAGTAAAGATTTTCTTAATATGCCTAAAACATCCTTCAGCAATTTCCATGTCTTCTTCATAAGATCGACCTTTAAAAATGGGTTGAGGGGCATTTGCAAAGTATTCATGAAAAGGGAAGAAAGTGGAGACTTCGGTAACATCTGGCGATGAGTTACTTTTATTTTTCACTTTGCTGATATATTCCTCCCAACGAGACATTACCTATAAAATGAACTTGAGGTTATATTTGCCAGCTAATTGTTTTAAATGATAAAATTAAAAAAATTAGTAAAAATAAGATCTGCTAGGTAAAGGAGTAGAAAAACAATCTTTGACCCAAAAGAAATATTTCTTATCATAGTCACTGATGGGATTGCCCTTCTTTTATAAAAGTAACCTTTAACATTAGAGAAAAAGTCTTTTTAATCAAAAATGCAGAAAGGGGAAAAAACCTCAGCCAGGGTCATCTTGTGGGACTTTATCTCAGACATTTCAGATTCTCCATTCACACAAGGCAGTTTATCATTAAGGCTTAAAACAAATGAAGACATTCCCTATGTTCTGATTATCTCAGTTTTTTCCATATATGGTAAGTTCAGCTTTAGCAGTTTTTTAATCAATTTGGCACTTAAGCCTTGTCTCAGACCTTTATAATTTTTCCAATTCTCTTCAGTACACTTATAAAGAACCTAAAGAACTTCTGGTTAAGCTGAGTACACATTTGAAAGCTCATTTTATGACTTTTGTGATAGAGTTCAATTACATCCTGGTATAATGTTATCTATGACTACCATGAAGCTCCTACTTAATTAATCTCAACTTTTGTAATTCTCCCAAGTCTTTTCTGTTAAAGCTTCAGTGTTTCTCAAAGTGTGGTCCTTAGGCAGAATCTATTGTAAGAGACTTTCTGGGGATAGACCTTGAGAATTTCCTTTTAAACAACTTTTCCCAATGTGATCCTTATGTGCTGAAAATTGTTGATCTATTCTGTGAAGCCTCAAGTTCATAGTCCCCAAATGTATCACTTAGGACTCCATATTTTATAGATTATTTGTCTTTTAAAAGTACTCGTATTTTGCCTGGGCTGGTATGGCTCAGTGGTTGAGTGCCAGCCTGTGAATCAAAAGGTCACCAGTTTGATTCCCAGTCAGGGCACATGCCTGGGTTGTGGGCCAGGTCCCCAGTAGGGGGCACACGAGAGGCAACCACACATTGATGTTACTCTTTGCTTTCTTCCTCACTTTCCCTCTCTAAAAAATAAATAAATAAATAAATCTTTAAAAAAATAAAAAAAGATGAAAGCACTCGTATTTTGCTGTGTATAATGTGCACTTTTTTGCCCAGATATTTGAGGGAAAAATTAGAATGTGTATTATACATGGGTAGTACCTGAAATATCTTATATCTGCTCTTGTGTTTTGTGATTATTTGTTACATAAAATTTCTTATGCCATAATATGTTCAAAAATAAATGCTAAAATTCCTTTATAATACAAAAAAACCAAGTGTCTAAATATAAATAAATATTTGAATTAAAAAATTAAAATGAGACTTTTCTTCTGAAAGTTTGGGCTAAAAATGTGGGTGTGCATTCTACATGGGAGCATGTTATACATGGCAAAATATGGTAGTTTTTACTGATAGCCTAGAGATTTTTATTTTGTGCCAAATATGTATTTAAGCATGATCTTTATTATTCAAGGTTCTAAACAGTCTAAGTTTAATGCAAACTACTTTGCAGGATTATGCATATCTTCCCTGTTTTGTAAGAAACCATGAAATATGCTCATTTTAAATGAACTCAGCCAGTTTGGGTACTCACTTATAATGAGCACAAACCCATTTACATTTTAAAATTTCAATGGTGTGATTTATAGCTAAAATTAGTACAAAGAGAACAAAGTTATACAAAAATCTTCATTATTTGATTATTTTGGTCCACTCAAAATTATGAGTAAACAACTGACTATTAAAGTTTATTTGTATTCATTCTATTTCTTTATTTCTCATTGGTTTCACAACCAAAGAACTAGCCTCACAAAAGCAAAAGAGGACATCTCCAAATAGAAGTCAAAAAAATCTTAACTTAAACTCCTACACTGAAATTAATTCTAAAACATAATTTATTGCTTAAAATTTTCAAGATTATGTTTTTCTTTATTAATTGATTAATATGCATAGTAAAATTAAGTTATAAAACTGCACTTTGTTACCCCTAGGTAGCTAGGACATTTAGTTATTTATAGTAATGAAAAAGATTACAAACTTTTTAAATAGCAAAAAAGGAAAAAAGAAAAACTTAACAAGTACTAACATTGGCCTTTCATTGAATGAGTCATCAAGCAAAGTTAGCAAAGAAAGTTGAAGATCAACAAGAAACACAAACATTTAACACTCACAATACTGCTTTGGTAAACAGCATGTATCTTAATCTACTCAAGGGAAAAAACTAAGCTTTCAAGAAATACCTCAAAAAACCCATCTCGGTTTCTAACCGAAGACCATATAAGTGAAGTATGATTTAAAACCCCTTAACTTCTTACCTGATATAAAAAGAAATAACCTGCAGTTTCACAAGTGTATGAAGCATCTCCTGGAACCCCGAGACTCTTCTGCAATCGTTTGACTTCTTCTAAAAGTTCTATTCTTCGGGCCAGGACATAATTAACTCTTCCGTACCTAGAAATTACGATTAAGGATAAGAGAAAATTATGTAATGAAGAGGCTTTCAAGGAAACTGTGTGCAAAATATTTAAGAAAAATCATATTAGAAACTATAAATGGCCAAATCACAGAAAAGATAGCTTATATTTAACTGTAAGAAGTAGTTCTTGGGTCATTTTACACCAAAGCTACTTAAAGTGCACCCTATGAATCAGTGTAAATCTGCAAATGTGTTAGTGGTCTGCAAGGAAAAAAATCAAATACATCACTAAATACACCATTTAGTTTAGCTGTCAATTTTTCCACAATAGTATCTTAACACAGAAGCAAACAGTACAGAGCATTCCGGTGCCAGTTCATCTCATCACAGACCAAGAACGTATAGTTTACAGACTGAATGCTTTGAACAGCACTGTTTTATACTATAGATTAGTTCTAAAGGCTTTTAAACAGTAATGTATTTTTCTCTCTGTCATCCTGCCATGTGGCTTGGCACCTGAACCTGTAGGTTAATAAACATTTGCGGGATGAGTCAGAAAACCAAAATTTGGACAATACCTGGCCCGGAGATTTACAGTTAAGAAAAAAAAGTGGTGGAACCAGAACTGGATCCCAAAGTCTATACATACTCTTTCCACTGTAACAAAGTGCCCACTATAACCCTTTAACAGTAATGCAAACAGTGTAAACAAAAAAAGAAGTCATGTTCGTACCCACGCCCACAACCTGGGGAGAGTGTGCTTTGTGGAAGACCCAGAGCCCACAGCCGTGAACCCAGGGAAAGTGCACTTAGAAGGGCCCAGATCCCACACCCAGGGTCCTGCGGAGAGGCGTGAAACTGGCTCTGGGGAGAGTGCTCGGCTAGCCCTGGGGACAGTACAAGGGTGAGTGCTTAATAGGAAGCAAGAAAAGCGAAACCAATCGCCCCTCAGCCTGCTGCAGCCAGCAAGACCAGAAAAACCAGTTTGGCCAGTCTGAAACCAACAAGAGGGTTTTTTTTGTTTGTTTGTTTGACTTAAGTAATTTTTTATTCTTTAATTTTTATTATTTTTACATCTCTCAATTCCTTTTGCTTCTCTTTCCTTCTTTCTAGTTTTATTCCTTCTTCCTTTCTTTCCAATTTTATCTCTTCTTCTTTCCTTCTGCTTTTTTTCCCTTTTTCTTTTTAAATACCCACAAGTGAGACAAAAAAAACCCCC